>CM021105.1:87766824-88366824 GCA_007115665.2 Sequoiadendron giganteum
AATTCAATTTGCTAATAGACCTATGATTTGAAAAACCTACTTTTGTTGATGGTATTTGTTTTGTAAAAATGAGGTTTGAAGATTTTCAGGAGATGACACTAGACTTGGCCTCTAAATTTGTAGGGTTTTCTCATTTTAAGATGTTTAATACAAGATTTCAAGGACTTGTTATGACACTAAGGATGCAATTTTTAACCTAGGAAGACTAAAATTTTACCGGAAAATGTAAGAAAGTGACTATCTTATGACTTTAGATTTTGTGTAAAATAAATTTAGATTTATGCATGTTCTAAAAATAGACCCTATTATATTTATTTTATGGATGCAATAGAGAAAATGATATATGTGTTGCTCAAATTGATAAATGTGTTACAAAATTTAACAATTGTCGTTCTGGCTAGAAAATATGTGTTGTAGAAGTTACAATTGTGACTTAGGAGCAGATGCATTGCTATTGTTTACTAATGTAAGTTTTTGAATTCTAATAGAATTTTGATCGCATATTTGATGTAGAATACAACAAATGTGTTACAGATAGAGATGTGGATTTCTGACAGTCAAATGCATTGCATAAGCTAATGGATGCATCATACTATTTATGTGTTCTAGAGACAAAATTGTGGCACACAAGATTAAAAAATGTAGTACACTATTCTTGTAAAAAAAAGCTCTCTAGGGGACTCTATGACTTTTCTCTCTGTCAGTTATTTGATTTTTCTATAGTTGTGAGAAAACACCAAAAATAGTGTATGTAAGTTTTACCTATGACTCATGACAATAGGTGATGAAGGTAAGGCCCAAAGGCCAATTGGTAGCACCTATAATAATAGACCCAAAAAGCACATTCACAAATTAATTATTCAAGTAAGTTTTGTACACATACAGTCATTCCACCTCCCATTAAAGGGGTAAATACTCAGAAATATTGGATAATTAAATAATTGGGATGATTTTCAAATACCTTTTCTATATGATGTCGAATAGTAGATTTTCAATGGCACAGAATCATCAATAAACGTGATGGGCACACCTTCTTTCTCTTTTTGAGAGGCTATTGCTGCCAACCCAAAAAGACGATATCTTGACCCAAGAGAGTACATGGTGAATAACTTCACACATTGATACTTTCATGTTGCACCACTTATAAGCTATAGAAAAATAGGATTTTATGCTTCTATAACAATGGTTGATAGTGGAGGAACTCCTAAGAATGCCATGACATACAACCAATAGGGGACCAAATCTAAAACCTTATGTCTTGAATCACTCGAGACCATGAACGACCAACCTGTGTCCAGCACAAGTGGATTGAGCTCACTTTTTAGTTTTTCCCCTTTTATATAGTATGTTAAAGAATTACACTTGAGGTAAAACCATGGGGTGTACTCCTAGGTAGACCCCCTACTTAAAATAAAAAGAATTTATTTGTGTATGTAGTTATGAAAGTGCACACCCTTGCATTTTCACACTTGTTTGGGCTTGCCTTCCTTTTTTTATCATTATTCATGTCTTAATTGGTCCTATTTTGCATTCACAAGCCTAATAAATTAATTTTTTTTATGGATAATCCCGAAAAACATCAAAGGATAAATGATAATTGTTAGAAACCAAGATCATAAATGCAAACCAAACAAGAAAATAGAAAAAGCTAGAGCAATTTGCATGAAGATGTGCAAATGAATAATATTCAGGAATTTTCAAAATACAAGAGATGAGTTGGTTTATAAAATAAATGTATGCATAACCCTAAAGGTAAAACCCCTAACAATAATTTAATAATTATGGTTGTGTGTCCCTAATTTTTGGGTTGAGACTAAGATGCCACCTAGGGCATCTTTCTCCCCCAAAGGTCTTGGGACCCTCTTTTTAAATGCACCTTAAAGGGCCCCCCTTACGGAGTCTATGCCCCAAGTTTCAAGCCTCGAGACTAAGATGCCACCAAGGGCATGTTAGTCCCCCTTAAGTTATTTTTGGGATTTAATTTCAAATCTTGGTGGGATTTAGCCTCCTTTAATTAATGATTTCATATGTTAGCTTGTTATGGTGTAATTTTAGAATATTAAGCATGGATAAGTATAAATACAAGGTTCACTCACTCAGTTTTACCTAACACTTTTGTGAGAGCATTCCTAATAGCATAATTGAGTTCATAGGTTCAAGATCAATTCATTAAGAATTTGGAGCCATCATCAAGATTCAAGCATCATGTCAAAAATATTCTTGCATCATGTGTGTTTTTGAGCTAACATTTGTGATCTAGGGTTTTGATTCAAGAAAGCAATTCAAGTCGAGATGTATCAAGAATTCCTTTAAGTCAATATCTACATTCAAGATAGCCACTTCACACAATTTTGCATATTTCTTAACAAGGGTTTGGTGAGTTACAATATAGCACTTTGTTCATTCATCATTTCCCTCCATTATTTCATTTCATTCCAAGGTTTAATTACCAACAAGGGGTTTAAGCAAGTTAAACCCCATTTGCTAAAAATCACCAAGATTTTCCTCTCTTGTATATTTGTGTTTGTAGATTCAGGTTGCAGATTTAGGTTGAAGACTTGAAGATCATTTTAAGTGCAAAGTTGTAAAGTTGCAAAGTTGTCATCTTCATGAAAAACTCACCTACATACCATATTTGGAAGTTTCAGAACCTAAGATCTGAGAAGAAGGAAGTGTGTACATTGAGCCTTCGGATCACATTCAAAGTTGAAAAATTTAGATCAAACTAAGACAATAGTAAGGGCATCTTAGTCCTCCCAAGGGCATTTTGCATAGATTCTTGTAGATCCTATTCTGATATTTGAAGATTTTTCATATGCCTAAAAAAAAAGCAACGGATCTAAGACAATAGTAAGGGTGTCTTAGTCCTCCCTATCATATTTTGATAACATTTTTGAATTTCTAGAATCCTTGTCACATTTCCAAAATTCCCAAGTACACACATCCTAACTTGTTACTTAATTTTTTCATCATTTGGCTTACATTACAAAGTTTTGTGAGTTGAATGTTAATATGTCTTTTCCAATATTTTTCTAAGTGATGAACCCTTCAAAGCCTAAAGAACCCCCCGTAGGCCTTCCTTTTTGTGAACTAAATCACTTTTGTGTTGATAGTCAATCCAATTTGGGATCCTAGGGAATTCTTAAATGATAAAGTGGAAAATATTGGTGTTATATGACCTAGGCCATAAAGCACCTATTCTTCACCATTATTCATTTTCATGAACCTGACATCTTAGAACATTGATTTTTATAACTTGGAGTTCATTAAAGGCCTAGATCTTAGTTGTATTCATTCTTGCATTGCATCTTGCATTAGTGAAAGTGCATATAGGTTGCATTTTTTTCTTTCTTGCATCATTTTATATCATTGAAAAACTAAAAAAGTTCATTTTCAATCATCCTAATTGCATTTAGGAACAATGTTATTGCATTCAAAATTTAAAAAAATTCATTCAATTGCTTGTCATTGGTCACTTTTTCTTGCATTCATTTGCACACTTTTCTATTTCTAAACATCAAGTCCCTGAGTAAGCAACCTAGGAACACTATAAAAAATCCATATTTTGTTTTTTTTTGTTTTTATAAAAACCTTTGTTGGGACTAAAACGCCCTTACTAGCATCTTAGTCCCTCTGTGGGTTTTTGGCTCAGAACCCTATTTGAGTTGTTTACTATATGTTCTAGTTTATTGAACCTCAAAATTTCACCAGTAGGAACAAGATGCCCTTACTGGTGTCTTAGTCCTTGTTTACTTTGAATTTTTAGTTTTTAGGGTTTGGAATTACTTTTCTATGCTTGTGTTGGTTGCTTTCAGTTTTTTGTTATAGTTTGCAGAGTTTTTATTTCAATTTCTTCATTTCAATTATAATTGTAAGCATAGGATATTTTGTTCGTTGCACTTTCTTTGGTTTATCCCTTGCATGAGTTGTACTAATTGGTGTACTACTACTAATATTGTGGTTAGATGAAGTGTGAGACTCATGGCATCCTGCGATAAAACACTCACTGTGGATCTTGGGCTATCTAGCTCTCTTCTAGTGTTGGTACTAGTTCACTAGGTATGGACCATACCTTTGATAACTCTTTTTCTATGCCTACCTTACCTACAAGTTCTATTCCAAGTGTTCAAACAATGGTTGACCATATCCCTCAAGAAAACATAATGAAAATGCATGAAGACTTATCCCACTTACAAGATAGTGTGAGTACTAAAAATATTTCTAAGACTATTATACTTGCCATAGATAGTATCCAGTGCCACATGATGGAAAGTGATGAAGGACTAGAAGTTGTGCGTAATATAGTTCAAATCTTTGAAAAACACCTTCCTTCCACCAACAATGGTGCTCAAACTTCAAACAATGTGCAAAGACAAGGATGAATTCAAATTCCTCTCCTTCAACCATAACCTCCATTCCCACCTATACAAATCCTCAAGTGACCACAACGATGCAACCAAATAGCAATGTCCTTCATACCTTGAAAATTTCCACTAGTGCTCCTTATACCTATGTAACATATAACCTTATATCTCCTCCCATAATCTATCCATTCACTTGTCCTTCCAACACATACACAACACCACCATATTCACCTCCATCCCAAACCACAAATAATGACCCTATCATTAACCATCTTCAACAAATATTTTCCTCCCTTCAACATCAAGTTTCCACAATAAATCAAAATTAAAATGGTCCACCTTCATACTATGTCAAAAGCAACCCACTATCTTTGGAGATATTGAGAACTCCAGTGCCACAAGGTATAGAGATTGATAGATTTAAGAAATATGGAGGAAAGGGAGATCCTACTAATCATTTTCATGCCTTTACCACTTTGTGTAGTGACTTTATCCTTGAGGACAAAATTTTGTCCAAGATTTTTCCTTGTTCCTTGAAAGAAATTTCCCTAGACTGGTTTTCTGCTATATCAAATAACTCAATTTATTCATTTAATAAAAAATTTGAAGCCTTTATTAACCATTTCCAAGTGCATATGGTTCCTGAAATGACATTAGTTGATTTGATAAGATGTAAGAAAAATGAGGTTGAAAAAGGCACTGACTTTATTTCACGTTACCAATCACTTTATTCCCAAGTTAGTGTGAAGATTCTCGATTCTCACCTTCAAAATATATTCATAGAAAATTTTCAAAGTAAGATATGAGACAAGCTTACCATGATGAAATTCCCTTCCTTCATGCACTTATGCACTACTCTTCGAGATTATCATAATTTTGTAGGTAGTTGTGAATCAAAAACCACCTCTACACACCCTAAAAAGTTTGAACCTTCAAACCAAAACACCTACCAGCCTTTTAGAAGACAAAATAAAACTTTCCTTCAACTAAATTCTACCTTCCAACTTACCCAAGTAGTTACTATAAAGAAGAGTAATCCTTTCATCTTTGGGGATCTACAAAGACAATTTACTCCCTTAGCCAAGACACTTCAATATATCATGACTTAGCTAATAAACAAAAACATGCTTACCTTACCTCCTGTTCGACCTCCTAATCCTAGCAAGCCATTACCTCTGAGCTTTATATGCAATGCCTATTGTGATTATAATCAACAAAAAGGACATGATATAGAACAATGCAAGTGTCTTAAGCATCTTGTGCAAGACATCATTGATTATAATCATATCCAAATTGGAGGTGTGAATGACAAAGGTAATAAATCTGTAGATCCTCCTAACCAAACTTGCAAATATTTACCAATCCCATTCTTAATCATAATATTTCATTTATTAAGGCTATTGAAGCTAAGCCTGATTTGATGAGAGTTGACACAAATGATGATAACATGAACAATAATTAGAAAAATCCTATGGATACTACTGACCAAAGTCCTATTAGTGCAATCATAGGAGTGATTGACATCGATCCTCATAAAAAACCCATAATTCCTATTGACATTATTTTCTCTTCAAAAGAAACAATAAAAAATGCAACCTGATGGTCCTCTTTACATAGCCGATAGAATCAATGAAAAACCCACTCTTATTATTTTAATTGATCCCATTTGTGGAGAGAATGTGACCATAGAGGAACTCGTATATGTGCATGAACTTACACAAGATAGATATGATAAACCAAAAGCATGGATTAAAATGCATGATAGATTTTCTCATGCTACAATGGGCTCGATCACACTCCCTTTACAAATATGACTAAAGAAATTAAATGTATCATTCTCTATCATCTCTAATTTAGATCAATTTCATGTGAATTTAGGCTACAAATGGCTTTGCTCCATGAATGCGGTCCCATACGTTGTCCATAAGTGCTTAAAGTTTCTAGCTGACAATGAAATATTCACTGTGAACCATAGTGGCTTTCAACCTCTATCTTCTCATGGAAATTTTTCCTTAGAATATTTTTGGCCTAATCCCATGGGACCTATACGACCCCGTGAGGACTTCCTTTTCCTATCCTACCAAAAGTTCATAGAAAAATTCTTGGAAAATTTATCCCTTGAAACATTTCCTCCACCTATGATCGAACCTCCACCCCTTGAAGAAAAAAGTATCGAGCTTAAAGCCCTTCCAACTAACCAAGACCCATCTATAAAAAACCCCTTACCTATTTCCTAAAAAAGGCCAAGAGAAAACCAAAAAATTCCTAATCCACCTCCTAAGAAAATTTATAAAGCCAAAGAGAAAGTGGTTGAACAACATTCCATGGTTTCTTCCATTCTTCCCTCACAATGAGAAAAGAAACCTATGGTTGACAAACCTTCTCCTACACAAACGCAACTTGAAAACCGTAATAAAATAAATCAAAATTCTAGAGAGTGTAGGCGTAGATGTCATGCTATTGCTCGAAAGATGAAAGAAGAGAACAACATAGAAAATAAAAATTCAAAATTGATGGAAGCAACAAATGATGAGCCTCCTCCATTACCAGAACCAACAGATCCTATGCCTCCAACACAACAAGGACTGGCATCTTTTATGGTTATTATCATTCATCCTCCTTTTGTGGTTAATTTTGATGATGATGAAGAAACTGCTATAATTAATGAGCAAGTGCATAATGATTTGAATTTTCCATTTTCCTCTTCTATGAGCTTAGAAGATAAAAATTGTGAGGATCCTCCTAAACCGAGTGATTCAACATGTATTGAACCTGATGATTCTCCTAGTACAACACTTGATTTTGTCCCTCTTGCTAGTGATCTACATTCTACATATAATGAACAAGAATGGGATGTAGATGACTTGCTAGATGGTTGACTCACATGCGATTTACTAATCTTTTTTATTTCATTCTTTTTCCTTTTGGTTGATTGCATGTGTGTAATGTGATCCCTTGTTCTATTTGATATTCTCTCACTTTGTGCATTCCTCTATTTGTACCTACATTCTTCTATATTTCGTAAGCCTTTGCCTTTTCATTTTTCTTTATCTTTCATTTGCATTTTTGTCTTGTATTTTCCTTTTGGGGATGATGCAAGGCATCGAAACACCCTATGTCTCTTCCATGTTGACTCAAAGATCTTTAATTATCTTTTCTTTTCATTTCATCTTTGTCTTTTGTTTTCCTTTTGGGGATGATGCAAGCCATCGAGACACCCTATGTCTCTTCCATGTTTACCCAAAAGGTTTTTCTTTGTTTTCTCTCTCTTTGTGTCATTCTTCTAGTTCTATGTGTATTTGGGGAATGATAATAATTCCTAGTTCTCTAATATCATTGCAAAAAAGACAAATACTGACCCCAAATACATAGACCCCTTATGTGTTTTTGGGGGAAACCCTCTTTTTCTTTTTCTTTTTCTTTTTCATGCTTTTTTACTTTAAATTAATTTCTCACAGCATGCTTTTGAGCACTTTATTTAAAGTGGGGGCATAAATTGGAATTATTTTCACATGATTTTATTTGCATTTTTCCATGTTCTTTGGTGTAATTTTCTTATTTCATGCAATGTGTTTTTCTAGTTGTGGTCACATTGGGTTTAATGTCCTTCTAGAGCTTGATCAATCTTAGCATATTGCATTCCTCTTAGTGGTGGTATGACACACTGCATTCGCTTAGTTGTGATTCTTTTATCCTTTGATTGGTCCTCTCTTGGAGATATTAGGAATAATTTCCCATAATATTAAGACCTCACACAAACTAAGAAAAGTCCTTTCAAACATCCCTCTTTCTTATTGCATTGCATTTTTGTACCTTATTAAAGTCATGAAAGTATGGCTTTGATATTGTTTCTTGGGTCTCACCTAGTGAACAACTAGCTTCACTAGCCCTTGTGAGCATGCATTTTATTTTTATACCTTATTAAATTCATAAAGGTATGGCTTTGATATGGTTTCTTGGGGATCACATAGTGAAAAACTAGATTCACTAGCCCTAGTGAGTGTGCATTTTTTCTTTGTCTTTATCATAGTTACGGGGGTATGACTTTGGTATGAATTTCTTGGGGCTCACCTAACGGACAACTAGCTTCACTAGCCCTTGTGAGCATTTGTTTTTGTTTTCATAGTGGGAAGCATGTTTCACTTGTAAAAATTTTTAGACAAACAACCTAGACCTAGTCCACAACACATTGGACCGCTACTCGAAGCTTGATCTATAGTATTTTCTTTTTTATTTTTCTTTCCTTTTTCTATCTTTGATGGTGTATTCTTGTGATCCGGTTATGGCTTCATATATCATCTACAAGTGTGTTCCTTTATGCTTATGTTGGTTTATTATAGGTTCTTAATCCTAGGAGATTGTCCACTCTCTTGGTTATTTTTATCCTATCTCACTAGCATTTGTACATTCAAACCCCACTTGATTTTGTTGTTGGATACTTCAGTGTGTGTTTGAAGAAATTTCATCCTCTCAATAAAGTGTGGGCTAAATGTGTTGAGAAATGATGTCTCAATTACCAGCTTAAACCTTTGTCAGAAAAAGACTTAGTGAAAAACTCACTCTTTTAGCCTTTACCGCCATACCACGGTTTCCTTCTATTTTTCTCCAGAGGTACCATGGTGAAGGGGTCGGTGGTTACCTCCTTACTGCGCGTAGTCTCTTCCCTCACCATGGTGGCCACGGTAGGCATCTAGCGGCCTCTTTTGTCGGTCACTGCCACATCATGGGAGGTGAGACCATGGCGGTCTGCCTGAGCAGTCACCACTCTACCACAGTGAGACCTCAAAATCTCCATAGTAGCGATGTGAGACCACTGGCGGTCAGCCTGAGCGGTCACCACTCTACCATGGTGAGACCTGGCGATCTCTATAGTAGCACTATGAGACCACTGATGGTCTGGCTGGCAGCTATTTCCACACCGTGGGTTAACTTGGTCTTGGCAACAGTAGTGCAAGGGCAGCCAGTGGAAAGAGCTTAGTGAAGATGAGGGGTGAGCTCGGGTGAGCTCACCGCCTTACCACGGCATGACTCAGATAGGGGCACGGTAGCACGGGATAGTCTTGGGCGAGCTCAGACAAGCTCATCGTTGTACCATAGTTGGGTCGAGTGAGCTCAGTGGTTGTGTGGTAAGAGCTTGGATGAGCTCAGAGCTCAGTCAACCGAGGTTGACCAGTTTGGACAGAAAGTCAAAGCAACAAGCGAATGGCAGGTAGCCACGTGGCTCAGTGATAAGATGTTGATTGGCTAAAAGCCAAAATAGTTAAAGCAGTAATTACAAGTCGTGTTCGGCTGGTGACAAGAACCCGATTAAGGAAAAGAAGTAATTGTGTAGGTGGCTCGATGCAGCTAGTGCAAATCATTTGCATGCCTAAACATTGGATGCATGAACCTAGAGGTCATGGGATTGGTTGAGACATTGAATGCATGAAATATGACTTGTGCAGTTGAGTACATTGTATATGTTAACCAAGAGGTGACGGTTTGGAGTTGCAAGTTGATGTAAGTCTTGCATGACAGTGAGTGAATTCGAACTGTGAGAGTTTTTCATTGTATACTTTGAAAGAAGTATTGTAACAGTGAGAGGATAACTGAGTGCTGCTATGAGCTGATCAGAGAGTGAAGACTGAATAATTTTGTATGTAATATTTCATTTTTGTAATACATAATTGTCTTTTCTTGGTGTGGTGGTTTTTTACCTGAAAAGGATTTCCCACGTAAATACTTTTGTCAATCTATGAATGCTCATTCTATTATCTCTTTTATGTGTTATGTATTCATCTCAGAAATTTTTAGAATCTTTTAGAACTCATTTTTTCTCTTCTTCCCAGTTGTATTAGTGTGAAGGGAATGTATTCCACACTATTGGGTCCATAGATCCATCCCTTTTTTCCCTTCAAGTGGTATCAAATCTTGGCCAGTTGTGTTATCCTTGATAGAAAAGGTCAGTTTTTTGTGCTAATACTGTTTCAGTGGAAGTCTTGCATTGTTAAAACTTGTTTATGTTTGAGATGGCAAGTACATCAGGTAGAGTAGAGATTTAAAAATTCAATGGCAGCAAATTTGAGTAATGGAAACTCAAAATGGAAGACTTGCTGGTGGATAGAGAGCTCTGGATTGCAGTGTCTAGAACTATGCCACAAAATATGAAGCAAGAGGATTGGGACCTTCCTAGTAGAAAAGAAAGAGGTCTGATATTTATCAGGGAAAGTCTATGGTAAATAAGTTATTCCTGAGGAATAAGTTGTAATCCTTGAAGATGGAAGAAGATGCATCTTTTGCAGACCATCTGAACTCGTTTAACATGAGTGTTACTCAGTTGGTGTCTTTAGGTGTAAAGACTGAGGAGGAGGATCGTTGCATGCTCCTATTGTGTTTGTTACTTGATAGTTGGGATCATCTTGTGATAGCCATTGGAAGTACTACCACTAATTTCAAGATGGAAGACATTGTCACCTCATTGTTCTCTAAAGAGATGTGGAGGAAGTCTTCAGAGATGGCCAAAGAGGCTCTTGTTCTTCGAGGTAGACCAAAGGAGAAAGGAAAGAAGAAGGACAAGAAGTCTAAATCCAAATCTGCAGGGAGATCAAAGTCTCGTAGTAAAAATTCCAAGGCGAAATGCTAGAACTATGGGCAACCTAGTCACATTCGAAAGGATTGTAAGGAGAAGAAGAAGAAGAATGTTTCAGACAATGAATCTTCTCAGAGTGATACATAAGCCTTCATTGCAACCTTGGAAACTCAGGTCTTAGATGATGTCTAGTTGGTTGACTCGGGTGCATCCTTTCACATGACGTCCCATAGAGAATGTTTCTCTAAATACAAGAAGTATGATCGTGGAAAGGTGTACTTGGCAAGTGATTCAACGATGGAGATAGTTGGTAGAGGAAGAGTCAGAATTCAATTTCCTAATGGAAGAGTCAAACGGATTGGTGGTGTACTGCACATTCCAGGTCTGGCTTGAAATCTTCTTTATGTTAGTAAGTTAAATGATGCTGGTGTATAAGTTTCTTTCTATAGTAGAGGATGTAAAATGGATAGAGGTACAATGGTGTTGGCTAAGGGTGTTCATAATGGCACTTTGTACAAGTTGGATGCATGTCTTGTTCAATGTAACAGTGCCTCTGCAAATTCAAGCAATGTTGCTCATGTAGAGGAAGATGAACACACTTCTTTGTCTACGAATTCTTTGGAGGTAAAACTCCCAACATAGAAGACTATGTTGTGGCATCATAGACTAGGTCACATAGGTGAGAAAGGTTTAAAAACCTTGAAGAATAAAAAACTTGTAGAAGGGCTTGATGATTGTAACATTAAGTTTGATTTTTGCGAACATTGTATTTATGGAAAATAGCACCGTGTTTCATTTTACTCGAGTCCTCATAAATCTTCTATTATACTGGATTATGTTCATTCTGATGTGTTTGGTCCAGTTAATGTTCCTTCGTTATCAAATTCTATATATTATGTTTCTTTTATTGATGACTGTTCGAGAAGGGAATTTGTATACTTTCTTAAAAGTAGATCAGAAGTGTTCAGTTGATTTAAAGAATTTAAATCTTTGGTCGAGAATCAGACTAGAAGGAAAATTAAATGTTTAAGGATAGACAATGGTGGTGAGTTTTGTTCTATAGATTTAGAAATTTATTGCACTGATCATGGAATTAAAAGGCATAAAACAACACCTTATACTCCACAGCAGAATGGAGTTGTTGAAAGGTTGAACAAGACACTGATGGAAAAGGCAAGGAGTATGTTGAGTGGTGTTGGTCTGGAGCATAATTTCTAGGCTGAGGCTATGGCTACAACATGTTATCTAGTAAATCATTCTCCTTGCTCTGCTCTTATTGACACCTTTGGAAGCATGGTCTGGTAAGAACACCTCTTTGAGGCATATGTTTATGTGCCAAATGAGAAAATATCAAAATTGGATAACAAGGTTGTTAAATGTATTCTCATTGGCTATGGCATTGGTGTGAAGGGATACAAGCTTTGGAACCCTGTTACTGAGAAGGTTTTGTACAGTGGGAGTGTGATATTTCGCGAGCTGAAACCTTCAGTAAGTGATCAAAATCTTGAGACAGATCAAAGAGAAAAGAAGAAGGATGTAGTTGAGATTCCCCAAACTCCAAAAAGGGAAGAGTTGCATGGTGTACCTGAGTCTAAGGAGAGTTCAAGCAGCTTTGGAAGTTTTGATGATGAAGAACCACAACCTCAGCTGGTAAGAAGGTCTACATGAGAAAAAAAACAACCTAAAAGGTATGGTTTCTCATTTTTAGATTCGAACTGTGCCTATGCCTTAATTACTAGCACCGATGAGCCTAGGACTATAAAAGAAGCAATCAGCATTACTGATTCAGATTCTTGGCTGGAGGCCATGAATGAAGAAATGGATTCATTGAAGAAGAATGAAACCTAGGATTTGGTACCACTGCCTAAAGGGAGAAATCCTATTGGTTGTAAGTGGATATTCAAAAAGAAGACTGGTCTTGATGGTAGTGTTGAGAAGTATAAGGCAAGACTGGTTGCAAAGGGATTTTCCCAAATTGAGGGAATCGATTATGGAGATATTTTTTCCCCTGTAGAAAATCTGACATCCATCAAATTTTTGTTGTCATTGGTAGCTATGCATGACTTTGAAATTGAGTAGATGGACATGAAGACAACATTTCTCCATGGTGAGCTAGAAGAAGAAATTCATATGTCCCAACCTAAGCATTTTATTGAAAAAGGTAAACAAAATCTGGTCTGTAAGTTAAAGAAATCTCTATATGGTTTGAAGCAGTCTCCTAGAATGTGGTACCATAAATTTGACACATTTGTGTTGTCTATGGGATTTGTGAGATCAAAATCTGATCATTGTGTTTATTGTAAAACTGAAAATGATCGTGTGCTTGTTATTACCGTGTATGTGGATGATATGTTATTCATAGGAAATAGCAAGTCTATGATTTCTGATCTTAAATCTCAGTTGTCTGCAAAGTTCAAAATGAAAGATCTTGGTGCAATAAGCTATATTCTGGTAATGGAGATAGCCAGGGACAGAACATGCAAAAATCTTTGGGTAAGTCGGAGTAAGTATGTGAACACTATTTTGGAGAGATTTGGTATGAATGATTGCGTGCAGCTAGTTGTTCTAGTCATGCAGGGAACGAAACTATCTATTGAACACTATCCAAAATCTACTACTAAGATGGAGGACATGACCAATGTGCCATATGCAAGTGATGTTGGCATTTTAATGTATGTAATGGTCTATACAAGACCAGACATTTCCCAAGCAATGGGATTTCTAAGCCGTTTCATGGAAAATCCGGGAAGATCACATTGGGATGTTGTGAAGAGAGTGTTCAGATATTTGAAGGGAACTTCAAACTATACTCTATGCTACCATGGCAGTTTGGTTGCATCATAGAGAACACTCAGCATTCAACAATATGTTAATTCTGATTGGGCAGGGGACATTGATAGCAGGAGATCAACCAATGGATACATGTTCATGTTAAATGGTGGAGCAATCAGTTGGATGAGCAAGGAACAAGTTGTAGTTGCTTTATCCACGACTGAGGTAGAGTACTTGGCAACAACTCACGCCTGCAAGGAAGTAGTTTGGCTGAGTCATTTGTTTTCAGACACTGGTTTTAATGTAGGGAAGATTACAATCTACTATGACAGTTAGAGTGCCATTTGTTTGAAAAAGAACCCGACTTTCCATGCCAAGATGAAGCACATTGATGTGTAGTATCACTTCGTGAGGGACATGGTGGAAGATGGAAGAGTCTTTCTTGAAAAGGTCAACACTTTGAAGAATGTTGTAGATGCATTGACAAAGCCGATGAGCACAGACAAGTTCATATGGTGTGTAGAATTGATGGGCCTTGGGGCCTAGGACCTTTAGTGATTTTTTGAAGTCAAGAGGAAGTCAAAAATATTCATCAAGTGGGAGCTTGTTGAGAAATGATGCCTCAATTACTAGCTTGAACCTCTGTCAGAAAAATACTTGATGAAAAACTCACTCTTTCAGCCTTTACCACCATACCGCGGTTGCATTCTATTCTACTCTGGTGGTACCGCGATGAAGGTGTCGGCAATTACCTCCTTACTGGGTGCAGTCTCTTCCCTCATCGTGGTGGCCGCAGTAAGCATCTCATGGCTTGTTTTGTCAATCACCACCGCACCGTGGGTGGTGAAGGGTTTGACCACGGTGGCCACAGTGAGACCATGGTGGTCTTCCTGAGTTGTCACCACTCCACCATGGTGAGACTTGGCGGTCTTCGCAGTAGTGTCGTGAGACCACTGACGGTCTAGCTAGTAGCTATCACCACACCGCAGGTCAACTTGGTCTGGGCAATGGTTTTGTGGGGGTGACCGGTGGAAAGAGCTCAGTGAAGATGAAGGGTGAGCTTAGGTGAGCTCACCACCTTACAATGGCATGACTTGGACAGAGGCACGATAGCGCAGGGTAGTCTTGTGTGAGCTTGGACGATCTCACCATTGTACCGTAGCTAGGTCGAGTGAGCTCGACGGTTGCACGGTAAGAGCTCAGATGAGCTTGGAGCTCGGTCAGCTGAGCTTGACCAGTTTGGATAGAAATTCAAAGCGACAGGCGAATGATAGGCGGCCACATGGCTTAGTGTGAGGATTTTGATTGGCTAAAAGCCAAAATAGTTAAAGCAGTATTTGCAAGCCGTGTTCGGCTGGTGACAGGAACTCGATTAAGGCAAAGAAGTAATTGCCTAGGTGGCTCGATGCAGCTAGTGCAAATCATTTGTTTGCCTGAACGTTCAATGCATGAACTTGGAGGCTGTGGGATTGGTTAAGATATTGAATGCATGATGTATGAATTGTGCAGTCGAGTACATTGTATATGTTAACCAAGAGGTGGTGGTTTGGAGTTGCAAGTTAATGTAAGTCTTGCATGATAGTGAGTGAATTTGAACTATGAGAGTTTTTCATTGTATACTTTGAAAGAAGTATTGTAACTTTGAGAAGATAACTGAGTGCTGTTGTGAGCTTATCAAAGAGTGAAGACTGAATAATTTTGTATGTAATATTTCATTGTTGTAATACAAAATTGTCTTTTCTTGGTGCGGTGGGTTTTTAACCTAAAAAAAATTTCCCATGTAAATACTTGTGTCAATATGTGAATGCTCATTTTTTTATCTCTTTTATGCTATATGTATTCATCTCAGAAGTTTTTAGAAGCTTTTAGAACTTGTTTTTTCTCTTCTTCCTCGTTGTATTAGTGTTAAGGGAATGTATTTTGCATTGTTGGGTCCATAGATCCATCCCTATTTTACCTTCAAAATGAAGTGTAGGAAAATGCATACCCTTGCATTTTCACAATTGTTTGGGCTCACCTTGCCTTTTTTATCTTTATTTATGTCTTAATTGGTCCTATTTTGCATCCACAAGCCTAATACATTACATATTTTTTATGGATACTCCCGACAAACATCAAAGGATAAATGATAATTTAATAATTCTAGTTGTGTGTCCCTAATTTTTGAGTTGGGACTAAGACACCACCTAGGGAATCTTTGTCTCCCAAAGCTCTTGGGACCCTTTTTTAAATGCACCTTAAAGGGGCCAATTTTTGGAGTATGTGCCCCAAGTTTTAAGCCTCGGGACTAAGATGCCACCTAGGGTTTCTTAGTCCACCTTAAGTTATTTTCAGGATTTAATTTTGAATCTTGGTGGGATTTAGCCTCCTTTAATTAATGATTTCATATGTCAACTTGTTGTGGTGTAATTTTGGGATATTAAGCATGGATAAGTGTAAATACAAGGTTTTTTCACTCATTTTCACCTAACACTTTTGTGAGAGGATTCCTAATAGAATAATTGAGTTCACAAGAGAGTTCAATAGCAATTCATCAAGCATTTGGAGCCATAATCAAGATTCAAGCATCATGTCAAAGATATTCTTGCATCATGTGTTTTTTTTAGCTAACATTTGTGATGTAGGGTTCTAATTCAAGGAAGCAATTCAAATCAAGATCTACATTCAAGCTATCTATTTCACACAAGTTTGTAGATTTCATAACAAGGGTTTGGTGAGTTGAAATATAACACTTTGTACATTCATCATTTCCCTCCATTATTTCATTTCATGCCAAGGTTTAATTACCAACAAGGGGTTTAACAAAGGTAAACCCCCATTTACTAAAAATCAACAAGTTTTTCCTCTCTTGCATGTTTTTTTTTTACGATTCAGGTTGAATACTTGAAGATCATTTGAAGTGCAAAGTTGTAAAGTTGCAAAGTTGCATTGCAAGGTTGTCATCTTCACGAAAACTCACCTATATACCAAATATAGAAGTTTTAGGACCTGACATCTAAGAAGAAGGAAGTGCATACATTGAGCCTCATGATCATATCTAGAGATTTCAAAAATTTATATTAGGACTAAGGAAACAATAAGGATGCCTTAGTCCTCCAAAGGATATTTTGCATAGATTCTTTCGAATCTTATTCCAACATTTGAATATTTTGCATCTACCTCAAAAAATAATAGCGAGACTAAGAAAACAGTAATGGTGTCTTAGTCCTCCCTAGCATATTTTTGATAACATTTTTTCATTTCTAGAATCCTTTTCACATTTCCATACTTCCCATGTACACGCATCTTAACTTGTTGTTACTTAATTTTGTCATTTTCATTCATCATTTGGCTTGCATTACAAGGTTTTGTGACTTGAATGTTGTCTTTTCCAAGATTTTTCTTGGTGGTGAACCCTTTAAAGCCTAAAGAACCCCACTAGGCCTTCCTTGTTGTGAATTGACCCATCTTTGTGTTGATAGTCAATCCAATTTGGGATCCTAGGGTATTCTTGAATGATAAAGTAGAAAAGAGTGGTGTTATATGACCTAAGTTATAAAGAACACAATTTCCACCTTAATCAATGTATTTATCATGCACCCAAGATTGTACAAGTGTATAAGGGGTGAGGATACTATACATAATAACTTGGGTGATAAGACTGACTCACATGTAATCATTCTTTTTAATGCACCAAAGTAAATGTTCAAGTTGTGGTAAATTTTAATGCACTAAAATGAAGTGTTGCATGTTAATTCAAAAATTGGAAATACACGTTGTCTTGTTCATTTTAAACCTAAATTGAAATATGACAATTTTAGGTTCTTTTAGTGCACCAAATAAAATGTTCAAGATAGATTTCTTTTTAATACACCAAATAAAATGTTATGGTTCACCCAAGTGATCACCACACAACTAAAAATAGAATTTAGTAGCAGAAAACCTCTACCCTAATCAAATTAGAATGCAAACAAAAAACATCAAGATTTTATAATTCCTTTTTACCTTCAGTTGATGTTTTATGGGTTTTGGTGCTCTCTCCTGCTCGGGGGATGGCTAGAGCCTTGAGATGTATTTATGATGCCATATTTGGATGGGTGGAGAGCATGAAATTCTCACTCCATTGGCACATTGTCCTTATATTTTTAATATTGCTTTGTCCTTGAAACATCCATGTTGAGGATCACTACTTAAAACAGAGGTTAAGGTATAATATTATGGTTGTCTTATTCACAAAGAATGAGGTATTATATTCAAGAAAATTTTCCTAAATTATGAGTAGTAATGTAGTAAATAAAGATGTGACAATGAGAGTATAGGACTTCTATAGTGTCCTTTGAGATGCAAATACATATTGTATAAAAATAAATATTGCCATGAATTTTCTTTAAAGGCAAGAAATAAGTTTTGTCCATTATTATTTTTTTGTGTCAAAAATGCCTTATTGTTTTTTACTATGTACATAGATGCTTTGTGTGGGTAGTTCACTTTAAGAGAATTGGAAATCATTTTTAACTTCCCCCCCCTCTACTACACATGCATATCTAGATGAGTTTCTTGCATATATATATATATAATAGATCTATTTTATCTAAGCCTACAAGATAAAATAGAATATACTTATGTGAGCATTAAATTTAATATTAAGAGCCAGATGTAAATGTAGATGCATAGAGACCAACAAAATTAATATGAAACTATTTATTATCTCCATATAGAAGAAAAAAGAGAGAACCCTCACTCAGCATGACAGAGTATACAGAAGAAAAAAAAGTATCTAATGAAACTTTAAGATCTTCCAAACCCACAACACAAAATTTAAAAGTCAGAATGAAGGCTCTTCGAGTACCTTGAATATATACATATATTCTCATCTTTTTTAACCCACCTAGATGCAACAAATAAAAAATTATGAAATTTTGAGTTACTATTTGTAAGAGATGCACAAGATAAAGACATGAAAAAGACACAAAACATAGATTAAAAACACACTGGATAAATCAGTATTCTGAGTTTTTATTAATGCCTTTTTCTAGGAAAATTTTTTGGTGATGACTTCATTCATTCATCAAAAAACAGAGTATCAAAAATCCTAATACATTATCAAAATAGAGTTCATTCTCTAGGATCGAAAGTAGTTACTAGATAAATGCCAAAAATCAGAAGATTCTAGATACAACGAAGAGGAAAGAAAAAGAAAGAAGAAGTGGGAAATAAATGTGGTTGGTGGAGTAGATGTACTACAGTGGCAAGGGATATTACTAATGTCAAGATGGAGATCCACGTCTACCAAAACTCCCCTTAATCTTCATTGACATATATGTCTATTATTCAAACTCCTTGTCCGAGATGCTCAAAAATATTCTTTGCAAGTGGCTTTATGAAGATGTCTACTAGTTGTTCTTTGGACCTTCAAAACTCAAGATATATATTACCATTTTTTACCAATTCTTGAATGAAATTATATCTCGTATCAATATGTTTTCTCTATTTATGAAAGAAAATGATTTCTAGATAAAGCAATTGCTGAATTATTATCATAATCAATTTTTGTAGGTTCTTCTTTTGGATGCCTCAAATCTAAAAAAACTCTTCCCATCCATACTACTTGGCAAGCTATTGATGTGGCTGCAACATATTTTTCTTCAGCTAATGAGAGTGTTACAATTGGTTGTTTCTTTGATGCCCAAGAGATAGCACTTGATCCTAGATGAAAGATATACCCTGAAGTGCTTTTTCTATCGTCCATGCTACCTCCCAATCACTATCCATATATCCAATCAGTTTGTAATCATTTGGAGATGTATACAAAATCCTAAAGCTCTTTGCTCCAGCTATATACCTTAAAACTCTTTTTCCATCTTTCCAATGTGATTCCTTTGGTTTATCCATGAATCTAGAAATGAGACTAACCCCATACATGATATCTAGTCTTGTGATAGTTAGATACATGAGGTTGCCAACTAATCTTTTGAATAAGGTTGCATCTGCACTAGGACTTTTGTCATCCTTGCTAAGTTTTAAACCCAATGCAATAGGTGTGGGAGATGGATTCACATTTTTCATTTTAAATCTCTTCAAAAAATCATTAGCATAATTGCTTTGAAATATAAAAATTCCTTGACCATTTTTACTTACCTCTATCCCAAGAAAATATCTCATGAGTCCCAAATCAATCGTATCAAATTCCCGTTCCATGGCTGCCTTGAATGAGTTAGTTGAAATGTTACCTTTGAATATCAAATCATCTACATACAAACAAACTATCAAGGTTTATCCTTCATCATTCACTTTGACATAAAAATTTGATTCATTGTCGCATTTGCTAAACCCATTGTTCACAAAATAAGAATCTATTTTGTTCTATCAAGCTCTAGGAGCTTGCTTCAAACCATATACTACCCTTTTTAGTTTGTATACCTTATGTTCTTCTCCCAAAACTTCATAACCGGTTGGTTGTTTTATATACACCTCTTCTTCTAAAATTCCATTCAAGAATTTTGATTTAATGTTCATTTGGTAAACCTTCCAATTGTTTTGAACTACTATAGATAAGACCATTCTAATGGTATCAAATCTTGTTACAGGTGATAATTTTTCATCGTAGTCTATGCTAGGTTGAACTATGTGAATCCTTTAGCTACTATTCTTTCCTTGTGTTTCTCTACTTTTCCATTAGCATTATACTTTGTCTTGTAAATCCACCTAACTCCAATCACATCCTTGCCTTTAGGAAGATCTACTAGATCACAAGTTTGATTCTTTTCAATTGACTGAATTTCTTCATTCTTGGTTGCAATCTGATTGTCATCTTTGATGGCATCCTCAAAATAAATTGGATCAACTTGTGTTAGGAATGCAAACTTAGAGCATAAATCATCATTTTCAGCCTCTTGTATTTCATCACAAATCTCTCTTAAACTGTTTGTCTTCTTTGAAGTATTTATAGACATTGATCCTCGTGATGCAAATGTTGTATTAGAAGACTCGTTTTTGTTATTACTTGTTGGAGTAGTTGGATGTGGACCGGTAGGTGTTGCAAGAATGAAGAAAGCATTGAAAGTGTTGTAATTAATGTCAAATAGTTATCTACTAGTTGTTGTTGGTTGTATATGTTGAGGATATTGAGAATATTGTATTAAAGGGAGATTACAGGTATTCAAGATGTTGATTAGGTACTTGTCCCTATGTTTGTGCAATTCAGATATGTTATTCATGAATGTTGAAGGTTTTTATATCCAGATTCTTGGATATTGGTTCATTGAGAAGTTCGAATTGTGTTCACTATTTGTGAACTATTTTTTTTTGTATTCTAGTTGAGATCCGAGAGACATATTGTTGGTCAGGATTTCTCTTTGATGAAGTATTTTGACTTGTGGTTCTAGAGATAAGATGTTTTGATTGTATTGAAGATAATTTTGGTTTCTTGAAGTTTCAAGCTTAATTGTTCTATGTGTTTTACACTAGTTTGGTCGACCATGTGTTAAGCACTATCTTAGAATTTGATGAAGCATGTTGGATCTATTATGGGTCTCGATGAAGTGTTTGTTTGGGTTGCCCTCATTCTAATCCCACCCTAGGATATTTTGGTGCAAACCTAATTTGAATTTGAAGTTGGATGGATGACTTTGTATCTTTTCAAGATTGTAGATAGTATAAATATAGGATGAGCTAGCAATAAAAAAAAGTACAAAAGAAAAGAAGATAAGTGAAATATTAGACGTGAATTTAGTGCTATTTAGAAAGTGTGTGTGAGTTATGTGTGTGGTAGATCAATGTGAAGATTAATTCTATGTTTTTGTATGTAGTGAGGAGAAAGAAAACTCTATCATTCATTAAATTTGATCAGTTATTATGGTGGAATCCTTTGTTGCATTGGGATTGTTGTCTCTTTGTATCAAGTCTTCTTTGTCTTCTTTTTATCTCTATGGTAGTGATCCCTCCAGGTTGTAGCCCTATTGGATAGTGAATCCTTGTTGTAGGCAGTGGGCCTTATCTCAGGTAGTGAGCCTTTTTGTAATCTGTTATGATAGTCTCTATAGTGTGAGTTAATCCTCACCGTGGTTTTTCCCTCATTGGGTTTTCCATGTAAATCTAGTGTTATTGTGTTTGTTCATTGGATTTGAGTTTCTACATTGGCATTTGATGATTAATCATTGAAGTGATTTATGTATTAGTTTTGATAATTGAATTGAAGGTTATAATATGTGACAACTAATTCACCCCACCCCCTCTCATTTTTCCTATTCAACAATTGGTATCAGATCTTGGTTCCTTGGTGAAGAGCTTAACTGCTTGAGGAAGGTCTTGGATGGCTAGAAAAATGATCTTTGACTACTCGAGCTTTGATGGAACTAAATATGGTATCTTGAAAGTATTGATGGAAGAATATCTAGAGTATTGTGGATATTATGTGGAGAAATCTTATAAGAATCCCTAAACTCCTCCTACTAATGGTCCAAGTACACCTGAAGAAATAAAATCACATGAAGTGAATAATAAGGTAAAGTTCATCTTGAAGAATAGTCTTGTACTTTTCAAGTTGAGTAAGGTTCAAAATTTGAAGATATCTAGGGAAGTATGGGATGATTTAGAAAGAGCACATGATGGTGATGAAAGAGTAAAAGAGGCAATATTACAAAATTTGGAAACACAGTTAGATCTTATACATATGTGTGAGGATGAAAATGTCAAAGCTTATGTACAGATATTGGATGAGGTAGTGGTTGGAATGTGATCTCTTGCCACTACTATAGATGAAACCAAGATTTTAAAGAAGATTCTCAGAACTCTTCCTGATGCTTACAATGAGAAAGTGAATGAAATTGAGAAGACTATAGATTATAAGACTTGTACTAAGGATTTGATGTTAGTATTTTTGACATTTTATGAGATGAGAAAGTCAAGTCTAAGAAATGGAGGCAAAACAAAAACTTCTTTGAAAGCTACAAAAATTGAAGATCTGGATGAAGAAAACCTTGATGAAATAGAGGCTAACTTTGTAAGAAGAATGAGAAAAGCCTCCAATAAGTATGAAGGAAATTTTCCCTTTAAGTTCTTTACTTGTGGAGAACTAGGTCACTATGCTACAAAGTGTCTGGAAAGAGCTAAAAGGAATAAACAAAGATATGAGAAAGGAAATAAGATTAATATAGATTACTATGAGAAAGATAGCATTTCAAATGAAGATTCTAAATATGAAGATCCATATGATAATGAATGCTTGTTCTTGGTGATTAAGGATGGACCTATTTCTACTAATTCAGAAAAACAAGTAAAGGAAAGTCCTCTAGAGAAGGAGAAGGAGAAAAATGAAAGTATGGTTATATCTACCTTACATGCTAAACAAGAAAATAATTTTTTGGGTAGTTGATAGTGGTTGCTCACATCACATGACTGGTGATAAGATTAAGTTTTTAAAGCTTGAGAAATATGATGGAGGTCTAGTTATGTTTGGAGATGATACTGGTGCTAAAATTTATGGGATAGGTTCAGTAAGTTTTGATGGCAAGCATCATACTAACGATGTTTACTATGTTAAGAGTTTAAGGCATAATTTGTTGAGCATTGGTTAGATGTGCAGAAAAGGATATGATCTTGTGTTTAAGTATGAGAAATGTGAGACTCGAAAAGGATACAAAATATTGATTGCTATAGGAAATAAATCTGAAGGGAATATTTATCAGCTTAAGGGTGATGATGAACAATGCTTTATGACTTAGATACATGACAGTTGGTTATGGTGCAGGAGAATGTGTCACATGAATTTTGATAACTTGGCAAGGATTAATGTTGTTCAGGCCATGAGAGATTTATCGAGAATTATAAATCCTATCAATACTATTTACAGGAATTTTTAGTTTGGGAAGCAATAAAGAAATAATTATAGATCAAGAGAAGAATCTACTACTAGATTACTGGATTTGGTTCATACAGATCTCTATGGTCCTACGAAAATTTAAATTATACTTGGTGAAAGGTACTTTATGATTTTAATTGATTATTATTCTAGATATACATGGGTTACATTTCTTAGAGAGAAATTAGACGCATTAGATAGATTCAAGGCATTCAAAGCTATGGTTGGAAATGAAGTGAATATAAAGATAAAATGCTTAAGATATGATAGAGGTGGAGAATTCACCTCTCATGAGCTCAATATTTTTGTGAAGTGCATGGAATAAAGAGACAATTATCTGCTCCGAAAAATCCTCAATAAAATGGATTCGTTGAAAGGAAAAATAGAACAGTTCAAGAGGCTTCTACGTCAATGATCTCTAAAGCCGAATTACCAGAAGTTTACTGGAAAACAATTTATTCATATTTTTGTATATGTATTCAATTGAGTTCAAGCAAGATAAAATAGTACAAAGACTCCCTATGAGCTATGGCACGGAAGAATTCCTATAGTTAAATATTTCAAGCTATTTAGAAGTAAATGCTATATCATAAGATATGAAGAAACTTTGGGCAAGTTTGATGCAAGAAGTGATTAAGGAGTATTTCTTGGATACTCTACCAAAATCAAGGCATATAGATGTTTCAATCAAATACCAAGAAATATTGTAGAGATATTGAATGTGAATGTTGATGAAATAGTGAATAATTCTATTAATATTGATGGATATGCGTCTGATGAACATGACTGTGCAAGAATAGAAGAAATTTTGAAAGAACAAGATAAAGACAAGTAGAAAAAGTAGAATGAAAGAGAATATGCTTCAGTGATGTCCCCTAGGACACCAAAATATGTACTGAGGAATCATTCAAAAAATTAGATTATTGGAGACAAGACAAAAGGTGTCTTAACCAAAAGAAAAGTTGTTTCTGAAGTAAACTTGTGTAACTTATTATTTGAGATTGAGCCAAAGACAGTAAGTGAAGCCTGTAAGGATGAACATTGGAAAAGGAAGCAATGAAAGAAGAACTTTTGTAGATTAAGAAGAATCAAACTTGGGAATTGGTCCCAAGACTGGAAGACAATAATATCATTGGATTGAAATGGATATTTCGAAATAAGTTCAATGAGAATGGAGAAGTTATGAGAAACAAAGAAAGACTTGTGTGTAAAGGCTACTCACTAGTAGAAGGAATAGATTTTTAGGAGACTTTTTCTTCAGTAGAAAGAATGGAAGATATAAGTATTTTATTCGCATTAGCTACATATAAATATTTCAAAGTCTATCAAATGGATGTCAAGTCAACATTTTTGAGTGGTGAGCCAAAAGAAGTCTACATGGAACAATTGGAAGGATTTTAGTCAACAAATCAACCGGATATGGTGTGAAAATTCCAGAAAAATTTATATGGATTGAAGCAAGCTCCTAGATCCTGGTATGCAAGGTTAGACAAGTATTTGATTCAGCAAGGATTTAACAAAGATATGATAGACAATAATTTATACTTTAAGATTGAAAATGATAGAATATTTATTGTAGTTGTATATGTCGATGGCATTGTCTTTGGAGGAAATGAAAACACATGCAAGATGTTTGCGGAAGAGATGAAGAAATAATTTGAAATTTTTATGTTTGGGGAGATGAATTTATTTCTTGGGCTATAGATTAACCAAATAGAGAAAGGAATTTTTATTCCATAGTCTAAGTATGTGAGAGAGATGTTGAAGAAGTTTGGGATGCGTAGTTCCAAATAGGTAAGTACTCAAGTGTGGTGATTGTCTACAAGTTGGGTAAAGATGAGGGTTAACCTAAGGCTAATTAGAGAAAGTATAGATCTATGATTGGTGGACTATTGTATTTGACTCCTACTAGACCAGATATTATGCATGTGATCTATCTTGTAGCTAGTTTTCAAAAATATCCAAAGGAAACACATGTTGTTGAAGTTAAAAGAATATTCATATATTTGAATGGCACTCCAGATTATGGATTATGGTATCCTAAAGATATTGACTTTACACTTAGTGCTTGTATAGATGTAGACTG
This sequence comes from Sequoiadendron giganteum, assembly GCA_007115665.2. NCBI lineage: Eukaryota > Viridiplantae > Streptophyta > Pinopsida > Cupressales > Cupressaceae > Sequoiadendron > Sequoiadendron giganteum. Next base: position 87,792,453 of record CM021105.1, read on the forward strand.
CTTCAGAAGTATAGATGACAAAAAGAGTACAAGTGGTGGTGTGTTCTTTCTTGGATGTAGGTTGGTGGCATGACTAAGTAAGAAGAAAGATTCAGTCTCTTTGTCTAATGTTCAAGATAAGTATATTTCTCCTACATCCTGTTGTAAACAATTTCTATGGATGAAATAGAAATTGAAAGATATCACGGTGCTATATGATGATCCCATCTCTATCTTCTATAATAATACAAGTGCAATTAACATTTCAAATAATTCTATGATGCACTCAGGAATGAAGTAGATATCTATCAGATATCATTTCTTGAGAAATAAGGTCATGGAGAATGAATTCAAGCTTAAGTGTGTTTCAACAAAGGATCATATTATAGATATATTTACAAAGGCTCTTCCTAAAGATACTTTTGAGTATCTTCGGGAGAAGTTAGGGGTTATTTCCCCTCCTTTAATAAACTAAGATGCATTTGGAGATGCATAAGTATGGTGGATTCATGGTTCTATCTTTTTGGACTAATGTTTTGGTGGCTATCTCTCAAGGGGAGTAGGTAGCTTCAAGAGTTGTCATTATGAGTATTATGTTGTCATGTCAAAGGAAGATTCAGTGAACATATTTTTTCCCTCTTCCATTAATGTCAAAGGGGGAGAGAAACCATTTGAAAAGGAGAGAAAGCTAATGAGATAAAGTAGGTAATGAGGAAGATGATCTTCTAAGGTGGAGAAGCAAAAAGAAAATCTTGATAAGTATATTCTGAACTTGTATGGTGTCTTTGATGGTTTTTCGCATCATGAGTTGCCATCAATGACAAAGGGGGAGATAGTTGCAAGAATGAAGAAATGATTGAAAGTGTTTTCATTGATGTCAATTGGTCAACTAGTTATCTACTAGTTATTGTTGGTTGTATATGTTGAGGATATTGAGAAAATTGTATTAAAGGGAGATTACAAGTATTCAGGATGTTGATATGGTACTCGTCCCTATGTTTGTGTGGTTCAGATATGTTAGTTATGATTTTTGAAGGTTGTTATATCCATATTCTTGGCTATTGGTTTGTTGAGAAGTTCAAGTTGTGTTCACCAATTGTGAACTATGTTTTTTTGTGTTCTGGCTAAGGTTCGAGAGAAATGTTGCTAGTCTAGATTTCTCTTTGATGAAGTATTTTGACTTGCAGTTATAGAGATAAGATGTTTTCATTGCATTGAAGATATTTTTGGTTTTTTGTAAGTTTTGAGCTTAAATATTCTATGTGTTTTACACTAGTTTGGTCGACCATGTGTTAAGTACTATCTTTGAAGTTGATGAAGCGTGTTGGATCTATTATGGGTCTCTATGAAGCATTTTTTTGGGTCACCATCATTCCAATTCTACCCTAGAATGTTTTGGTGCAAACCTAATTTGAATTTGAAGTTCAATGGCCAACTTTGTATCTTTTCAAGGTTGGAGATAGTATAAATACAAGATGAGCTAGCAATAAAAAATGTACAAAATAAAAGAAGAAAGATAAATGAAAGAGAATACATTACTTTGATGTTATTCAGAAAGTGTCTGTGAGTAACATGTGTGGTAGATCAGTGTGAGGCTTAATGTTGAGTTTCTGGATGCAGTGAGAAGAAGGTGAACTCTATCATTCATGCAAGTTGATCAATGATTGTGGTGGAATCCTTTGCTTCATTTAGATTGTTGTCTCTTTGTAACAAGTCTTCTTTGTATCTTTGTGGCAGTGAACCCTCCAAGTTGTATCCCTATTGGACAGTAAGTCCTTATTGTAGGCAGTGAGCCTTATCTCAGGTAGTGAACCTTTTTGTAATTGGTTTTGATATTCTCTATGTGTGATTTAATCCTCACTATGATTTTTCCCTCATTAGTTTTTCCACATAAATTTGGTGTTATTTTGTTTGTGCATTGGATTTTAGTTTCTTCATTTGCATTTGATGATTAATCATTTAAGTAGTTTATCTATTAGTTTTAGTAATTAAATTGAAGTTTATAATATATGACAACTGATTCACCCCCCTCTCAGTAGTCATATTCAATAGTAGGTTCCTTAGAAGGAATTGTAAGAACATTTTCTTGTGTAATAGGATTCACAACTTGATTTTAATTCTCTTCATTCTCTTGTGGGACACTAGCTACAATTTTAGTTGTTTTGTTAATGTTTCCATCCCATGCTTCTTCCTCAACAAACTCAACATCATGGCTTATAATCACCTTATTTCTGATAGAATTGTATAACTTATATGCCTTGGACTGTTTACTATATCCCATAAATATACACTTCTCTCCTCTATCATCTAGTTTCTTTATGGACTCTTGAGGTGTCAATGAGTATGCCACACATCCAAAGATTCTCAAATGTGCTATATTATTCTTCCTTTTGCTCCAAGCTTCTTCTAGTGTTTTATTTATCACTTCTTTTGTTGGACATCTATTTAATATGTATACCAAACATGCAATTTCTTCAGCCCAATACTCATTTGGCAGATGTTTTTCTCTTATCATACTTCATGTCATTTCCATAATTGTTTTATTCTTTCTCTCATCTACTATATTTTGTTGAGTATACATTGCTGTAAATTCTTTCCTTATGCCATTTTCTATGCAAAATTTTCAAAATCATTTGATATGTATTCACCACCATGATAAATTCTCAATGTTTTGATATAGTATCCACTTTCTTTCTCAACTTTTTCCTTAAACTCCTTAAAAATAAAAAATACATCTGATTTGTATTTCAAGAAATAAACCCATACTTTCTTGCTAAAATCATCAATAAATTTCAAGAAATAAAGTCTTTCACTTATGGATGGTGTTTGCATCCATCCAAAAAGATTTGAATGCACTATATCAAGTGGATTCTTTTCCCTATAAGACTCACAAACTAGAAAAAAAAATCTACATTGCTTTGCCAATATGCAATTCTCACATGTTGTCTTAAGCGGTTCTATTGGTGGCAATCTATATACCATTCTTTTCTTATATAATAGTTGTAACCCTTTGAAGTTTAAATGCCCAAGTCTTAAATTCCATAGCCAAGATTCATTTTTATATGAATCTTTGAAAGCTAATTCAACAACCTTTTGCAATCCTTGTGGCTCTAAGAATAGTTCACTTTGGATTCTAAGTAGAAACATCCTATTTTTTGTCATTTCAACTTTTGTAATCAGTCTATTGCTTGGTTTCTTGTCTAGAATCACATATTCACCATTTTCAAAGTATATTCTATATGCTTTTTGCACTAGTTGTCCAATGCTTATGAGATTGTGTTACAATCCAAGAACATGGTATACATCAAAAATATGCTTCTCCTCATCTTTCTTAGTTCTTATATTAATTGACCCTTTTCCCATGACTGATACTCAGTGATCATTCCCCATTTTTACCTTTGATTTTACCGAGTCATCCATTGTTCCAAACATCTCCTTACTCCCACTCATATGGCTGCTACATCAACTATCTAGGAACCATTCTTCTTTAGAACTCTCTTGTGCTAAAGTGCATGTTATCAATATGGTGTTTTGTTCACTAATGTTGGGCAGGTTTTCATTTGTAAAATGCACATTTTTCTTATTCATTTCATAATGCCTCTTTCCACATTCAAATGCAAAATGCCCAAATTTATTGAATTAATGGCATTGGATGTTGGATTTATCATACCTTTCTCCTTGATGATGGCTATGAGAATGGATGCTACCTCTTCCTCTTATTGGTGTAGAATGAGTATGTGAGCTTGATGTTGGTCTTCTACTTTCAAATAATGTATTTTCTCTTCCTCCTCTTGGTGTAAAATGTCCTTTGCCTCTATTGTAATTTGATCTCCCTCTTGTTCTACCAAATGAAATTTGATTCTTGAATGCATTCTCCTATGATGATGTCCTTGATCAATTTAATCTTTTTTCTATTCCCAAGAGTGATTCCATTAATTCATCTACTGATAGTTGAGTACGATCTTTGAATTCCTCAATGGCTACTACAACTAAATCAAACTTTGTAGGTAAGCTTCTAAGTAGTTTCTCTATAAATTTTTGATCCCCAACAATTCTCCATAGGATCTAATCTTATTTACTCTTGTCATTGCATGAGTGAAGAATGAATATATTGAATCTAAATCCTTCATTTGTGGGTTCTCAAAATCCCTTTTAAGGATTTGTAATTTTGTTGTTTTCAACTTGCCTGTGCCTCGGTATGTTGTTTGCAAAATTTCCCATGCTTTTTTTGATCTTGTGGTAGCTACTTATTTTGGAAAGATTGATTCCTCCATTGCCTGTAGAATAAAAAACAATGTTTTAGCATCCTTCTTATTTTCTTTCAACAAATCCTTCTCTTCTTGTGAAAGAATCTGATAAGCTTGTTGGCCTATTGGTTCAGGGAATCCATTCTCAACCAACTATCAAATATCTTGGGAGAAAAATAGGGTTTTCATTTTTATACTTCAAAAATAATATTTTTTTCCATTAAAAATTGGAATTTGGGGTTGTGAAATGCTTCCACTTTCTCTTGCCATGATTTTTCAAAATAAAAAGACTTTTCTTGTTTTAACAATGAACTCCTCTTAGCCTGGTTGATTTTTGTCTAACTAACTTTTTCCTCTCTTGGCAATGATCTACTTTGTATGGTCGGTGCTCCCTTTAATAAGATCTGCTTAGACGGATTCCTTTGGCTATGACTCCTTGCTCTGGTGAACTCCTCCTTGCCAAAATAGCAACCAATATATGCAAACACTTGCTTGGTATCTTCTACAATCTCTTCCAATCGATGACCCTTTCTCTTTGAGTTGCGGTAAATTTTGTTTGGAATAGCGATAGCTCTCTCCATAATCTGTTAATTTGCAGCAACTTCAACACTCTTTAATTCCCCTATCATTTGGCTCTAACTTTACTCTAGCTCTGATACCAGCTTGTAAGAGATGCACAAGATAAGGACAATAAAAAGACACAGAAAAAAGATAAAAAAACACACTAGATAAATCATAATTCTAAGTTTTTATTGATTCCCTTTTTCTAAACAGAGATGGCAGTGATGCCTTCATTCATTCATCGAAAAATAGAGTGTCAAAAACCTTAATACATTTTCAAAACAAAGTTCATTTTCCAGCATCGAAAGAAGTTACTAGATACATACCAAAAATCAGAAGAGTTTAGATACATCAAAGAGGAAAGTAGAAGAAAGAAGAAGTGAGAAATATATGTGGTTAGTGGAGTACATGTGCTATAGTGGCAAAGGAGATTATCGATGTCCAGCTAGAGATCCACGTCTGCCAACAAAATTTAAAATAAATTTTAATAAAATAATAATAATAAAAAAAAAACTAAAATGGGGGTTTGGAGGGGCATGGCACCTCTCTACAGGGCTCAACCCCAAGGAGGCCACAATCTGCATGAGGGGTTGCGAGCCTCGAAATAGGCGATCATTCCTTCCAATCCCAATGCTACAATGGGGAGTGCAAAAAATTTGTTTCAAAAAAATATTTCTTAATCGTTGTTTCCCTTTGTTGTTGCATCTAATGATCTGCAGCCAAATAACCAAGCATTAGGTTGATTTAAACCCTCGGATCTTCATGCCATAATTATTCCTCAAATTTCCTTAGTTCCACCCATGTATTCCCATAAACAGATAACAAAGAGATGGAGAAAGGTGTGGGAATGAAACCCTACGCATCCAACATTTAGGGAATAATGAAAAAAAGAAACATAAGATAAATTAAAATAGTTAATTACTTTACTAGTGGATAGATACTACTTCCTCGCATTTCAAACACTTTTTTTTTATGGTTTAGTCTATGTCAATGTCCAATTTTAGGTACAATTGGTGAGAGGACCCAATAGTTATGCACCCTAACTTCGCACTTCTAATTCTCCTACTTGGAAGTTTAAAATCACTCCCAATTTTTTATAGCAGCTTACTTGGAAATTCCCCTGCTTATAAATTTCATTTTAGGGCCACATCATCAAATATTATGCCACATCAGCATTCTTTTCATCAAGGTGTCCGGAAAGGCCCCAAAAAAAAAGTGCTACCAATACTTGTGCATTCACATCATGGATAGTTGAGCATTGATGTGGCATCACATGATTGGTTGCTTTTTAGATCAAAGGAATACATTTTGTCTAGTTATGGGTAGAAAAGTCACAACTATTGGGAATTATATAAACAACTACTATGACAACTATAGAAACATGCTCAACTACTAGGTTCTCTCCCCTAGTAGCTTTGAACTGTAATAAATTTTTTATAGTTGAATGTCTAAGTCGAAACAATGAGTGGATTCTTTCATGTGCTAGTTAGCTCATGTGGAACCATTATCCATGTAATTTGGAGTTTATGTATTTTAATAATATTATAATACATTTATATTGACTATCACTCAAATCTATGTATCATTTATGTTGTCCCATGTTGGTGGCAATTTAATACCAAAAGGTGAAGTGTAAATGCATCTTAAAAATTATGTTTATCATGAAATAAAGGCATGGTAACCTTAATATCAATTAGTTAATATATTTTATTTTATTTTTAAAAATATCAAATAAATTTGTCATTATGAACCTTTAAATTTATATCATATGTATGTCTGTGATTGCATAATCTCTCAACGATTAATTAAGTTGAAGATATCATATGTCTATTTATTACTATATATAGAAAATTGAAACTTGTATTATGCATAAGCATTATAATTATAAATAACAAAAAAAAAAATCTAATGCGTCTAGAATTAATTTGATCCAAAATTTATTAAACTCGTTAAATGATGACAAATAAGATGAAGCTATATACATATAGATTTGTGAATGCGTTGATAAAATTTGTAATTAAAAATATTTTTTTAATTAGTTTAGCATGGAAGGGCCCTGATCCCATGGTTATATCCAAAAGACAAAAAGGAACCAAACTAAGGTTGGAAATAGCACCACTAGAAAGAACCAAAAAATAGCAAGCATAGTGGTGTAGGCCATCATTCAACATAGTAACCACAGTCCAACCAATATTAATCAAAAACAATATTTTTTTTCTACCAAACTTAAAACTACGTAAACAATTAATTAGATCTACAGTGTCCCATGTGATATTAAACCATAACAGAGGTATAATAAAATAGTAGTATGAGATTTGGAACCAAAAATATAAAAATGTAAAGCAGTCATAATAAGCAGCAACAAGAAGCCATTACTTGTATTTCTTCAATAGTTCCCCATATTTGCCAATGAGGGAGATGTTGTCCCACAATTTTCATTGCACCAAAAGATTGACCTATTAATTCCCAATAGAACTGTCAGAGTTAACGGATCCACAAGAGGTCGTTAGTCCATGTCACGAATCCTGAGGGGAGTGTTGACCATCTACCAACAAACTCCCCCTCAGCATTACCCAAGTGGAGTCAAACCTAAAAAATTTGGCTCTAATACCACTTGTTGTCCCACAATTGTTGTTGCACCAAAAGATCGACCTAGTAATGCTTGATACAACTATTAGATTTAATGGATCCATGGGCGGCGGTTAGTCCATGTCACAAATCTTGAGGGGAGTGTTGATCATCTACCAACATGAGATGTATTCCCTCCGTTCAAGTTCCTCAGACTCGTCCAACATCCTTAACACATCCAACTTCCCCTATTTTTCAAATTCCTTATGAAACCTAGAAAATAGGTGGGGTCTCTTTTCACTTCTAGGGTTTTGAACCTAAAAGGAGATAGCTTGTTTTCTTTGCATCACTCAAGAACAAACCTTGATATTCCAATGCAAAGGAGATTGAAATCTGACAAAGGGTGTGTTCTAGAGGATTGAATTATGTAAATGAGGGGTTCACCACCAAGTGTAAACTTGGATAGATAATGAAATGAATGATGAAATACAAAAACCCTAATTTGATGCAATGTTTCAACGAATGATCTAGAAATGCAAGTAAACAATAATAGAAATCTATAAAACTAGAGATGTGCACCTAGGAAACTAGAGAAGACAATGGAGGTCTGAAACCCTAGAAAAATCATTTGTTGAAGCCAATTGGGACTCATTCGTCAAGCTAGGTGAATCTGTCCAATATGGGGAAAACTATGTTGAAATAGGTTTCGGACAAAAAGATACTCAGATCTGTAAAAACCTCTTACATACATGTACAGTGGGACTCATTCATCAATAGTGGAAAATCAGTCCACTTTCGGATTTCTGGAAATTCAAAGTTGGATTGTGTAGCCCTCGATCTGCTTTGTTGTTCCCAATTCATACTCGAGTCTGAAATTACTAAATTCAACTTGTAGGTCTTTTGCAAGCTCCTCCAAGGTTTGTTCACAATCTTGACAACTTTTATATTCTTTGACAACTTGATTTCAACTTTTCTAATATTTCTCTTTGATAATCTACAACCTAGACTTGCAAATCACATACAAAGAGAGGGAAAAATGGTTGTGTTAGAGAATGGTGTTTTTCCTTGGTCAAAACCCTTGTTAGTAATTAAACCTTGAAATAGAAAACAAATATAAAGGAGATTGATGAATGAACAAAATATGATGTTTCAATTCACCAAAACCTTGCAATAAAGTGCTACAATTATGCTTGAAATGGCCACAAAGGACATGATTCTTGATTCTTTCTTGAAGGAGATAGATCTTAATTACAAAGCTTGCTTGGATCATGAACTCTAAACCACAAATGTAAAAGCAATAACAAACATGATGAATGTGATCTTTGGCATGATGATTGATGCTTGAATAATTCTCTTGAATGCTTAATAATCTGCACTTGAAAGGCTTGAATTCTCTGCTCAAATTCTCTTGTGATCTCAATTTTCTATTAGGATGAGTACATGAATGTCTGCGGGGGTAAAATGAGAGAAAGAACCTTGTATATATACCCGATTATGCAAGAATTCTTGAAATTACAACACTACAAGTCAACATTAGATCTTGGAGAATAAAATCCTGCCAAAGATTTAAATTTAATTTAATTTTTGAGTTAAGGGGAACCCATTCACCACCTTGGCCAAATGGGTCCCGCTAAAGGGGACTCATTCACGCAGAATGGTGAATGAGTCCCACCTTAGATATTTTAGATGGTTTTTCAGGGATTTGATGTTTTAAATTCCATTTATTAGGATTATCCTCAAAATACACCAAAATAAGGCTTATGGATGCAAAAAGGGGCCAATTAAAGCATAAGAGAGCCCAATTATTAATGACAAGCCTAGAAAAATGGGAAAGTGTGTTACAACACTTTTTAACACACCAAATAAGGAAAAGCTAAGAGAAATTATGATTGAAATAATGTTAATTATGCTTAGAAATCCTAGAAAGTTGTGAAAGTATGTTACAACACCTTTACAAGGCATCATTAAAGTACACTAGTTCATCAAGGCATAAGACCTAATGTGAATGTGTTATCCACATTACAACACTAAATCAAGGCCAAAGTGAGCCAAAATTCCTAAGAAGGGGCTAAACAAACGTGAAAAGGGCTAAGGAACCTTTTTTTCAACGTTACATTTATCCCCCACTTTAGTGAGAGGATGAACTTGCTTCAAACTAACACTAAATTAGACAAACATGTACCAAGGGAGGGTTCCAATGTACCAATCCTAGCAAGATGAGATAGCAATAATCAAGAGGGATGATCAAGACCCCAAGATCAAGATCTCATGATAAACCAACACGAGTAAAAAGGAACACACATGAAAATGATATGAAGAATAGAGACAAGTCCAATCATACAATGCCAAAGACAAGAAAGAGATAAAGGAGAAAGCCGGAACAAGCTTCGACTATTTGTCCAATACGATGTGGATCAGATCTAGGTTGTTTTTCTGAGAAAAATGCATACTCACTCTGAGGTGACAGAATTCATGGTTGTCTTCCGAGTGAGAAGTCCAAAAAGGGTGAGAAACATACACTCATGGCTGGTATGTACTCACACACACACTCAAGTGGCTATGGGGAAATTCATGCCACTGGTTGGGCTTCCCACTCAAACCATACCAAATTTATACCTCCTGATAACTTTAATAAGGTGCCACACAAAAAGAAGTGATTTTTTTTTCGAGCTTCATGAGACAAGCAAAAATTTGTATGCTTGGGGCTCATGAAAAAACGTGATGGATTCATAGGCATGCAAGTTGTGTTACCCAAGGTGGCCATAGATTCAACATAGGAAATGTTCAAAGGAGTCTTGCTCAGTTCATATGAGGTCTTTAACTTCGGGAATATTGTGTCTAATGTCTCCAAGAGAGGACCAATCATAAAATATAAGATTCGTTACTTAGGTGATGAAGTGTGTCACATCAAACCACTAAGAGGAATATAATGTGCTAAGAGAGATCATTCTCATGAAGTACATCACACCCAACATCATCCACAAATTTAAAAAATGCATCGTATAAAGCAAGAAGGTTGCACTAAGAACCATGAAAAGAAAAAATGTAAAATAAATAATTCCAATGTATTCCCCCACTTTAAATAAATTGCTAAACACCATGTTGTGACAAATTACTTTAAAGTAGCAAATTAAAAATGCTAAAAGAAGGAAAGACATGAGAGCCAACTTAGAAATCCCTATGCCATGTCATATGTTTCTGAGTAAGGTTGCATCATGCAAGAGAAAAGAAAAGAGAGAGAGATAGGGGTTTCCTCCAAAATGAAAACACGAAACACATAAGGGATCTATGGATTTGGGGTCAGTATGTTCTTTTTTGTAATGGTTTCTTACGAGCTCGGAACTGTCATCATCCCCCAAATACACATAGACCTAGAAGAATGACACAAAGAGAGCGAAAATAAAAGAAAAACCTTTTGGGTCAAAATGGAAGAGACATAGGGTGTCTCAATTTCTTGCATCATCCCCAAAATGACAAGACAACAAAGAGATAAAGATGAAATGAAAATGCAAAAGAAAAAGAAATCATTTTGGGTCAACATGAAGGAGACATGAATGTATCAATGCCTTGTGTCATCCCCAAAAGGAAAATACAAGAAAAAGATAAAGAAGTGAAAGTGATTCATGACATAGAGAAGAATGAAGGTACAAATAGAGGAATGTCACAAAGAGAGAGAAAATAGAACGTTATGGGGGATCACATTATGCACATGCAATCACATAAAAAAAAATGAAAAAGAAATAATGCAAAAGACTAGTAAGGAAAATGAAAGCCAACATATGAGAAATTCATATGCCTCCCAATCATGTTCAATGTATATCAAAGGCAGACGACTAGCCAAAGGGACAAGAGCAAGTGTCGAACTAGGAGAGGCATCAAGTTTAGAATATTTTGCATTTAAGCTCATGGAGAAGTTAAATAATGTGTTAAGTTCATTATTCACCTCTTCATCAATTTTTGCATCCTTGTCATCATCATCTAAGTTAATCACAACAAGAGGTCAAAGGATAATATTCATAGAAGAGTTCAATTCTTGTTGCGGAGGATGCATGGAAATTTCTTGCTACAACTAGGGAGGAAGATCATAATGCATTGCTTCAGTTAAGTTTGGATCTTTATTTTCTTTTAACTCATCATGGAACTTGTGAGTAAGGGCATGACATCTATGTATGCGCTCCCTAGCACCTTTGTTTTGTTTATTTTTATTTTCAAGCTGCATAGGAGTGGGTTGATCAACCATAGATGGATTTTCTTCCCTAGGGGAGGAACAAAAGTAACCATGGGGGGTTGTTCAACCTCTTTATCTTTGGCTTTGTAAACTTGTTTCATTCTTGGAGGTGTGGCAGGGTTGGTTTCATTTTTTCTTGGTCACTTGTAAGTAGGTAAGGTTTTTGTTTTAGGTTGGTCTTGGTTGTTTTGATCTTGTTTAGGTTCAAGAATGGTTTCATCAAGGATGGTGGGATTGGAGGTGGATGGGGACATGTTCCAAAGAGATAACTCTATTATCTTATTTTCCTTGAACTTTCAGTAGGACAAGAAAAATAAGTCTTCTCTTGGCTTTATATGTTCCATGGGCTCAAGCCAAAAGGCCTCTAGTGAAAATTTTCCTTTAGATGACAAGGGGTTAAAGCCACTATGGTGAATAGTGAATATCTCATTTTCAAAGAGAAACTTCAAGCATTTATGCACAACTTAAGGGACAAAATTCATGGAGTAAAGCAATGGGTGGCCAAGCTTCACACAAAACTGGTCTGACTATGGGATGATGGAGAATGTAACATCTAATAATTTTGGTCCTATTTGTAATGGTACAATGATCAATCCAATCGTAGGACATGCAAAACCATTATGTATATTGATCCATGCTCTCGGTTTGTCATAATCATCTTGATAGAGCTCATGGAAGAGTAGGATTTCCTCGGTGATTGCATTCTCTCCACAAGTGTGATCTATTAATATCCCATTAGTGGGCTTATCATATATATGGTCGGCTATGTAAAGAGGACCATCGAGCAAATTTTTAAGTATATCTTTAGAGGAGAAAACAATATCAAGAGGACTCTTAGTTCAGCCCTTACGAGGGATGACATCTATCACCCCTATCATTTCATCAATAGGATTGACATTAAAAGAATTATTCGGAATAAAATTAGTGTGTTCGTCATCTACATCAACATTCATCACATCATTCTTAGGCATGTCACTAGCTTTAACAAATGAGATATTATGTTTTGTCATGGCATTGGTAGAAATTTGCAAAAAAAAATTCAGAGGCGAAACAAACTTATTGCCTTGATCATTAGTACAGGTACAATGGATAGACAGCTAGAATCAATGAGGTCTTGTACAAGATGTTTAAGACGCTTACAATGTTATGTTTCATGTCCATTTTATTGATGAAAGTGGCAATAAGAATTTTCTTTAAATTTTGGAGGCAAAGGCTTATTAGGGTCAAGTTGTCTAATGGGAGGTAAGGTAATCATTTGTTGGTTTAGAAGTTGGGACATGGTATTATGAAGGGTGTCAAGTAGGGGTGTGAATTGTATTTTTGGATCTCCATAACTAAAGGGGGTTGTGGCTTTGATAGTAGAAACTTGGTTATGGACATTTTGAGTTTATTGTTGAGGAGGGTTGAATTTAAGGAACACTTTATTTGGTTTTCTAAAGGGTTGGGAATTTTTCTGGTGTACATTCTCGGATCTTTCAACTCGGCTAGAAGTGGATTTTGTGTCATGACTAGAAACAGATTTTTTGTAATCATGAAGACCAATACACAAGTGCATGAAGAATGAGAATTTAATCATGGTCAACTTGTCATGGATTTTTTTTTGCAAGTTTTCTATAAACATCTTTTGAAGGTGTGGGTTGAGCATCTCGACATCAACTTGGGAATAAAGTGATTGATAGCGAGAGATAAAGTCAGTTATCTTTTCTTCCTCTTTTTTCTTACATCTCATCAAGTCAACCAAGGTCAACATAGGGGTCATCTTCAATTGAAAATTATTTATAAATGCCTCAACAAGTTCATCAAATGAAAAAATTGAGTTATTTGGTAAAGAAGAGAACCACTCCAAGGTAGTGTCTTTCAAGGTCTTAGGAAAGAGTTTTTCCAAATGTTTATCATCAAGGAAAAATTCACTACATAGGGCAGTGTATGCATTAACACGGTTAGAAGGATCTCCCTTCCCTCCATATTTCTCAAATCTAGCCATATCTACACCTTGTGGCATCCATGTGCACAGTATCTCTAAGGATAATGGACTACTCTTGACATAATGTGTGGGTGGACTGTTTTGATTTTGGTTTTTTGAAGGGATGAAATGGTTTAGAAAAGTTGATGTATGAGAGGGTCATTTTTTGTGAACATTAGAGATGGAAATGAAAGTGGTGATGGAGTGCATGTGTTTGTGAACAAGTGAATGGAATACTTATATGTGGTAAGGTAGGAGGAGCTATAACATGTGATGCCACCTAGGAATTAGAGATGCTAGTTGGAATACCCAAGGAAGGAATCACATTACTAACTTGTTGCATTGTTGTGACTTGAGGAGGGGTGTAGGTAGATATTGAGGGTATTGTTGCGGGAGTAGGAATTTGAGTTCCTCCTTGGCTTGAATCATTGTTTGTGGGAAAGGAAAAACTGATAGTTCAAGGGAGATGCTTGAGAAAGATTTACACTATATTTTTCACAAGGTCAAGGCCTTCAATTTTAAGCATACGATGAATGTTTTCAATTGTAGGAATTGTAGTGGTTGAAATGTTTTCAAGGCTACTTTGATGTTGTAATTTCACTAGGTCCTCATGAATGTGGAATAGGTTTTCTTATGGAATTCTATCATTCTTTGGTTTAGCTTGCATGCTACTTCAAGGAAAAGAGTTACCTAGGGTGTTATCCATGCCTAGTGTACTACTGTCAATACTAGGTGTGGAAGCTCTAGATAACCCAAGATCCAAAATGATTGTGCTATTACAGGATGACATGAGTCTCAAAATTCTTCTCACTATGCTATTAGCAATAGGACATCAAACACTCATGCAAAATCTACTAAATACAAGGTGGGTGCAATTGCAATGTAAACTAATAAGAATGAAATGCTTGTAATTGAAATTATCAAGAGAAAAAATAAAATGTAGAAGCAGCAAATGAACTACAAATGCCAGAAAATGCAATGTAAAATATGCAAAGGTACTGATTCACCCAAGGTAGCGAATGAGTCCAAGTATGGATTTTTTTTGAAAAAAATTAGAATTTCTAAATTGAATTTTATGATTTTTATGTTTCCTAATGCAAATGCAAAATTTTAATGATTTGTAATGAGATTAAGTGCAATAATACAAGAAAAATGAGCTTTTCAATAATGCAAAGATTGAAACCTAGAATGCAAATTAACCAATGCAAAACCTAATACAATGTTAATGTAATCTAAATCTAGGATGGAAATGCACTCCAAATCAGGATTTTAATGTTCTAGATGCAGGTTCACCAAAATGAAACATAGAAAATAGGCGGGGGTCTCTTTTCACTTCTAGGGTTTTGGACCTTAAAGGAGAGATCCTATTTTATTTGCTTCACTCAAGAACAACCCTTGTGATTCCAATGCAAAAGATATTGAAATCTGACAAAGTGTGTGTTCTATGGGATTGAATGATGTAAATGAGGGGTTCACCACCAAATGTAAACTTAGAAAGACAATTAAATGAATGATGAAATGAAAAAACCCTAATTTGATGCAATGCTTCAAAGAATGATCTATAAATGCAAGAAAACAACAATAGAAAATTATAAAAATGGAGATGTGCACCTCGAAAACTGGAGAAGATAGAATGGAGGTATGAAACCCTAGAAAATGTATTGTTGAAGCCAACTGGGACTCATTCGCCAAGCTGGGCGAATATGTCCAGTATCAGGAAAATTGAGTCAAAAAAAGTTTCAAACAAAAGGGTACTCAAATCTACAAAACCCTGTGACAGATAGGTATAGTGGGACTCATTCACCAATAGTGGAAAATTAGTCAACTTCTAGATTTTTGAAAATTCAAAGTTGGATTATGTAGCCCTCGGTCTACTCTGTTATTCCTAATTTAGACCCGAGTTCGAAACTGCTAAATTCAACCTGAAGGTCTTCACCAAGCTCCTCCAAGGTTTGTTCACAATCTTGACAACTTTTATTTTCTCTGACAACTTGATGACAACTTTTCCAATCTTGCTCTTTGATAAATTTGCAACCTAGACCTACAAATCACATACAAAGAGAGGGGGAAATGGTTGTGGTGTTAGAGAATGGGGGTTCACCTTGGTCAAACCCCTTGTTGGTAATTAAAGCATGAAATAGAAAAAAAATGTAAATGAGATTGATAAATGAACAAAATATGATGCTGCAACTCACAAAACCCTTGCAATGAAGTGTTGTAATTATGCTTGAAATGGCCACAAAGGATGTGGTTCTTGATTCTTGCTTGAAGGAGATAGATCTTGAATGTAAAGCTTGCTTGGATCATGAAATATACACCATAATTATAAGCACAATAACAAACATGATGAATGTGATCTTTGAAATGATGATTGATGCTCTTCAATGCTCTTGAATGCTTGATAATCTACCCTTGAAATCCTTGAATGATCTTACCCAAATTATCTTGTGAACTCAATTTGATATTAGGATGAGTACTTGAATTCTTGGGAGGGTAAAATGAGAGAAATAATCTTGTATTTATACCCAATTATGCAAGAATTCTTGAAATTACAATAAAATTTGACATTGGATCTTGGAGAATAAAATCCCACCAAAGATTTAAATTAAATTTTATTTTTGAGTTAAAGGGGACTCATTCACCACCTTGGGAAAATGGGTTTCACCTAATGGGACTCATTCACACACAATGACGAGTGAGTCCCACCTTAGGAATTTGAGGTGGGTTTTTAGGGATTTGGTTTTTAAATTCCATTTGTCATGATTATCCTAAAAAATACACCAAAATAAGGCTTGTGGATGCGAAAAGGGACCAATTAAAGCATAATAAATCCCAATTATTAATGACAAGCCTAGATGAATATTAAAGTGTGTTACAATACTTTACAACACACCAAATAAGGCAAGGCTAAGAGAAATTATGATTGAAATAATGTTAATTATGCTTAGAAATCCTAGAAAGATGTGAAAGTGTGTTACAACACCTTTACAAGGCATCATTAAAGTACACTAGTTCATGAGGTCCCAAGACCTAATGTGAATGTGTTATCCACATTACAACACTAAATCAAGGCCAAACTTAGCTAAAATCCGCAAGAAGGAGCTAAATAAGCACAAAAAAGGCTAAGGACCCTTTTGTCAACATTACACCTTGAAATTTTGGTTTCTCCAAAAATAGATACCACAATCGCCCTCCTCATTAGCTTGTTAGTTACCTTAATTAGCATAACTAATGATTTATCCATGTCATCCACTTGAACCTACAAAAAATTCAATCTACTCTTCAAAAAAACAGTGCTAGAGTTGTCAGTATTAGTCTCCATTCCCATATTCCCAGCATCCTGCACATTCTCACTATCATTCTTTTGTTCCTCAACTTTCTCAATTTACTCCTCATCCTCTTCCTTTTCCACATCCATATATTTTTCTCCTATATCATAAGAAGATTCCTTGAAATCCATATCGTCTTAATACTCTTCCTCCTGAGCTTCAAACTCTTCGAATTCCAGGTCTTCCTTATCACAACCAATTTTTTTTGTTTGCCTTTCTTATACTTAGAGGTTGCTTTATCCAAGTGGGTAGACCTTCTACCACTACTTCCACCATTTTCCTACCCATGTGAGGTCACCTTCAAATCATTATTATGCACACTTTCCTTGTAAATATTAATGATATCACTTGGTTTATTATATCTTTTCATTTTCTTCACCTTGGGAAGGTCCACCAAAAAAGGTAAGTGTTTTCTCTTCTCTAGCATAGCCTTGAAGATATACATCTCATAAACACCTTTTTCCTCAATTTTGTGCACTACAAGTGTAGATGGGTTTGAGACATTGGCCATATGGTATGGGCTCTTAGTAGGAATAGAGGGAGGTGGGTGGGGGTTAGGAGCCACAGCAAGGATTTCTTCAACAAGAGGTTCCTTGTTATCCCTATCTGGACTATCAGTTCTAGGATTATCAATTCTAGAGGCCAAAGGGTTGTCATGAGGACTATGAGCTAGAGCATACTTATATAGTGTTAACATCAGACCTTGGTGAAGAGGAGGACTAGCACCCTTCTCAATATTGAGTTGCAAGGAAGAAAAAAGGTAAAAGGGTAAATTGATAATATCACCATGCCTAATATGATTGAGTAGAGGGAAATGGTAAGCATGCACCAACATATATCTACCCTCTAATGTAAAATACTACATAAAAAATAGGCTAACCAAAGCAACGAGAGGAGGTAGTTCTAACCTAGCATACCCATTTTGAAATCGTTTAAGGTTCTCCCCTTCATGCAAGAATTTTTCCATGAACTTCTAATAATCAACCCCACTCTTCTTGGCAACTTTAATCCCTTGATTTTTTAGACCAATTGCTTCTACAATGAGCTGCATCATTACCTCAAAATTCACCACTCAAATAGCCACACTACCTTTCCTCCAAGGGTTGGTAAACTTTGCAATTAAATTATCATTGTAACCCTTTAGAGATTCAAAAAATGGAACCATACCAGCATTTTCAAAATGCCTCCATAAATCTACATTCTTCTTAAGGGCCTGACTATAGAGACGCTCATTGCACTTCCTTGGGCCTCCCATTTTAACTCTGCAAATTCTTAGGCTATTGCAGGATATGCTTCATAATCACTCATGTTTTCATCTTTTTTTCCTTGTTGCAGAAGACAATTTCTCCAAATAATAAAATGGGCCCATAAAAAATATGGGATTGATAAGTTTCTTTTAGGAAGGGCTAACAACACAATTTCTGGAACCATTAGCTTATCATTATTATTAAAATATTTAAAATCCTCATTTAATTTCATACCTTGCCACACTTTACAAATTTGGGGGAGGCTAGCGATAGCAAAATTAGCATGATTCGAGTTGACAACCCTTAGTAAACTGAAAATCTCCATGTGATTATCGAGCACCTTAGGAAGGGAAGCATGATTTATTTTAGTTCCTACTAATATCATTTGATACTGCACCATACCCCAAAAATCATCATTACTTTGTAAACCTTTAAACACCTTAATATTCCCATGCTTCCCACATAACTTCGACATATCATTTTTCCAATTTGTAATCATTTTCAAATTTCTCATTTAATATCATGTCTCTTAAAGACCTTGGCATATTATTATTTGTCCAATGGGTCGACCCCGAACATCTCAGAGCCTCATTGGTGGCATATTCAGTATCTTTGTTGACCTCTCTATAGACGTGTTGCACCCTGTAGTTGGTGAAGTAACTCTTCAAGGAAAGGAATTTATCAGTTATATTTTTTAGCTCCCAAGGTGGCATAGCCACACAATTCAAAATATCCACAATGAGCTTGGAAAATCCTTCTATTATTACATTTTTAAAGCCGATATCCTTTAGAGTTTTGAATCCACTAAACAAAACAATGGCTTCATCTTTATTATTATAACAGACACCCATATTCACACCAAAGCTCATTGTGCAATCTCCTTTGTGGTTTCTTAGAAGACCCCCTACCCCTACTAATCTCAGGTTTCCTTTTGAGCACTCATCAAAATTAAACTTTATCCAATCTGTCTAAGGATGGATCCACATCATATCCATTCTGGTAATCAACATAGACCAATTGAGCTTAGTGAGATCCTTCCTTATACCCCAATTCTACTTAATTATCATCTTTGTGTAGTTAGGCCAAGCTTTGGAGAAGTTGTATCTTCCTACCTCAATGTTTTCCTTAATTTGAGTTTGTATAATCAAGCTTACCTCCCAACTACTTCTCTCCACTTCCCTAAATATATTATTCCTTTATTTCCATATTCTGGGGTAATAAAAGGGGGAACTTGGTTCCAAAGGTCAACAATAATATTGTGGGAAAATGGAAAATTCGACTAGCTTTCTAAAAATAACTTCATTGAGTGAGGAAATACCTAGTCTGAGGACAACAATGACATGAAGAAGGACCACACCTCCCTGGCGAATTTGAAATGAAAGAAGAGATTAATAATTGACTCATCTTCCTACTTACAAAGAGAGCATCTATTAAACAGTTATAACCGCCTCCTAACGAGGTTTTCAATAGTAAGAAGTTTTCCATGAGCTACAAACCACCAAAAATAGTTTATTTTTGGGACCAAGTTCTTTAACCACACCTTATCCCAAAAATGATCAGTGGTGAAATCCATAGGCTTCTCCATTTCCTCATAAGCCTTTTAACTAAGAAACAACCTAAAGAGCTACCTTTCCAAATCCATTTCTCTTCCCTTTCTCTATCCAACCACTTAGCCTCCCCAATAAGGTTGTGTAGCATTAGAAGGGTCATGTCCCAATTGACCTATCTCTGGCCTCTCAGATTATCCCTCCTTAATATCAATTTGAATTCCTTCCAATTAGGTTCCTCCATCTCCCATTTAATATAGTCAGAAACCTTTTTGCCACAAATCCTAGTTAAGCTTTGTTTAAGAGGATTCAGTTCATCAATTGAAGACAGAGTAGAAGTCTCAATCCATGGATCCTTACAAAAAACATTATTCATGTCATTCCCAATTCTCTTTCTATCCCATAGCTTCAAAAAAAAAAAAAATTAACAAGATGATTCCATAAGGTAGAACCACTAGGCAAATCAGACATAAAGAGAAAATAGCCAGGATTCATGTTCCTCAAGTACTTGGCTTGGAAAAAATTTACCTAGTCTTTAGATCCTTCAAGAAGATTCCATCCAATTTTAGTAGTGATGTATTTGTTTAGAAAAAATATTCTTCTTATTCCCAAAAACCCTCTACTTTTTGGAGTTCACACAATTTCCCAATTGACAAGGAATATTCTATTTTTTCTTCTATTCCTAACCACAAAAATCTTCTCTGAATCTATTATATATTTTCCCCTATAAAAGAAATAATTTTGAAGAGAGATAGGTAATAAATCAGAATATTCTGAAGGGAGGATTTCAGTAGTTGGGTATTGCCAAACAAGCTAAGAAGCTTCCCCTTCCATCCAACCAGCTTTTTTTGCACTCTCTCAATCAGTTGATTCTAGTAGTTATTTTCCAATTTCTTGGAGATCAAAGGTAGGGAAAGATAGGCATCAAGTAAGGCAACATCCTAACATTCCAAAAAAATTCACCACTTTGTCCTTAATCTATTAGTTAGTTTTGAAGAGGTATATCTTGTTTTTTTCATAGTTTATACACTGACCTGAAACAACAACATAGTCATTAAGAACCTATTTCCAAAGACCAACTTCCCCCAGCGAGGCTTCCCCAAATGTAAGAGTATCATCAACAAATTTTTGATGGGAATCTGACATGAGAGATGAGGTAGCTTTAACACCTTCAAGATCTTTAGAGTCCACCAATTTTTGGATGTTCCTCCCAAGGACTTCAACAAAAATTATAAGAAGGTAGGGAGAGAGGGGATCACCTTGTCTAAAACCATAGCTACAAGAGAAAAATCCTTGGGGGACACCATTAACCAAAATAGAGCACATGGGGGAGTAACACAAGAAATGATCATCTTGAGGAATCTAGCATATCTATCTCAAACTTCCTAAGAACAAAAAAAAGAAATAGCCAAGAGACTCTATCATAGGCCTTAGAAATATCTATTTTAAAGGCCATCCCAAGATTCTTAAAGTGGTCTATTGAGTGGATAATTTCATCGATGGAGATGACAACATCAAGGATACTTCTTCCATGGATAAAACATTTCTAGTTTGGGGAAATCATTTTACCAAGCACCGATTTGAGCCTTAACACCATAATTTTAGAGAAGATTTTATAGACCGTATTACAAAGGCTTATAGGTCCATAATCCTTCATAGAAGAGGCTTCAACATTTTTGTGAATAAGGGCTAAAAAATTGGCATTCAATTGGTTAAGAAGCCTATCCAACCTGAATAAATCTCTAGCAACATTGAAAAGGTCATTGTTAACAATCTTCGAGTAGGTCTGGAAAAAGGCAAGAGGAAACCCATTCGGGCTAGGAGCTTTAAAAGCTCTGAAGTAGAACACATAATTTTTAACTTCTTCCATAGAAATAGAATTAGTCATCATCTTTAAATCAAGATCAGAAATAACATTAGGGATCACCTCAAGAAAGTCATCATGTACCTTATTAACATTGCCAAGAGCCATATGGTGAGAGGAGAAGAAGTTAATAGCTTCCCGAGAAATTTGTTTTTATGTGGTAACCATGGAGCCATCCTCTTTGACAAGTGATCTAATCATGTTTCTACTTTTGTGTTTCAACCTAGATTGGTGGAAGAATTTTTTGTTCCTATCCCCTTCAGTTAGCCATTGGACATGTGACTTTTGTATCCAAAAAAAATCCTCCTTGTTTATCTTAAACCATTGAGATCTCAGGTCTCTTTCCTTAGCACATATCTCCTCATCCACCTAACTAGCCTCCATAATGTCCTAAAATTATTTTAAGTTGTTTCCCAAGGTTTTCTTTATCTCAAATATATTACCAAAGGTCTCCTTATTCCACCCTTTCACTCTTTGCTTTATTCTACTCAACTTTTCCACCAGGCAATACATTGGAGTGCCAGTTGTAGGTTCTTCCCACCAAGTTTTAACAAGATTAGAAAAATCAAGGTGGAGACTCCACATTAACACAAATATGAATGGGAAAGGTCCCCTATTAAAATGCACATTTCTTTTAAGCACCAATGCATTATGATCAGAGCCAAACCTTGGGAGAGAAAAAAGAGAAAGGGATTAGAAGATATTCCAATTGGTAGAGATTAGAAACCTATCTAATTTTACTAGGATTAGATGGTTTCCATTCCTTCGATTGGACCAAGTGTACTTAGTTCCTTGGAGGGGGATATCTATAAGACCAGCTAAGTTTAAAAAATCTATGAGCTCCATCATGCTATCTGAGTAGTCATCTTGCCCTCTAGACTTCTCTAAAGGAAGGAGATGAGAGTTGAAATATCCTCCCAACATCCAATGGTCATATTTTTTGTGAGAAATAGCATCACTTAGTTTTTCCAAAAGTAGAACTCTATCCCTACTCAAGTTTGGAGCATAAATATTTATTAAGTTTCATCTCTCTTGGGAAGCCAAATCTTCAAGGGTAATCATCAGACTATTCCTGCTAACAACACACAAGCTTCCTTTTAGTTTTGAGGGATTCCAAAGAGTTACTATACCTCTTGAAGCACCTTCAACCTCACTAACAAAATAATTCACACCTAGCTAGATACTCAAAATAGCCTTGTCAAAAGTCTCTTTCTCCATCTTGGTTCCTGAAGGATGAGAACATCCACTTTATTGTCAATAATACAAGTTTTCACCGAGAACTGTTTATATGAGATATTTAGGCCCCTTATATTCCAAGAAAAAATATTCATTGATAACTTACTATACAGTGCCACCCTCTCCCCCATGAAACAACCAAGGTTACTTCTTCTTGGGCTTTCATCCTACGATCAAATCCAAGGTTCTTTATTTTCCTCCAGCGACATCCCTCACAATATCTTTAGTTTTGGAGTCATTTTGGGAAGGTCTACCCACCTTATTCATCCCCAACATCCGACTTCTTTTTATTTTTGGATTTAATTGGAGCTTGAGACCACTCCTCCTACTCTTTTTTATCACTATATTGATTAGGAAAGCCTAGTAAAGCCAAAGAGTCACTCAAGTTTCTTACCTCCTTTTGGGATAAGAAATGTATGTCCTCCAGAGACAAGTTTGTTTTAGGGTGAACATACTCACCTTCTTCAATCTCCTCTCCCTCTTCTGAAAGTTGCACCTTCACCTAGGGAGCCAGCTCTTTATCCTCCAAAATTGGTCCCACATTAGGTTCAACCTCTATAATAAATTTATCCCTATCTTTCAACTTCACCATTTTTGGGAACATGGGGTAGGAAGGTTGGAAGTAGGGGAAAAAACCTCAAGGTTCAAGAAAATTGAGTCATTAGTTACAATAAGAGGTTCATATACAACCTACAAGCCTGAGATAGGTTCAGCCTTCAGTTGGGGAATAGGCACCGCCTTAATAGGGGTTGCAGAAGGCTGAGTTACAAAAGCCATTGCATTAATAAAGTGTTCCACTATCTGATTTTTCTCCTTTACAAAAGTACCCTCAACAAGTTTGTGCCCACAAGAGTCAATGAGGTGTCCAGACTTCTTGAGTTGTTGGAAGAAGAGACAAACATTTCCATATTCCAGGAGCTAGGTCCAATTAACAAATTTGGAAATAAGGAGGATTGAGGATGGTAAGACCATATTCATAGTCACGATAACACAAATATGGGCATACACCAATCTAGATCTCTCCTGTGTAATCTTATCAATAGCTACAAGACTACCAAAGGAATTGGTAATACCTTTTAATATTATCATCTCTAGAACTCCAAAGGAAGGCTCAAAAGGTGAACCCAGGTTCTAGCCGAGGCACCCAAGTCACTTCAAGAGTCGAAGCCCAGTTTCCATTTGCAAAGGGAGAGAAATGTTTTAAACCCTGAGTCAAAACCCTAGGGACCCCCATTAAAACTTTCAAAATATCTTCATAAACCACAAATGAGAAAAGAAAGATACCAATCGGCATTGCATTTATGGTAATGCTTCCTTTGAGATTCCAAGTGGAAACAACCCATTGACGAACCAACTCAATATTTTTCCTATACACCAAAAACTTCCCAACTAACACTAGTTTGAGATTATCCATCGCCTTCGACATCAAAACTTCTAGGCCATCTACTTCCCAACCAGTCACTAAGTAGGAAGTAGATTCCAAAGACCTTTTACCTATGCCTGGCGAGTTAGAACCCACCATTTTTTCCATGTAGGAAACTAGTTCTTCCACAAAGAAGAAAGAGTCAAGCCCAAAAGATGGAGATCTAGGTGACTTTCCAGAAATACCTCTAGTCTTTTCCCCTAAGGAAAGGATGGAAGTATGAGGAGGGGATGTCATATGGGGAACAAAAAATATGGATGCTACCACCGCAGGCATAGTTCCAAACAAGAGGACAACATTCTTGGAATGGGGATCCTTCTCGGGCCCCCCTCCCGAATGTCCCATTGAAATAGTCAAATCACGACATGGTCCAAAAATTCAAAAAAATAGTTAGAGCGAGAATCTTGCAGAGCAAAGTAGAGTGAAGCAGAGTTGAAGATAGAAACATAACACTTCTCAAGTGTTATAGTTAACAATATGTTATCATACATGTTATTTATTATTTATTTATTATTTATTTATTATGACAAACAAATGTTAGTCTTGAATAGTGTCTAAGATATAGTTTCTTTCACAATTAAATTCAATATTACCTAAAATTGTATGGTGGTTGTTAGCTAAATAATTTATACTAACACAATAATAGTTGATGGATTTAATATTTATTATTTCCCAAACTCGTTAATTGAAAGGAAATAATACAAAAAAATATGCTTCCTTAAGATCCTTATGGTCAAAATTTGGAAACCTATTGAAACATTATGGTTTCAATCTAGTATATTAGGGTGATATATTATTTACAATAGTAATTCATTAATACCTCTATTAATATGATTTTTCTAAATATTATGCAAGAATAATGTTGGTAGATTTTAAAACAATGGACTTCATCCATGTCATTAAGTTAACACAAGGGTAATGGGAAAAACATTTACTATTTTCTGAAAGGGATATCAATCTAGTAATTATTGTCAAGCATAGCAATAAAGTAAAGATAATATTATAACTTATAAGGGCATATATTTTATAATTGAGAGCTCTCACTTATTGATAACATCAAAATGATAAAGTTAATAGAAGGAAAACATTAGTAAAACTTTTAAGCTAAGATATTTTTAATATTGTCTTTATTATATTATCGATTAAGTTATAGCAATCTAATGAATTTGGGCATACAATATGGAACTCAGTATCATAAATAAAATGTTAATATGGAGGTTACAAAACAATAGGGGGGACTGTAATCAAGTGTTCCCAATAAGAAATATTAAATTAAGAATCATTATTATAAATAAGGCAAGGAGGGGTTATCATATATGTTGGGAAATTCCGATCATCTCAGAAAGAAACATACAAGATCAGTAGTTCCTTTAGTAACATTTATTTTCTTAGATCACCTCAAGGACACATACTACTATGCCACAAAGTGGAATCAAACATATTTCATTTCCCATATTGAACCTTTGAGAAGAATTAATTCTAATTAAACCAGTTCCAACAACACCATTAACATATTCAGCAAATAGAACCAACTACCATGAAAGATGCAACAGAAAACATGAACACACAAGATTTACATGGAGAAAACCCTTTTGGGTAAAAAAACCCGCACTCCAAAAGCCCAAATCACCATTATATTATTTAGTGTAACAAAAACATGTTACAATACAATTTAGGCTCTAAGCCTTCACAAGAGATTTACATCTTGTTCCATCCTAGAGAGAATTTGGTAGCATAACCTTGTTCTATTTCCCTCTATCCTCTCATATCATTGCCAAAATTTTAACATTTTATAGCATTCATTCTCAACCAATAGGAAACAGTTTGGTTCAACTTCCAATGAGCAACGACAGTACATAGTCAACCAATTACCACTTTCCAACTCGACATCGATCGGGTCCCACCAAGACACCCATGAGCAAGAATCAATACATTTCCCTATAGAGGATATTGTATATCATCTCCCTCCAATATTAGGGTGTCTCTTTGATATTCACTTTACTACTCCAATTCATTCCCACATCCATTGTTAAGTCGCTAAAAACTCGAACCTCAGAACCTCTTGTCAAAGATTATGAAGTTCTTAAAACCCGCGACTCACCAACAAAAAAGATGATATCCTTCACTTCATAGATGCTAAGTCTCTGAAAACTCAAACCTTAGAACCTCTTGTTAGAGGTTACGAAGTTCTAAAAACCCATAATTCAATGATAACAAAGTGAAACTCAAAGCCACTAAGTCGAGAGGTTATAAAACTTTAGAACCCCACGAATTAAGTTAGAAAAAATTGAAACACGATTACTTAAGTAACAAACCATTTCCTTCCAATGGGATTTCGAACAAACTAGTAACTTTTTCCTTGTGATATTCAACTGTGTGTTCGATAATGTAGAGGTCCAGGCACTAGTACATTTAAGGCACCATTTCTCAACATTCTACCACTTGCTAAACAACACATTGCCTACCAATAAATGCATGAATCCTTTGTATCACCTAGGACACCTACAACAACATATATAATTTCCATCATCTCATGCGAAAATTCCATCCATCCTCCAAAGAGAAGGACCAAGTCATGGTGTAAATTCACCAGTCTAATCTGAGACACCAACATCAGAACTAATTGATAGCAAGGGCTTCAACACACTACCACCACTCCATTGTGCTTGCAAGCTATGCAAAAGTAATATCAACTTCAAGGCTCCAAACTAGAACACAACTATGAATCCATCCTCCAAAAACAAGATAGAACACCAGCTAGAACAAAAACCATAATATTGACTGCTCTCATCCAACTAATCAACCCACATGACCGAAAATAGAACCCACAACAAGTTCTAATCCATCCAATCACACATACCTCCAAGGTATCAATATCAAAAAACTCATGCCACTACATAACCAACCCATCAATAGAAAATACAAGCTCCATGTGCCAACCAATTGAAGAAGACAAAACACATCTAGGAACTCCCATTGCATGGGTAATGACAAATCTGAAAGATCAAAGGCATAACGAGTCTACCAATAGCATCATATAGAAGTGTAAAGATAACATCATGTAGTATAAAGGAATCATCCACAATGATATACACAATCTGAAAACTGACAGTTCCTGAAAAAACAACTTTCACCATAATTCTTCATAGTCAAGACCACAGAGAGAAATATGTATAGCATATGCCTATAGGAAATCCTTATATACACACCTCTAAATACCAATTGTGTCAAGTAAGATCTCCTTCACAACACCCCAAAGAGAAAAACATAACAACACCCAACCATTAAATCTCCAAGATCAAACACAACATCTATAACACATAATTAAATGGATGTAAGCTTCTCCAAGAAGATCAAACTCCTCCATTTCCCATCTCAAGAAATCAGCTCATAACCCATCTCCTCATAGCTCTTCAAAAAATGCATGACAAATATACAAGGAGATGACCATGCCAAACATCCTTCAAATTAATCCTTCAAAACTAACTATAGAGTTCAAGAACCATATCTATGAAAGATACAACATATAGACACATGCTAAACCAATGCTCAAATGAGTATCCAAAATCAATCATCGTGAATCAACTCATTCCATGAGAATCAAAGAACAAATATAACACATCTAAAAAAAATAATGGGAAATAACTTTCAAATGATAATCTATCATGTAGACCAAGAGTGGGGAATGAGAATGCTCCTCTAGGGTAACCAAGTCCTCATGACTTCTCCAAGATAAATCTCCTCATTGGTCTTTATTCAACTCACGTCCAACCAAGGTGTGGGCTCCTTAGACTTTATGTTGAAATCTCACCAAGAGTAACCATCATAGTACACTTTTCCCATCTAAATATAATTATAGCCTCAGCTTATTCTCCTTGTATCCATGATCACCTACAAATGATCATCTCATGCTAAACTCTAAATGCATCAGTGCACTATCATAAAGTTCTCAAGCATATGACCAATGCACCCTATACACAAAGAATCACTAGACCAATGTTAAATCTCCAATCATCTAAACCAGAAACTTATCATGACATCATGATCTTACCATTTCCCTTGGTAGATCCCCTACTCCAAGTGAGTGTAACATGGTCTCAAGAGAAAAACGCTAATGCACAATCAATAGTATACCATGACATAAAACAAACAAAATCTAAACCACATCACCTATCAAGCACCACCAACACCTCAACGAAAGACTCACAAGATTCCTTCATGACTCCAAGATGCTACAAAAACTCTAATGCACAATCAATAGTATACCATGACATAAAACAAACAAAATCTAAACCACATCACCTATCAAACACCACCAATACCTCAACCAAAGACTCACAAGATTCCTTCATAACTCCAAGATGTTGCACATCTCCAAATAATGATCATGCAAATATTAAAGAACCCGTCTACAACAATAGGATCTTAGGGCTCCTCATATTAGCATCTACAACACTAAAGAAGATCATTCACCACATAATGATGAATACACTATCACTGCTAAAGCTTCCACTAAATCATGATATTGACATTTCCAAGCACATGACCAAACATTTGCTATACTAAAAAATTTCTAGGTCCACTCATTAACATATCCATCTGACAACAATACCAAGCAACACCAAGATCTCCAAAACCAAGCAAAAGTAACCATCATTGTCAAAAGATTACATAAACTACTGTACCCAAGTTATCCATGACATTGCAATACAATTGCTACATGTCCCCATAACTAAATATTCAGGTACTCAACACCATCCATCCTCTCATCTCAAAAAAACCACACCAATGCACAAGTGACCACAGACAAGGCCAACTGACAAGTCTACATCAAATTTGAATCAACCTCATGGATATAGATAGTCCACTTCCAAGTTATCCCACTACCAGTGAATGGGTAATCAATCCATACAATTACATAACTTGTAGATCCAAACATTGAAACATGCAAACCCATCATCACACTAGAATCTACAAAATTGAGATGCCAAACAAAATTTTCCATGTAGACAACATGACTCTAGCACAAGATCATGCTCATATCCAATTCACCAATCACGTCCACAATGAGCACCATAGTTAAGGAACTAACAATAACCACCACAAGAATCTTGAGTGACTAATTACATTACCAACACTCTCATGTAGAGATAGAATCATGCCTTCTCACACCATGCATGAAGCATGCATGCAAAACTACAACTATCTCATCCAGCAACGCCCCAATAGGTCAGGGTCTAGAAAATAGTTTAACAACTCTACAAAAACACAAGTTCTCTTGACCATGTAAAACCTACAAAACCACTATGTTCAAGAACACCCATGCACACCCATATCCACTTCACATATGGATGAATCAAAAGTCTGAAACATAAACACCATAACAATTAAACTAGAACAATGGATTAACATGAATATGCATAACCATAAATTATTTAAACAAAAATCTATAAAACCCTCAAATCCAAGGAATAAGGATTTGAGTGATGCAAGTACAACACATCCTGAAATGGAAACAACAGTTCAGGAACTCCAAGCCCATTTCAATCAAACTCCAAAACCATCAACATACACATGCATCTGAGAGAGACTAGCTATTGTAGGAGCTTTCAAAATCATCCAATAATCATCTACATAGCCTTCATGCAACTGGGGTAATAGAAAAATTATGCCTTCCAATACTAGGAAAAAGACCTAGCATAAGCACATTTATCCATGACTGAAAAACAACCGAAGCTACTCCATATCATCAGCGAGCCCCTCACATAGACATCCAATATGGAAGCTTTGTTGTAACACAATCACAAAGAAACAATTTCCACCCCATGCATCAGGATTATACCACTGCCAAATCACAAGCTTCAAGTCACATCATTTCAATATGACCAACTTAATTTTCTCCATCATCCCCATCCTTCATACTGCATGTTGTCTCTTGGAACTCAAACAAAAGAGAAAGAATTTCTACTCACCAAAGGATCAAACCATCAGTCGATTCCTTCATATTTCCTCAAGCTTGCCACACTAAGAAATCTTCACAGAAGGAATACCTAGAGCCAAAAACACCAATAATTCTTACATACATCAACATGCAAGAACATGCAAGCTACATGTGATTCCATGCAATTACATGCAACACACATGCAGGAACACACAACTCACAAACCTCCACATGCAAGCAAAAATAAAATCTTGGAAGAAAGCTCTGATACCACTTGTTGGGAAATTTTGATCATCTTAGAAAGAAACATCCAAGATCAATAGTGCCTTCGGCAATATTTATTTTCTTAGATCACCTCAAGGACACATACTACTATGCCACAAAGTGGAATCAAACATAGTTCATTTCCCACATTGAACATTTGAGAAAAATGCATGCTAATTAAACCAATTCTAACAACACCATTAATAGATTCAACAAACAAAACCAACTACCATGAAAGATACAACAAACAACATGAACACACAATATTTACATGGGGAAAACCCTTTCGAGTAAAAAACCCCACACTCCAAAAGCCCAGATTGTCATTGCATTATTCAGCAACAGAAACATGTTACAATAGGATTCAGGTTCTAAGCCTTCACAAGAGATTTACATATTGTTCCATCTTGGAGAGAATTCAGTAGCATAAACATGTTCTATTTCTATCTCTCCTCTCATCTCATTATTTAACTTTTAACGTTTTATAACATTCATTCTCAACCAACAAGAAATGATTTGGTTCAACTTCCAACCAGCAATGGTAGTAAGCAGTCAACCAATTACCACTTTCCAACTCGACACCTATCGGGTCCCATCAAGACACCCACGAGCAAGAATCAACACACCACCCTATCAAGGAGATTGTATATCATCTCCCTCCAATATCAGGATGTCCCTTCGATATTCACTTTACCACTCCAAGTGGTCCCCACATCCATTGCTAAGTCACTAAAACCCTAAACCTCAGAACCTCTTGTTAGAGCTTGTGAAGTTCTTAAAACCCGTGACTTGCCAAAAATAAAGATGATATCCTTTGCTTCACAATCACTAATTCTTTGAAAACCCAAACCTCAGAACCTCTTGTCAGAGGTTACGAAGTTCTCAAAACCCGTGATTCACTGACAACAAAGTGAACCTCAAAGTTTCTAAGTTGGGAGGTTATAAAACTTTAGAACCCCATGACTTAAGTTAGAAAAACTTGAAACCCAACGACTTAAGTAACAAACCATTTCCTTACAATAGTATTTCGATTGGACTAATAACTTTTTCTTAGTGATTTTTTAACTACCTATTTGACAATGCAAAGGCCCGAACACCAATACATTTGAGGCACCAGTTCTCAACAATATAAAGGTAATTAGAAATTCAAATAAATTATGAATAGTAAGAACCTTAATGATAAGTTAAAATAAGAAACATTAAGATTGTACATAATAGTTGTATTAACATTATTATATTCATTCATGAGGAAGGAAGTTTATGGAGGTTGACGAAATAAACACTAATGTTAGTATTATAGTTCATTCAATAACACTAAGGGTAACATTGGTAGACGCTTGTCCACATGAGTGCAAGTTTGATAAGTTATGGTGTTTCTACATGTTTAAAAAAAATTGTTGGTTGTCTTGTATGTTCACATGTACAAATTGTGGGCATGACATAATGTTGGCTCATTAACTTTTAATATTTAATATCTTTATTCTATATTCCTTATTTGTAGTTAGCTTATATGTATTTTTGGTCTTGGGTATATATTTTTTATAACAAATTCTAACACTAGATTATAGATGTTCTCCATTTGTAGAAAATCTTGCTACTAAGTTAATAATATTGAAAATAGATCATAGACAAAAAATAAGCATGCAATAATATTGAGATGTGATTATATAGACAAACAGTGAAATGATGATGATATATTAATTATCCTTGAATGATAGTGGTATGATTAATAAATGGATGTTCTAATATGTAATAATAAAATAAGGTTTGTCTTCAAACACAAGTTAATATTTTTAATACCGTAGTGAGCTCATAATGGCTAGCTTGAGCGATTCAATGATTCAATTTTAAATTTTAAATTTTAAAAATCTAGGTTCATTTTCATACTAATGTTCACCTAAAGTATTTTATTTTTGTAGTTGGAGATATAACATGAGATAATGAATAGATGAACTAAGGTTAGAATTAGTTCTTAAGAATGTGTATAGATAGAACCATATAATTTCAAGTTATTTTTCTAACTTTGATAATTTAGAATACATCACTTATACACTAATCATTAAAATTTAGAAATGAAAAGATACTAAAATTGAATCGAAAATGGTAAAAAGTATACATTATACATTTTTCACCATTACTAATGTATCATAATATTCACGCTCATAAATTTAATTATATTTCTTTATCTAATTCATTTAACAAATATTTATCTAATATTTATCAAGTAATCATAACCATGTGTAGTCTTATATTATTGTAGTGAGCAAAGTTTATTGGTAAAATGAGGTAAAAACACCATTCTTTCTCTATATTATTTAGAAATGCAAATTAGGTTTAAAGTACAAAATTTGGTATTATTGTAAAAATGTTTTTTTAAATTGTAGTATTATTTTTATAGGTAAGGAGTGATGTGTATAAAAATCAACTCACTTTATGATATTGCTATCAGGATTCAACCATGTAGTTTTCGATTCAAACTCATTGACTCGAAAACTACACAGTTGAATCCTAATAGCAATATCATAATTTGACACGTTGTGGAAAATACCTCATACTTATCAATCAACTCACTTTAATTATTGTAGGGAAAATAAACATATTGTATGATTAGTATGATTAATTTAGGGGATGTAATGCATGATAAATAATCAACAAATAATTAGAAAAATTAATTAAGACTTGATATTTTAAAATTAAATGGTAAATTAAACAAGATTAGAAGAGATTAGCTATTTTGATATGACTACCAATTTTTTTTCTTTAATTCATATGATATAGTATAAATGATGTGAAAAAAATAAATTTGATACTAGAGTAATACTCAAATCATCGTAGAATCTACAATAAAAATTTCTCTGCCTTGTAATATTCAACACCTACATTTTGATCCTCTTTACTATATTTGTGTTTCTCCTTACAAGATTATGTACCTATTGGTATGTTCATGTCTCTTAGAATGATTATGTACTTACTAACTTACTTGTGTTCTTCCTAGTGTGGTTCCATCCATATCACTTGTGACCTATAGAGTTTCAACCCCATGTAATTGTACTTATATTCTAAAAAAAGTAGTGTCAATTTAAGAATTGTGAGGGTTTATCAAAGTGTAGAGGGAAGGTTTGATTTGTTTGATAACTATTAAAACACATTTTCCTTTGAAATAATATGATAGACATGCCAATAAAATAAATTTATTTCTGTGATGGAGATTCTCTTATATGTATTTGATGTAATTTTGTAATGTCGATGCTGATTCTTATGGTAGTGCTTGTAAGTTCTCTTATCACAAGTATTAATGACCTAGGGCTATCTATAGATACAAGATGGACTATGTAATCAAATTAAAGTGTTTTGTCACACAAACTGATAGGCAATGATTAGATTTTGAAAGAGTTAGATTGGGAAGCTAGAAGATAGGATTATAAAAGGGGAGGAATAAACTATGGCATGGCTTTGTCCAAGAGATAGGATAGCATAAGTATATACTCCAAGGTGAAGGAAAGTTGTAGAGGATTTTTCGTTTGGATAATTATAGATTGGCAATGATTGGTTGGTTGGTATGATTGTGGCTAGGGTTAGTTTTTGTATAAAATGAGATCAATAAAATGCTAAGTTGATGTATATAAATAAGAGTTACTTAGAATATTTTTAATATAAATAATTTATTATTTTGATGACAATTTTTAATGGTAGTTATATTTCTCTAAATTTTAATTAATTAAAAATTAGGCAAATATGCAAAACATAAACATTATTAATTTTTCATATTATTATATATAAATATAAATAATTTATAAAGTATACTTTATCTTTTTTCTTAAAGGACATTTTTATGGGTAATATATCCTTATGATATGTAGTTGAAGGGATAAAAGTGCATACCCTGTCTTTTCAATACTTCATTTTACATCTTATTTGGTACTATTATTTATATACATCAACATAGAATTTTATTGATCTTGTTTTATACACAAACTAACCCTAGCCACAATCATACCAACCAACCAATCATTGTCAATCCATAATTATCCAAATGAATCATCATATAAAACTTTACTTCACCTTGGAGTATATACTAATGATGTCCTATCTCTTGGACAAAGCCATGACATAGTTTATTCCTCCCCTTTTGTAATCCTATCTTCTAGCTTCCCAATCTAACTCTTTCAAAATATAATCATTACCTATCAGTTTGTGTGGTCAGGCTGATGCAAGAAGCTGGGTCCACAAAAAGTTCAAAAAGTGGAAGTGTTTTTGTTGTTTTTCATAATTTGTCACACTTGGACTAAAAATTTGAGGCACTTACACAATGAATTTTTAAAAAAATCAATAATATGAAATTTTGAATTTTGAATCTAGTTTCTAAATATGTAAATTATTCAAATACCCAAATTGTAGAAATTAAATTTTGATAGGGATCTATAAAAACCACTTTTTAAAAGTCCCTGCTTTTTTACCATACCATGCATGTGTACGGACACCACTTTTTGACCCAAATAAAATTATTTTGCTAATTCCTTTTGAGGAAAGAGAGCTAACAACATGAAGATTGATGAGGAATTTTTTTTGTAATTTTTTGTTGAATATTTTTTTTTTATTAAATTTTTATTGGCCTTAATTGTTGTTTTTAAAAATCAACGTGTACGGACAACATAATTTGACCTAAACTAAACATTTTTTGAAACTTTTTTTTTTCATTCTGTAAAGAATTGTCTAAAGATTGATGTCATATAATTTTTTTTACAAGAAACTTCACCAAAAAAAAGTTATTAAAAAACCAAAAAAGTTTGATATTTCATGTTTAAGGACTAGTTTGCTTTGAAATTAATTTAAAAATATCAAATATAATCCAATATTAATAAAAATTATATATTTGGAAACTAGAAATCGTGTTCTGTAATGGGTTTTAATTTTATAGATTGATTCAGAAAAAAAATTCATCAACCATACTGTCAAAGATGGACATTCTTCTTCAATCTGCCTTAGTTTTTTAGTTGCAGGTCAAAGGCTAAGGCTCGGATTGCCAATTCTTTTCTGAGCCTAAAACCAAGGCTGCAAGTGGGTTGGAGATTCAAGTTTTTAATAATGCGTATGCGTTTTTAATAACGCGTATGCGTTTTTAAAAACACGTACGCGTTACAAAATGCATATGCGCTCTTTATTTGTTTGATTATTTAAAAAAAAATATACTTTTTAGAAATGCGTACACGTTTTAAAACGCGTACGCGTTTTGAAAAGAAAAACGCGTACGCGTTTCTAAAAAGTATTTTTTAAAAATAAATGACTTGTATGCACTCAAAAACGCGTATGCATTTTATAACGCGTACGCGTTTTATAACGCATACGCATTTTATAACGCATACGCATTTTTTTAGGCTCGGGTACCCAATGCATAATGCATATGCGTTTTTTAATAACGCATACGCGTTTTCTGCGAGATTTTTTTTTTTGGTCGAAACTTCCCCTCTTCGTGGACCCAACTTCTTGCACTTAAAACACCTTAAGTTGATTACATAGGATCTTGTATCTATAGATAGTCCTGGGTCATTAATAGTTGTGATAAGAGAACTTACAAGCACTATCATAAGCATCAACATCGACATTATAGAATTACACCAATACATATAAGAGAATCTCCATCATAGGAATAAATTTATTTTATTAGCATGTCTTTCATATTGTTTCAAAGGAAAAGTTGTTTAACTAGTTATCAAACAAATCAAACCTTCCCTCTACACTTTGATAAACCCCCATAATTCTTTTTGACACTACCATTTTTTACAGTATAAGTACAATTACACGGGGTTGAAATTCTATAGGTCACAAGTGATATGGATGGAACCACACTAGGAAGAACACAAGTAAGTTAGTAAGGACATAATCATTCTTAGAGAGACATGAACATGCCAATAGGTACATAACCTTGTAAGGAGAAACACAAATATAGTAAAGAGGACCAAAATGTAAGTGTAGAATGTTTACAAGGTAGAGAAAAATTTATTGTAGATTCTACCATGATTTGAGTATTATTCTATTATCAAATTTATTTATTTTCACATCATTTATCCTCTATCATTTGAATTAAAGGAAAAAATTTGGTAGTCATATCAAAATAGCCAAGCTCTTCTAATCTTGTTTAATTTACCATTTAATTTTAAAATATCAAGTCTTAATTAATTTTTCTAATTCTTTGTTGATTATTTATCGTGCATTACATCCCCTAAATTAATCATACTAATCATACAATATGTTTATTTTCCCTACAATAACTAAAGTGATTTAAATGATAAATAGGAGGTATTGGTAATGATTGGTTGGTTGGTATGATTATGGCTGAAGTGATTTGAATGATAAATAGGACGTATTGGTAATGATTGGTTGGTTGGTATGATTGTCGCTGGGGTTATTTTGTGTATAAAACGAGATCAATAAAATACAAAGTTGGTTCATATAAATAATAGTACCAAATAAGATGTAAAATGAAGTATTGAAAAGATAGGGCATGCACTTTTATCTCTTACAACTACATATGATAAGGATATATTACCCATCAAAATGTCTTTCAAGAATAAAGATAAAATATAGTTTATAAATTATTTATATTTATATATAATAATATAAAATATTAATAATGTTTATGTTTTGCATATTTGCCTAATTTTTAATTAATTAAAATTTAGAGAAATATAACTACCATTAAAAATTGTCATCAAAATAATAAATTATTTATATTAAAATTATTCTAAATAACTATTATCTAATTAGTATTACATTATTTACAAATAACATCTATATACGATTTTAATAATATGATATAGATAATGATATGATATATTATTAATAATTGAGATTTTAAAATGATTATAAAACATATATAAAATTTTATTAATTAAAAATATTATAAATTGGAAATACTAATAAATATTTAAAAATACACGTATTTATAAATATTTTTTCATAGATAAATTGAAAATTTGATATCTTTTATATTAATTTTTAAATATATTTTAAATATTAAAATCGTAATTAATTAGTGCTACAAATTCTAAACTATATGTCACAAATTTTAATGAGTTTGGCTTTTTTTTAGTTGACTAGTTATTAATAATTTAGTTTTCAACCAATCAAAAACAATATTTTAAAAAAATTAAAATAAAATTCAATTTTGCAAAGTCAATTTGTAAAATATTTAACTTTACAAATTATAAAAATAAATAAATGTGCATATGATTGGTTAAAAAGTTATGTGTGTTATTTATGGGTTTGTAGAGAAAGCAAGATAAACAATATTTTTAATGATTTTTCGTTTTTTGTTTTATAAAATCATTTTATTAAATCTTTCTGAAATAAACAAATGTTATTTATTTTGACATTTTTTTAAGAATGATTTTTTAATGTATGTAATTGTTACTTTTTTATCAAAAAAATCTTACAAAAATCCATTAATTATTTTATAGAGATTTGGATTTACACTATTAAAATAAAATTAAAAATTGTATTATCCTTTAGAGTAATATCTTTGTTATATATATGTATTTAATATTTTATGATATAATTTGATTATAATATGTTCTCCTTATTTTCAGTTCTTGAAAAAAATTATAACTTATAATATATTGATATATAAGATAACCTATTAAATCTTTGTTATATATGCTTTTAATATTGTATAATATAATTTGATTATTATTATGATTTTATCTATTTATATTAATATATATTATAACTTTTATGTATTTTAGCCATCTAATTTTTTATTTAATTGAATCATTTATTTATTTTTTAAATTTATATTTTATTTTATTATTTATTGTTTTAAGTTGCAATATATTTTCCTTCATATCTTCATTTCTTTTAATAATTTTGGTAATTGTTCCTCAATCATTTTTTTATATAATTCATCTTTATAATTCTATTAGAATTATTTATTCCTTGTTTGAAATATTTAACTTTACTTTTTTTATCCATTTATTTGTGTTATATCATATTACTATATTATTCATTCTTCTATTATGTTCTCATCATTTTTATGCCTATTTTGACTTTTACTTCATTTTTCAATCTCGTCCCTCCCTACCCTCTCCCACCACTTAACTCTTCTTAAGATAATTTTTGCAATCATATTCTTCATTATCCCCTTCCTATGATGAATCATTGAATGTGGTTTGAAATGTCAATTCAAAATAACATACACATTTTAATCTAGAAATATTTACTCTATCATCTTATAATCATTGGTTCATTAATATTTAGCAATTATTGATTTAAATGAAGAGATTTAGTTGCACTTGTATCTACTATGAATCAAACCTAATAGTTTAATATAATATATGTGTGTGTGAGTACAGGTAAAATAATATATAATAAACACATTATAATGAATGTAAGCATATATATGTATAAATGTATATGCCTATATGTACACTTATGTATGTGTATATCTATATCGATGCATCTTATGAGTGTTTCCATTGACCTACACATGTATCGATATAGATATACGTATAGATATGTGTATATACTACACACATACACACACATATATATATATGTTCACATCCATTTCACATATAGTCATTCATGTTTACCATCATATTGATAAGTGTGTATGTGTGGTATATCTATACATATACATATACGTGTTGTTAGATCCCATTGACACACATGTGCATATATAAAAATAAACAACTTGTAATAAATAATCATTTTAATATATAAAAAAATTATATTAATAATAAGAGAAGAAACATTGTCAACATGTAATATCTAACTTTTAATTATTTTAATATATGTTATGTTTATTTTACTTATAAAATTTATTTAATATATAATAATTCATAATATAGCATTTATTAGATATACTATTTATTTAAAAGTTTGTGACTAAAATCAAGTTTATAGTTATGGATAGTGTTATGATCATAGTTGAGGTTAGAGATAGGTCTAAGATTAGGATAATGGTTTAGAATTTATTGTTAAGGTTAGAGTTAGGGTTAAGATTAGGCTTAGGGATAGAATTAGAGTTAGGGTGTGAGTTAGGGTTAGGTCATGCAAATAACTAATTAACAATACTAAAACACTATAATTAACAAAAATTACATTTATTTGTATTCACATTAATAAAATTTATATTTATTTTTTTATCAAATCTGAAAACAATAATTACACTACTACAAAGGCAAGTACATTTGATTAGAAGTTTAAACAAGATAATGATAGAATTATTAATATTAAATTGGATCAATAATAATATAATTAGTAGACCATGCTGACCAAATAAATGTCATGTCCATAATTTTTTGCTAGAAAAAATCCAATTTCTTTTTATATATATACATTACTTAAAGCTAATTAACTCTCTAAACATTTGAAGAGTAGGAATTAAGAGGGGAATTGTTTGATTCCTACATTGAATAATGAGCAATATACAATCATACAATAATAAACTTGATTTTCTATGCTTAAGTACTAACCCATTGGCAAGCCCTAAATTTGACCAAAGGGCGAACATACCAAAGAAAAATTTCACAACTTTTAGGATGGACAAAATATCTGAATGCTAGAGCAAGACACCCAGTGAGGGTTGTTGCAAGTGAATTCTAAAATACCAAACGTCATTCGAGACACAAACAAAACTATTAGTGGGAGTGGAATGTAGGGTTCATTGTACTCACTCTTAAATGATGAGAATCAAACCCAAGCTCCATGATGAGATTAATTCATGAAACATCGATGGAACACCCATAAGATGGTCAAACCCAGAAGGAAGTATGAGAATTCGAGAAGAGAAATTTCCTCCTAGACAAAATGCAAACCTTCAACCACACTCTAGAATAATATTTCCCTACCTTGACCAACTCTAGATATGAACTAATAATTTTAATTGCAAGGTAATACTATTATCCCAACCCCCGCACCCCCCTCAATTAGTTCTTAAGGTAGGGTATGCATACCAAAAAAATTATTAACTAATATTGGCATATCTCCTTAAGGGAGTTGCACTATCTTATTACAATATGAGGGTTATGTTTAAAATAGACAAGGGTATAAAACCAATTTAGGCCTCCTTGATAAGAATATTAAATAGATGAGATTTATTCCTATTGTAGATGAGTAAGATTATCTTCATAAAAGGGATATATGATTGTTCTTATTTAAGAAATCCTCAACTACCTTAGACTGTAATTAAGTTTCTAGACAATAACGATGCTATAACTTGATTAGCCTATTCATCATTATTAACTCCAACACAACTCATTCTTATCTAATCATGGGTTGTAAATTTATCATCCTCTCCAAAATATTGTTGACTTTATTATTAACATTTAACCTCCATTATAATGTTATTGTTTAATTAATAAAACAATAGTAAACAATTTATAATTTAATCAATAATTTGACAATTGTAAAAGAAACATATTTTTGTTCACTCACCACCTAATTATTATTATGATAATTGACATGAAGATTGATTCTTTATATTTAGAAAATTATAATATCTTGTCTATCACACATGGATGAATGAGGTATAGATATATGTGTACGAGCATTGCAAGAATTGTGAGGCATAATAAGTCCAATTTTCATACTTTTGAGACTCCCAATCACTAGTACATAAAGAGAAAACTCGATGCATCTTCAACTACCCGCTAATGTAGTGAGAGTGGAAGGTATGGTTTCAAATTCCCCACGAAACTTATATTCTTCGCTGATGGTCCTACCTTGATTGATCTTACCCTTCCATGAAGTGGTTTCTGAAATTTACACAATTCTCAACTGCCACATCCCAACCCCAAAAGATATTGACATTCCATTTCTTAATCTCAAAGTGCTTACCCTAGTTGGAGGTGCTGGAAATTTAGTTTCCACTTTGGGATATTATGGGAGCTATGTATCTTACCAAAAATTTAACCCTTATGCCTTAAGTGTAACTATACCAATGATTAATCCATCATTTAAGCTTTACTACTAGATATCAGAGTAGTCTTACATTAAATTAGAGAATGATACAAGGTTAATTGCTACCAAGGTACATGCGCACAAAATAAGGAGCTTAAAGGCATGAATGAAGAAGGATTAGTTGGCAAGCACTCTGAGTTAATGTCACCACTAGTCATACCTACTTGATTTTCCTTAATTATCGCCCCTCCCAAGATGCTCACTTAGTGCGCCCATGGTTGCCATTAAATT
This sequence comes from Sequoiadendron giganteum, assembly GCA_007115665.2. Taxonomy (NCBI): domain Eukaryota; kingdom Viridiplantae; phylum Streptophyta; class Pinopsida; order Cupressales; family Cupressaceae; genus Sequoiadendron; species Sequoiadendron giganteum. The sequence continues at coordinate 87,834,040 of CM021105.1, forward strand.
ACTATGCAAAATTAAAATTAATTCTACACCCACCCTAGTCCTATGACTACACTAAACACCATTCATTGAAACTTTAAAAAAATGGCTATGATTTTGTTGGAGATCGACTTTGTGCTGCCAGAAAACCAAGGCTAAGCTCTACATTCAGCATTAACTTGCCATCAACCCAAATTTGGTGTGGTACTTCATGCTTGCAGAGGTATGGAAGGTTGGTCTGGAAAGCCATATCGAGCAAGATGCAACCCAACCAAACAATTTATTGTGACGAGCTTTGTTGGCGTAAGTATAAAAGGCTTGAGAGTAATGTTATAATTTAAATCACTGAGCAGATTGACTCCTTTTTGGATGATGGATATCATGGTAGCTAGTGGGGGACGATAGGCTGCTTATGGTAAGACCGTGTATTGAATGCATATTGCAGGTTAATCATAGCAAACTCTTGACCTAGGCGTTTGGAGGAAGGCATTGAAAAGCAATTTAAGAATGAATATGATAAGTTGGGGTTGGCACGCAAGGTCAAGGAAACCGTATTTATGCTAGCTACACTATGCGGTATTTCATTTAATATGCACTCAACGCTGAGAGAGATAAATCGGTGCCACACCCATGCAAGGATATTTTACTTTAATACCTTTTCACATACATGACCATAACCATTACAATCATTTTTTCTTCTCCTTTGGTTACCATTCTGGGTATTGGTATCTCACCGAATAGCATTCGAAGGACAGAAAAATCAACATTATTACTTCAACAGAAAAGTGTTGAGATCTCTGTGAAAGGAATCAGAGTGCTGATTGGCAGATCCACACTGCTCTTCGGAACCATATTGTATTATTATTTTTATTTATTGATTTTTGTTTGATTTAATAGTTCCACGTTGAGCATATTGACCAAATAAAAGGAGGGAGAGTGATTTTCGGCCTCAATGGAAGCGGTTGGTTCTATAGTAGTCCACGTTGTACAAGGAGGAGGCGATGATTTTTTTCTTGGGTGATCCCACAATAGTGATTTACAATTTTTGGTTAAATTGGACATTGAAATAATTTTTTTTAACTAAATCTTCACTTTCAGGGACCTGTAGCGGCTAAACCGTGAGGAATTTGAAGATAATGCAAATTAGAGTTTCATCACATTTTGTCTCTAGATTATAAAAATATTTTTTTCAAAATTTTTGGAATCATATTGCACTTTTTTCCATCTCCCTCGAAAACTAGTTTTTTTCAGAAAATAGCATTTTTAAAAAGGGCCCTTGGTCTACTGGTGAAGTTGAAAGGTTCTAAATGAGCCCACCAGGGATCAAGTCTTGCTGAGTGCAAAGGCTCCAACACCAAAAAAGGGATGAGGCCAGGATCGTGCCTCGGGTGATTTTGGCAAAATAGATACCCCTCAGTTTTTGGCTCTTAGCCGAAGAGGTTCAGTCCAAGAAGGCTTGTGCTCCTGTATCGGGTAGCAAAAAAACGAATTTGTGGATGACCCCCATCAAAAAAATAAATAGTGACACACACCGTATAATGCATAACTTTTTTTCCATGAAGGATAAAATTCTGATTCTTTTGAATTTATGTTTTTAACTTCGATATCTAGTGTTTCCATTTGGTTAGATAGTTTTTATTGAATATTTTTTCTTTAATCAAGTTTCAAAGTCAAACCAATTACAATTCAGACATAGTGTGACCGTATAACGCATAATTTTTTTTGTATATATCGAAATTCTTTTTTTTTTGTTGGATCAAGGACTTCAATATCTGGAGCACTCATTTTTTATTTTTATTTTTTTTATAATATGCTATTTTTCCACATGCGTAGAACATAGACCTTCATTTTCTAAAAAAACCTATGTTTAATAAAACTAAAAAAATAAATACATAATAAAACCAAAACATATTAAAATTATATTCGTCGGATAGCTCGTTCTGAAGACTATCTGATTCCAGTTGATTTTGTGAAGTCTCCACCATTTTCATGTTCAAAACAAGCTCTGAAGTGAAAAAAATTAAGTTTTTTTTGTGTTTCAAGGGGAGAATGGGGGATAAGGGGGGTTCATACGAACCCAAGGGGTTCAAGAGAACCACCCTTCAATCTACATTTCTTTTTGTTCTTTTGGGCGGGAAAGGTGGGCCTAGTAATTAATGGGTTCGCTCGAACCCTAGTTCGGGTGAACCACTTTTATGTTTGTTTGGACTTGTAGGTTCGTTTGAACCCCTAAAAACCAATTTTTTTGCCATAGGGTCATTTTTTCTCAGTTTTCCTTCCTCCGTCAAATTGTAAACCACTATTGTGGCTTCACCCTTTTTCTTTAAATTATTTAATTTTATCTCTTTGAATCCCACCTCTATATGCATCACACAAGTATGCATTGCAAATTTAAAGTTCAAATATACATTGGATAAATTTGTTTATATGTGTAGTGCTACTAATATTTTATTTCTTGTGTTTTCTTCAAGCAAATGCATGAGAAATATCAAGGTAGGAGACCTCATGGATGACTCACTAAGGGGCGATGACTATGGAGTTCATACCCTTTCGTGGTTGTGGCTCCATAACGTTTGGCCCTTAAGAGCGCAGACTTCTTTTAACTTCTTCTATTCTTTTTTTTAAAGTCTGGAGCTTGAGGTCTATTTGTTATGCATTCTATATGTATTTTTTAAAATTTACTATGTATATAATATATTTTACATGCATAATACAAAAATTATTATACATATAGTGTATTATATAATTACCTTACATATTGCTAATATATATGTGTGTGTGTGTGAAATACAAAGTATATTTGGGGAATGTATATTAAATTTTAAGGGTGTACATATACCATATCAGATTTGGATACATATACATATATATACCTTTTGAAAAAATTATGAATATACATATATTTGGTGTATCATATAAAAGGATTGTTTAGATTAAGGTAATTGATTTTCTCTAAGAATGGCTCCATCCCATGTATGATGAACCTATGGTTTTTATGTTCATAACCATTAGTTGGTTACATTATCCTTCTATAACTCTTTTATTGTCTCCTAAATTTTATTCTTGATCCATGTGAAAGAATCCAGATCAGATAATTAGATTAAAATCACATTTCAAATTTGATATTCATTACACATGCTCTGCTAATCACATAACTTTTGGATACAACAGTTTATTATTCTATTTTTTTAAGCATCCTACCATCATTAAAATTGAAACAAAATGTATTTCCATACTACTACAGTGATACATCATATAACCATTCAACTGTATAAGAAATTTTACCATAATTCCATAATGGATCTTAAAGAAAGTATTTTGCTACAACTCATAGGGTATACATGTTTTCTTTATGGCAACAAAATAAAAGATTGTCGATATTACGTAAGTATTTAGAAACAAAATTGTCAATACAAAAAGGAATAAGACTTTCTCTTTCTCTAATTTCTTTCATGTCACCACAATCTCTAACTTTCCACATTACAACTAATTTTAAGAAGTACAAATAATGGCATACAACTAAACCAATCTTGCTCTCCAAACTACTGTAATGGCCTCGTGGAACCTCGTGGGCTCTAGCCATACCCCCGAACAAGGAATTATTATAGCTCCACGATGATGCTTTGAGTCTTTTCTCATTTTTACAAAGGTATATAGATAACCTAGCACAAAAATTTATGCATCTAAGTTCTCTACTCACTAATTCTAACCATGATTTATCTCATATACCACCTCTTTTTACCACAAATAAACAAAGGGAAAAGGGAAGTAGAAGGAAATAAACTTATCTCTTCTTCTAGGTGAGGGAATTAAACTCTCCTATTCTTCTTTCTTCTCCAAGCCAAGCCATCTAGGTCATTATCTTCCCAAAGAGGTGGACTCCTCTCCTCTTCTCATTCTTTCTACCATTTCCACTAAAGTTCTCCAAGAGGACAAGTGGGTAACACCCCACTCCTTCCTCCTCCCCCAAATATATAGAAGTTCCAAAAATTCAACTCTTGGATGGGAAGGTGTGGAGTGTACCTCTCCCCATTAATGAGAACATGTATTTGGATGAAACCCCCATCTTTCTACCCCATCCTGCTCTCAAAATTCGTCACTCTTCATTATGAGAGCTTCTCAAGGGTCAAATCATGTTGTAAATAGACCCTAGGGGGTTTATTTTTGCACCCTAACCCAAAAAATTGACCAAAAACTCTCATTAAAATCCCACTCAAGGGTCCATCCGAGTTTCAAACCTAGATAGGGGTTTCCAAGACCTAATCCCCACTTACACCTAGATTAATCCCAACTAAATTCCATCACAACCTTATTCCTCCAATACATTAACTACACTTGTTTCTAGGCCTCGAATGGGTTCAAATTTATATCCTCATGAAGTAGTATTTTTATTTTCTCTTGAAGGCTCTCCCTTCTCATGCTAACACTGTTTCATTCCTGCACATTACCAAGGCGTTTGTATCAATTGTGTAACACGTTAATCTGTTAGTTGAACATTCTAAGCTTTAACTATATAATAATCCATTTAGAATCTCAATTTGAATTCCATAGTATATGAGTGCAATCCACCTTCATGGTAGTGACAATAGAACAAAATATCAAAATTATATGCAAGAATATTGCCAATAGATCACCTTTTTTATTATTCACAATATACTTAATCATCAATTCAAGAAAAACATAGAACAAATTATGGTTGTATTAAGTACACAAGAGGTGGGGTCTTACAATAAAATCAATGTCTTTAACACACTTTAATTGTTATCCTCCAAGTGATGGAAGGAAGCTCTATGGGTGGTGGTGATGGCGGTGAAATTTTTTCAAATTGTGGAAAGGCAAGAATTCTTGATGGTGTTGTTGGTGTTAATGGTGAACAGATTGCTGATGTGAAGGTGATGTCAGGTGGGTCCTTTGTTGTAGGTAAGGATTGTGCGTCCATTTTGACGGGAAATGACTTTGTTGGGAGGAATGGGGCTCTGAAAGTTGTGTCCATTACTCTTTCTCCATCGTCCTTTCCTGAAAAGGGGAATCTCAGGGCAAAAATGTCTGGGCCAGGTCAGGTATATAGTGCTTTTGATGGGACTCCTATTAATGTGGCCTTTAGGGCTGATAAGACTAAGATTGACCTTTCTTCGGGTTCTCCTATCCATTGGAAAAATTTGTTTGAGACAAAGCCTAAATGTAAAATTACTTCACCACCCATTCCTTTTGTTGCTAATTCTTTAACTGGTGAATACTCTATATCTGTCTTGGACTGCATTGTAGATAAGAATATGTCAAATATGGACTTGGCTTTGTTGGGTAAATTTATTGGTCCCTGGCCCCATATTGAGTTGGTTCATAAATTTGTTGGTAGCCGATGGCAGCCTAAAGGACAAGTTGATGTGGCGACTATGGACAAAGGTTTTCTCTCCTTCACCTTCAACTATGAAGATGATATGATGGCGGCTTTGATGGGTGGACCCTGGTTTTTGGGGAAGTCCTTGATGTTGTTAAAAAGATGGGAACCTAGGTTTAACCCGAACTCTTATTCTTTTGTGCCTGCCCCAGTCTGGGTCAGAATTCCTAGGCTTCCATTGGAATTATGGGATGAGGAAGTGTTTAAAGGGATTGCTAGTACCTTTGGTTATTTATTGTCGATTGACCAAAGGACGGCTTCCAGGAAGAGGCTGGTCTATGCTAGATTCAGTGTGAATGTTGAAGAAATTGTTGATTTACTTGCTATGATAAACATAAACTCCAAGTTGGGTGTATGGGAACAAGCGGTTGAATACAAGTCCATTATGTTTGCTTGCTTCCACTGTAAAAAGGTTGTTCAATGGGTGAAGAAGTGTCCTCTTAAAGCTCTGAAGAAGATGTCTAAACAATGGTGTGAGAAGGTGAAGGCCAATAAATAGGATTTGGAGCCCCTAGAAAAGGAGGGCCCTCCCCCGAGTGGTGTGGATGAGACCATTGTAACTGAAGCATATTTGATTGAGAAGGGTGAGCTTCTAGAAAGAAAGATACCCAAAAGCACCCTAACCCCAAAATTTGTCCAAAAAACCTCATTAAAAGCCCACTCAAGGTTCTATTCAAGTTTCAAGCCTATCTAGGGGTTTCCAAGACCTAATCCCCACTTACACCTAGATTAATCCCAACTAAATTCCATCACAACCTTACTCCTCCAATGCATTAACTCCACTTGTTTCTTGGTCCCAAATGGGCTCAAATTCATATCCTCATGAAGTAGTATTTTGATTCATTCTTGATGGTTCTCCCTTCTCATGCTAACACTATTGTCTTCTTGTACATTACCAATGTGATCGTAAGTATCAATTGTGTAACACATTAACCTGTTAGTTGAACATTCTAAGCTTTAACTATATAATAATCCATTTAGAATCTCAATTTTCATTCCACAGTATATGAGTGCAATCCACCTTCATGGTAGTGACTGTGTGGTTAGAAAATGCGTGATTAATTAAATAGTAAACTAACACACCGAGGAGACATTAGATTGAAAGAAAGCTAATCTAGAAAGCATAAATGAAAACTCTAATGACAATAGCTTCTTCAAATTCGTCTCATCGTCCTCTATCTCCAAGGATTTGATAAAAGATGTTGGCTTTCAGTTGTGTAAGCAACAGCTTGTTGAAATGGCAACTTAGGAGAACGAGATTGATTGAAAATACATGTTCATGACTATATGATTTAAACTATGAAATTGAAATACTATTGATGCTAGAATGTTGATAATACTAAAATGCAACTATAATAACTATGTATGAAATCTAGAATTCGAGGTCCCTTTTTCAACTCATAAGAGGGTTGTATTTATAGATTTTTGAAGGCAAGAATCCAGTTGGCAAGGATCAATGGTTGAGTTCAAACCTGTTAAAATGAATGGTGAGAGATCGAGAAGTTGAAAAAAAGATGGAAGTTTAAGAGGCAGATGGAAGATTAAGAGTTAGATGGAAGATGTCTCCATAATTTAAATAAATAAATATTTAATTATGTGTGAGAGAAAGTTTTTAATTAAATGTTGGAAATATTTAATTATTGAAGAAAGAAAGCTTTTAATTAAATATTGAAAATATTTAATTATTAGAAGAGTGAAGAATTAGAAAGTGTTTTAATTAAATATTAGAAATATTTAATTAAATGTGAAATGAAGAATATCATTTAAATTTAGAATTTAAACTTGTGATAATTAATATAAATAAATTGTGAAATCTATTTAATTAATTAAGAGGAAGATAGCATTAATTAAATAAACTTATTTATTTAATTAAACTAGAAAAATTGGAAAAATAAACAATATACATAAATATTTAAATTTATTTATATGTAGATGACTTAAGAATATTAATTAAATAATTCATATTTAATTAATTAACAGGTTTGGTTAACCATGACCATTTTTAGATGTGTACATTTTGCCCCTCTTTGAAGTGATGTGTTTTACGCATTGCTTCAAAGAATTTTGCCCCAGAATTTTTAGAAATTATCGATGCTATATGCCCCCTCAAGAGATAAATCGCATGATAAAAGAATCGGCAAGATTTTCGGAGGAGAATTCGTGATTTAGCTCTCGAAATAGTGTTTTGCCTTAGGAAAAATTTGAATATTTTCACACTTTTACCCCCTTAAAAGGTGAAAAAGGTGAAAAATCATTGTCATTTGAATAGTAACCTTTGGTAAATTTCAGAGCTCTAAGAGAGATATTCGCGATGCCAATCCATTATGAGCACCACAGATTCGAGCGAGCGTGTCAGTATCAGAGACCAGCTGCGTATAGATCTCCGGTAAGTCGATCTAATTCTCTTCGTAAATTTTTTTGATGATTTTTCGTATTTTTTTGCAATTTTTAGATTTTTCACGTCCGGGTTTTATGCGTACGAGCCATAGTTTAGCGCATAGGGTAGATAAAGTCACACATCTAGGCTAACGCTTTGATGTGAAACAGTTGCGCATAGCATAGAGTGGTGCATAGGGTACCTGAAATAACGCATACAGAAATGTTGCCCACGTAGGATGCTAGATTGGCGCATAGGCTGACTACAATAGCGCATAGGTGAAATGGCGCATAGAAGTTCTATTTTGGCGTATAAACTAGATAGTGTCGTGTATTTGACGGAGGTACGCATGGCAACTTTGTTTTAGTGCATCCATGGTTTTTTCTCGAATTTGAAATTTTGAAGAAATATTGATAAGTGCTTGATGAGTGTTGCTAGATTAGCCAACTAATTTTATGCTTTTTAAATATCATCAAAAGTAGATTAGCTTAAATTGAGAAACTTGTCTGTGTGCTTGAAGAACAAGTAAGTCTGATAAATCTGTTTCCATCCGATATGAAAAACAAATAGTAATGATAGATTTGCTTTCCCGTTTGAAAATCAAATAGATAGATATTGAGTCATGTTGACTGTTAAATTTGTTTCCATGCGATATGAAAAACAAATAGTAGAAATGATAAATTTGCTTTCCCGTTTGAAAGTCAAATAGATAGATATTGAGTCATGTTGACAGTTAAATTTGTTTCCATGTGATATGAAAAACAAATAGTAGAAATGATAGATTGATTTGCTTCCATGGGATATGAAAAATAAATAGATAGATATTGATTTGATAGATTTGCTTCCATGCGATATGAAAAACAAATAGATAGATATTGATTTGATAGATTTGCTTCCATGCGATATGAAAAACAAATAAGTGTTGATTGGATTGAACTTGCTTGATGTACTGATAATTGTATTTTTGATGTACTGATTTGATTAGAGATTACTTGTTGATTGATTTGTATGATTGCTTGATGATGTTGTAAAGGAGGATTTTAACCTCCTCCAGATTAGAGAGAGATTTCCTCAGAAATGGGAGATGATTCCGCGACTGTCACATGATGATCTAGAGGTTATACACCTTTGTGGTTTGGGTCCATTGTTGTGGATCCCGTAGTATCGGGTCAACAGGGCGTTGTTGACTGCATTAGTTGAGAGGTGGCATAGCGAGCATAACACCTTCCATTTGTTGACAGGAGAGATCACGGTGACGCCTAAGGACATATACAGGATTCTGGGTATTCCGGTGGTTGGTGAGCTTGTGATCTACGATCACAAGGAGATCAGAGGGACCGATGCTTTGAGACGTGTTTTCCAGGATCCTCATGCCAGTAGGTATGAGATTGCCTAGAAGGATATGGTATCAAGATATGCCCCACAGCCGTCAATTTTAGCAGGTATGATTGGTGGTTTCCTTTGTCCTGATCGTAGGGAAAAGGGACTATCAGTTGGTTGGGGTAGGATTCTGGAGGATATGCTTCTCCATGGAACCAGATATGCATGGGGATCATGTACGCTTGCCCATCTGTACCACAATCTTCATCAGGTCGTATATACAGATGGGAAGAGTCTCTCCTACGGAGTTACTCTTCTACAAATATTTGCATGGGAGCATTTTTCTATTACGCGTCTCATTGTTCGGAGGGATCGTCCCCTTGGGTTCCCCTATGTCTATGCATACACAGGGCCTCTTGTTCAGCCGTAGCTAGGAAAATTAGAGTATTGGTGGCGCATGTTAGATGATTTGGATACGGTTATCTGGAGACCGTATGTAGATTGTAATATGTGGGAGACAGATGATATAGAGCTTTCGTATGTTACCAGATCCATATATCTGATTGGGCGGACTCCTTATATTATTGAGCGGTTTCTGGTGATGAGAGTCTTGAGGCATCTTGGGTTAGTTCAAATGATGCCGCAGGGTGTGGCACATTATGCCAGACGTCGGGAGGATGTACTAGAGTGGGGTCCTATTGTGACCATTGAGGCAGCCCAAGCAGAGTATTTGGAGCTACAGCCAGTGCAGTGGGCTATGCATCTGGAGGTTATAGATGCAGGGATGACAGATGATTACGCTGCATATTTTTACACATCCCTTTCCGAGAATTACTAGTCCTGAGGAGCCTGCTCCATTATTGGGAGGACCGATTATTCAGCAAGGGTGAGGGTGGGTACAGGCACAGGCAACCGTAGGGCAGGCATAGGCAGAGGATGCAGGGGAAAATGATGCAGGGGTCATGGACATTGATGAGGAGGGAGATGAGGGGATGACTCTGGCATCCAGGATGATAGTAGTGATGATAGTGGGGATGATGGAGGTGGTGGGGGCGGAGGACAGAGATATTTCTTTGATGTTCCCTTTAGGACGACGCCACTGACCTTGAGAGTAGTGGACTAGCCGAGTACTTCGGCTCAACGGATCGTCATTAGGGCTCCCTCACAGGGATAGCTAGATGCTTTGTAGGCAAAGGTTCAGACTCTGCAGAGTCAATTAGTACAGGCTCAGGGGACGATTAGTCAGCTGCAGGCACGGATTGCACAGCCACCACCTCCTGACCCACAGGTAGCTTAGCTTATGGCCGAGAGGGACAGCTTCTGAGAGAGATGCGTACAGGCTGAGGGGGTAGCCGAGAGATTACTCAGATCAGTTGAGAGCACCTTTATAGGAGAGGTTGTGGTAGAGGGTTTGGAGACTGCTCGGGAGGCCGAATATTACATGATGAGATATTTTGAGGCAGTACCACCTGAGAGGAGGATTGCTTTTACACAGTCATGTACTCGGTCTCGGGCCCATTCACCCATCCACTCCAAGAGTGCTACCAGGAGTGTGGGTCAGCCAGTCAGACGAGAGATCAGAGCTTCCGGGAGCAGAGATCCATCGAGACCCACTACCTTAGGAGGCAGCAGCAGTCATGCTCCACGGCCAGATGCCCCTCAGTGATGGGCACGTTGTACACATTTATGCCATTGTATTTGATATATCTTTTTGAAACTTTTGATATCCTTGTATTTCTGGACATTTGTTTTGATGAGATTTATGAAATGCAGTGGTGATTCGATTATGTATGTGTTATGGATGATTTATGCTCATGTGATGGATGCATGTTTATTTATATATGCTATGTTATGTATGATTTTCGTGATGTATGATGATGCAAATGATGATGTAAATGATTTTCTTTCATTTTATGTATGATAATGCAGGATGTGAGATGTGATGAAATGATTCTAATATGATGATGTATGATATGATGCAATTTTTAAAATGATTTTCCTTCATAATATATGTAATGAATGCAAGATGTAAGATGTAATGAAATGATTTTAATGATGTGAAAATGATATGATGTAATGATGAATGGTTAAAATGGAAATGGATAAATGATATGATTATTTAATGAATGATATGCACATGACATGGATAATGATGATCTAATATGATAATGATGATGTAAAATGTAAATGCAAGAATAATGTTAAAATGAATGATGGTGAAATGATGTGAATGATAATGAAAATGAGATGTAACAAATGTCCAGTCGTACTCAATTTTTGTTTTTAAAAGATATATGATAATTTTACCAATCCTTCAAAAATCTATTGAAACAGCCCCCAAAATGCAAATCTAGATGAATTATGTAGCCCTAGAATGCAGTAATGAACCATTCTCCTTGTTGTCATTTCATGTTGTGTTTGATTTTCATCATTGGGCCTTTTGATATGTTGAAAGTTAGTACAAGCATCAAAGGGTATGTTAGCACCAATCATGACCTGAGTACCGCTTTCATGGTGTTTGATATAGCAAGTTAATACAAGAATCGAGGTATAATTGAACCAAGATGACCTGAGTATTGCTTGCATAAATAGACAAAATTTAACCATTTTCTTGTGCAAATTTTGAAATGTCATCAATGATACGTTGTAGAGCATGTCCCACGACAAATTTGCACAATACTAATGATTAGCTTACAGACAACAAGCAAAGAAAAATCATACTTCTTCCTTGTGATTCTAGTTCAATACATCATTGAACCACTCCAAAGACATGATGTCATCAAATATCAAAACAACAATTGCAACTTATTGCCTTAAGTTTAGCATTCATTTTATTCAGATTAAGATCATTCCATTTATTTTTGTCAAATACTTGTATAGACTCGGTTTGATTGGACAAGGTTTGCTGCTCTGATATTCCGATTCTTGTCACATGTTGCCGACTATCTGCTACAAAATCTCCAAGAAGCGAACTACCCCTAGTGACCTCGTACTTTGACTCTTGCTAGACACAACTATTGCTAAGGATAACCCCAAATCATCAAGCCATGATGAGATCCTTGTTCGTTCCAAGGAGATGATGTGATGCGAATGCAATGGTGAGGTATGTAATGCTGATGAAAGATGGATATGCAAAATGAATCCTAATAGATGAGAGAGCCAAACGAAATCACAAACAATGCTTGTTTGTTAGGTTTTCACCATTTGTTTTTATTGCACTTTTTCCTGATTTTATGATGTTTTTGTTGTTACCAAGATGCCTGTTTGCCAGATTTTCATCAAGGCAACATTTTTTTTTTTTTCAGGACTTTTTATATTATTTTTGATATTTTCAGGCATAAAACTTCTTTAGATGAATGTTGTTGGTTGGATCTTCAAACAGGTCCCCTTCTGATGTTGATAATTGATATGCCCCCGATCCATATGCAACGATGATAACAAATGGACCCAGCCAATTAGGTTCGAACTTGCCTTTCTTTTCTCGATCCTGTTGATTCTGGGGGTTTTCTTTGAGAACCAAGTCACCCACTTGAAATTTTTTTGGTTTGACTATGATTGTAGCTGCGAGCCATAACTTGTTGATATCCCTTCAAATGATTAACTGCAGTTTGATGCCACTCATCAAACAGTTCTAGTTCTTGCAACCTTGATACTCTATAGTCTTCATGATTGATTAACCCCTTGAGTGATACTCGAAGTGAAGGAATCTCAACTTCTAGTGGTAGAACAGCTTTCGCTCCATAGACCAAAGCATGAGGAGTAGCTCCTGTTGGTGTGCGAATACTTGTTTTGTATGCCCATAATGCTGGATTTAATTGGACATGCCAATCACGACCGACTTCATTCATTGTTTTCTTCAAAATCTTTAGAATTGTTTTATTTGAAGCTTCAGCTTGACCATTCCCTTGTGGATAGTAATGTGTAGAGAAGCTGTGTTGGATGCGAAATCTTTCACATAGCTCATCAACATCCTGATTTTTAAAGGGTCTTCCATTGTCTGTGATAATAGAGTTGGGAATACCGTATCAACAGATGATATAGTTTAAAATGAATGAAGAGATTTGTTTGCCAATAACAATTGTCAGGGGAATAGCTTCAATCCACTTAGTGAAATACTCAGTGGCTGTAATGATAAATTTATGTCCATTTGAAGAGGATGGGTGTATTTTGCCAACCAAGTCCAATCCCCACTGAGCGAAAGGCCATGTTGTGGTGAATTGTTGTAATTCCTGAGCAGGAGCATGAATGAGATTCCCATGAATCTGACATTTTGCACATTTCTTCACAAAGATGAATGATTCCTTCTCCATGGTCGGCCAGTAATAACCCAATCGAACAAGTTTCCTTGCTAAGGTTAGTCCACTTGAGTGTGTCCCACAAATTCCACCATGTACCTCTTGTAAGGCCTTTTCAGATTCATCACGCTCGAGACATCTAAGGAGGGTACCATCCATACCACGCCGATATAATACGTCGGCAATTAAGGTGTAACGGGATGATAGACGGATGAAATTTATTTTCTGATTCCTAGACAAGTCTAAGGGTAAAATAGTATCCTTTAGGTAAGTGTAAATTTGGCCATATAAGGGAGAATTAGAACTAGTTAAGTGGCAAACGAATTGAGTTTCCAGATTGTCATGGGTGGGAGAAAACAATTGTTCCACCAAGAAATCGTACCGTGTTTGATTTTCCGTCAACTGGAGTAGAGAGGCGATTGTAGCCATAGCGTCTGCTGCTTTATTATCGATACATGGAATTTGTATGAACTTGATATTAACAAAGTATTTCTTTAAGTCATCCACCATTCTTTTGTAAGGTATCAACTTGTCATCTTTAGTGTCATATTCGTCATTGATTTGATTGATAACAAGTTGTGAATCACCAAAAACCTGAAGTTCGGTGATTTTCCAGTCTACTGCAATCTTCATGCCAATTACTAATGCCTCATATTCAGCTATGTTGTTGGTGCATGGAAACACTAGCCGATAAGATTTTAGAATTGTATGTCCTTGAGGTGTAATAAAAAGAATCCCTGCTCCTAAACCATGTTGAGTATAAGAACCATCAAAGTAGAGCGCCCATGACTACTAGATAACTATTGTGAACACATCGGCATCAGGAAAATCAATGTGTATTGGGTGTTCTGCTAGTATTGGTGCTTTTGCTAATTGATCCGCAATTACCTGTCCCTTTATAGCTTTGCGATCCACATAATGAATGTCAAATTCGCTCAGGATCATGACCCATTTAGCCAACCTTCCAATTAAGGTTGCCTTACTTAGAAGATATTTGAGTGGGTCAATCTTAGCCACAAGCTTTATTGTATGTGCTAGCATGTAGTGTTGTAACTTTTGAGAAGTGAAGACCACTGCTAAGCAAGCTTTTTCAATGAATGTATAATCTATCTCATGACTTGTCAATGTTTGACTAATGTAATGAATTTCTTGCTCTTTTCTTGAGTTGTCTTCCTGTGCCAATAATGCTCCTAAAGACACTTCCGTGGTAGCAATATATAATATGAGAGGCGCTCCTTGTACTGGCAGAATCAATACCGGTGGATTCATGAGATATTGCTTTATCTGATCAAATGCTTCTTCACATTTGTCCTCCCATTTAAATGGAATGTTCTTGTGTAAGAGATGAGTGAATGGTAAGCTTTTATCCGCCAGTTGAGCAATGAATCTTCAAATGGATTGTAACCGTCCCTGTAAAGAGCGTAATTGACTAATGTTCCTTGGTGGTGGAATATCAAGAATTGCTTGTACCTTAGCTGGATCCACTTCAATTCCCTTTTCTGATACAATGTAACCTAATAGCTTTGCAGATTTCACTCCAAAAACACATTTCTTAGGGTTGTCTCACTTTGAATTTTTCCATTCTTTTGAAGATTTTTGATAAGATATCTATGTGTCCTTCTCTAGTGTTATATTTGGCGAGGAGATCATCAACATAATCTTCCATGAATGTATGCATCATATCATGAAAAATCGTTCTCATTTCTCATTGGTATGTAGCTCCTACGTTTTTCAACCCAAAGGGTATTATGTTCCAGCAATAGATACCCCAAGGACATGTGAATGCTATTTTATCTTGATCTTCTGGTGCGATCTTTAGCTGGTTATATCCTGAAAATCTATCCATCAATGAGTACATTGCATTTCCAGCAATCAAATCAATAATCAAATCTATGTTTGGTAAGGGGAAGTCATCTTTAGGACATGCCTTGTTCAAATCCCTAAAATATGTGCAAATTTGGATCCTTCTGTCTCGCTTTGAAACAGGTACAATATTGGAGATCCATTCCACATAGTCCATGGACCAGATGAATCCAACATCCAAAAGCTTCTTTAATTCCTCTTTAACCAATAATGCAACATGTGGATGCATTTTTTTGAGTTTCTGTTTTACAGGTTTTGCCCTCAACGTAATAGATAGATGATGCATGATGAGATCTGGATCTAATCCAGGCATATCCGCATAAGACCATGCAAAAATGATTTGATTATTCTTGAGAAATTTTGTGAATCTAGGTACTTCCTCTTCTGTTAGAGATGCAGCCAATTGCAAAACTTTGGGCTTTTCTATAGTACCTATATTGAGTGCCTCTGTTGGTTCGATTAGAATGGAAGACCTTTCCTAATAATGTTTCGAAAGAGTGTCAAGTTTCCCATCCTCTGGCGCCTTTGAAAGGTTTTCACCATTGGATACACTTTTTATTTTTCTCTTTTCTTGATCTAATACTGCCTTTGTTAGGTTTTCGCCATTAGATATTTCTTTTATATTAATTATTTCATAGCTGAGAAACTTGGCACTTTCCTATCGAAAACTTTGATCTTGTGATTCCCTGGTGGAACTTGTTTCGGGATGGGATGAACAAAGAAATTTTATTATGGTTTCGTCATTTTGAAAAGTTGGAACATCAATGGGTGTGATTTGTTCCCAATCAATGAGTTCGGGATGTACCAAAGGAAATGGATCATTAGGATGAGTAAGGTCACTGGTTATAAGGGTCATGATGCGATTGCTAACATCATTATAGGGGAGATCTAGTATGGTATCCTCTTGTGGATAATCTGTTTCACTTTGAATCGAGTCGGTCTCACTTGAGTCATGATCTCTTTGTAGAACGTAACCAAGTGGAGGCCTTGAGATTTCCCCTTGCATGAATGTGGGTGTGAAATTTTTTATGACATCTACCTTTTTATCCCTCCAAAATTGATCATCAAAGATGGTGTCCCATTCATATTCATTGGAGTCAGTGTCAGAATTGTTTTCCTGAATTCGCAGAATGGTTTCAGCTAACTCCTCATTTGATGGTCTTTGTGCTACTTCTTCCTTAGTATCTTCACCATATCCTAACCCAGTTTTATCTCTTGAGTGCATTGTTTTCAGTTGAATAGGTTCAACAATACCCTCTTTCCTTTTACCTATAGGGCCATTTCCTTCATAACCCATTTGTTGCATAATAACATAACCTTTTCCATATTGTTTTGTGGGTAACTTGACATGTAGTATTGATTCTTCTTCATCTTTATAGAGCCAATCAAGGATAGATCTATCTTCCATTTCATTTTCTTTGATAAATGTCCCATTAAACTTAGTGATGGGAACTGGAGCTAAGGCTAAGGCTGATGTAGCCTATTGTATGGATGTTGACAGTTGATGATAAAGAATATTCTCCCACTCCATTATCTTTCAATTTTAGCTTGGTACCAAAATTACTTATCATTACCCTTGCTTGTTCATTGTACTTGGAGGTAGAGATGGCTAAGGCCTCTCTATTATGTGGGATGAATGTGTCCTAAGTTGCTCTAAGGTTAGAGAAAGTTTGACTGCTAATGTGATCAGTAGGTATTGTTACTTCATGTCCATCATATGGAAACTTTAAGCATTGATGATAAGTAGATGGAACAGCTTGCATGTCGTGGATCCATGGACGACCCAAGAGTATGTTATAGGTTAGATCCCAATCTAGAACCTGACAAAAGGTATTTTTCACAACAGGTCCCACTCTGATTGGTAGCATGATGAGGCCTTTGGAAGTCCTTTCCTCATCATCATATGCCTTGATTGTAATCTTTCTTCGTGGATCTATAGATTCTATTGAATATCCCAAAGCGAGGACCAATTTTAAAGTACAAATGTTTAATCTGGCTCCCCCATCTATGAGGACACATCTAATGTGGGCTTTGTGAGCCATGACCTCTAAGTAGAGTGATGAATTATGTGGGTGGGTTATGGATGAGTCATCCTTTTCAGAAAGGATAAACATGCGGTTGAGGACAAGTGTCCCACCATGACTTGAAATTTATTGATATCCAGATCAGGGGATACAGTTGTATCAACAAGGGCCTTTTCCAAAATGTCCTTGTGTGCAGGTGATAACTTTAAAAGCTCCAAGATAGAAATTTGGGCTAATGTTTTTCATAGTTGATCAAACCAAATTGTATTGAATTGGAGGGGTAATTTCCACTTTAGATGGGCTTCCTTTGACAATGATTTTGGCTTGTCCCCTTGTCGTAGCATTGACCTCTTGATATTCTTGCTTACCTTTGATTCGGATAACGTTGATTTGTGGATCATCAGTATAAATATGATTGATAATGACATCATGGACATAATTAACCTTCTTGCCTTTATCACCCGAAGATTCCCCTTTTTGATAATTAGGGAGAGGATCCTTGAATGCTTGATGGTCATTATTGACATTATGTCCCTCAACCATGATGGTATGGTTATCAATCAAATCTTGAACAATATTCTTCAACCTTTAGCAATTGTTTGTCTTATGACCTTTGCACCTATGATAATCACAAAAGTGTGAGTCATTCCACGATGGTGGTTTAACTCGAGGCTCATAGTCTCTTTGCAGTGGCAATGTAATAGTGTTTTGATTCAATAAATCTTTGAGAATGGATTCCAAATATTGGCCCAAGGGAGTGAAACTCCGTCGATTTGAATAATATGAAGATCTGGGCATATTTGAATTTTGATTATTGCAAAAATTATTTCCGTGATTGTTAGTTGTGTTCCTTTGATTGGAAACATTGCCTTGGGTGCTAGAATTTCCAACATTATTGCTACGTTGAACACCTGACACATTAAAGATGGTAGGCTTCACATTTACGTTGTTAGCACCTACTACCCCATCATTCACAACATTTTTATTTCGGGTCCAAAATCATGATTTTTCATTGTTGTTATTATGGTTGTTGTTGTTGTTGTACAAATTTGAACCCTCTTTATCAATTTTTCAGAACTCCACGCTTGATCAAAGCACCTTCGATAATAATCGCGTTTTCAATCAATTTTTCAAATGATTGAGGACAATGAAGGTTCAGTCTGTAACTCATTTCTTGATTCAAACTATCGATAAAGATCTCCATATTTTATGTTTCAGGAACAGGGCGGGAGTATCTAGCAAACACCCTTCTCCACCTTTGCAAAAATGTAGTGAAAGATTCCCCTACTTTTTGTTTCACTTTACAAAGATCAAGCATGGTTATCTGATGTTGGATGTTGTAGGAGTATTGTGATATAAACTTGTTTATTAACTCCTCAAAGGTTTTGATGGGGGGAGTGATCTTTGAAAGCCACTCCATGGATTGTCCACCCAGACTTCATGGAAACAATCGCATTAAGTAGGTATCTTCATGAGAAAATTCTAAGCTCATATTTCAGAAATCCTTTACATGCTCAATGGGGTTAGTTTTCCCATTATACCTATCAAATTTAGGGATTTCACAATGTTTTGGAAAAGGAATCATTCGAAGACTCCTATCAAATGGATAAGGACATATGTCATCCAAAACATACTTCTTTGTTGTACCCCCTTGCATTTCTTTTATTTGACCTTGTAATTTTTTTATCTGTTGAGTAAGGGCACTAAAATCATTGAGAGGAATTTCAAGATTCTCTTTAATCCTTTCTGTGTCAAAATCAGCAAGTAACTTAGCTCCTTGATTAGCTAATGAAAGGAAATATCTTTCCTTGTTTTGTTCTAAAATCCTTTCCATAAGAGTATGGAATTGGGGATCTTGTTCTGCTTCTTGGAGCTTTTCTTCTGTTATCTCTTCAGTATTTGAATTTCACTAGGGAATCTCTTCCCTCTCACTATTATCACCCATTCTACTTACTATGCTTTCGTCTTTCTCTATGTGCTTTTGAGATCTCGTGACAACAAGCATAAATGTTACTCAAATTCTACTAACCTTGATCAAAAGAATGAAATAGTGCAATGTTGATGGATATGAAAGTTGAGATAGAATGAAGATTCTATGACTTAAAAGATTTTTTTAATCTTCAGCTCATGATTCCCTGATTGAAATGATGAAAATCCTATTTGTGGGAATTAAACCAAAGATCAAAAATAAAAATGATTTTGAACTTTGTGAGGTTTGATCGAACCTTCGTAAAAAGATGGATTTGATGCATGCCTAATGTGCTTGAGTTCTCTATTGCAAAATTTGATTGGGACGAGTAGCATACATAATTGCAGGTTGGGGAATATAAGAAGAATGAATACGCTGACTATGGTTGTGCCTTTGAGAAAGGGCTCTTCTTTGAAAGAAGGCACGTGAGTACAAAGGTTCTATAGCATAATCATCAGTGAAACCTCTAATATAGTCGCAATATCGATGAATAAAGGTCCTGTGTTCAAGCAAGACCTTTTGACTTTGGTATAGAAATTTCCTCTTCTTCAATAACTTCTTATAACTGAGAGACTTCTTGGAAAAAGTTGCAGACTTCCAAACTCTGAGCATGGAAAAGACTAGACTGAGATGACTGATTTTTGAACATCAGAAAATTACCTAGGTTTGAAAAATACATGCACAGAAATAGAGCATGGATGCGCTAAAATAGACTCCCTATGCACCAAAACAGAGCACAGATGTGCTGAAACAAAGCACAGATGCGCTGAAACAGAGAGTAAATGCACCGAAATTGAGCAACAATGCGTCGAAACAAAGCAGCAATGCACCGAAACAGACCAGGGATGCACTAAATTATTCGTTTACACTTCTGAGACAGACATGTTTGGATAGTTTGATATTTTTGGATGATCTTAATCTAATTTAAATGTGAAAAACACAGCATAGAGTAGCAGACAGTTGTTTTGTTAATCCTAAAATCTAAACAAAGAGTGTATGTTCTTGAGATTTTCACTGGTTTTGAATAAAATAAGCATTCCAAGCAGACTCACTCTTAGTTGTCAAATAGGTCATCATAGTAATCACAGCCCACATCTTAAAATTGCGTCAACTCACACAGCCATGTCACCCCCTTAAGGGTGCCCGTTTTTTTGTCTTTTCCAGGTGCGTACTCAAGGTGACGGAAGTGGATACTGAATCCCCTGAGAAAATGATCCGTGGCGATTATATGGTGAGTGTCTTGGGGGAAGATTCTTCCCTCCCCTTGCACCGTGATTAAGATGATGTTTGGATACTGACACGGTTGACTTTCTACACTATGGTTCGTAGTCAAGATTTTCGTTCGACGCGACAATAGATAAACTCCCTCAAGAGACCTCCCAATATTTACAAAAAATATTTTGGGGATGGTTATCCTGCACACTGTCGTCGAATTGCAGACTTTCCCCGAATTCGCTTTTGATTATAGTGAGTTGGAAAACCTGGCTTTCGTTGTTCCCACTTAGGTCGTTCCCGTAGGTTGAGTACTTTTTCCCACTATGGAAGGCCCTCTAAAGGATGTAACAAAGCATAGACATTGCATGAAAATGAAAAGGCAGTCTGGTATTTTGGTCACCCAATTAAGGGGAGAGCATAGACCTATTGCCACAGGCAAAGCAGACAATGTTCTTTTTATAGCACCAAATGACAATGATTTAAACTAAGTGAAGATGTTGCTTCACAATAGGCATGGAGTTCATTTTAACTACAAAAATAGTGTGTGGTGACTACCCTAGGATTGATAGATTCCAAATTTTAAATTTATATCCTAGGATTGGTTCGTTTTTCTTAAAAATTGAAAATAAAAAAATTGTCCGCAGATGGCATCGAAAAAAAAAATTGTTTACAAACCCCCTACATGCGCTTAGGACAAACCCTCAATGCACCAAAACAGTTACTATATGTGCTAAAATATCAATACGGGATGCACCAAAACAGTCTTTGTATGTGCCAAAAAAATCCCTGAATGCGTCGAAACAGTCTCTGGATGCGTCGAAACAGTCTTTGTATGCATTGAAACAGTCCGTCTATGCGCCGAAATAAAGCTCATATGCACCAAAGGGCAACTCCAGTCCGTCACCTATCAGAAAATTCTTACAATAAAAAATATTAAAATGGGGGGATGCCCCACAGTGGGCGCCAAAAATGTGTGTGAGAGAATGTGTAGAAAATGCCTGATTAATTAAACAGTAAACTAACACACCGAGGAGACATTAGATTGAAAGAAAGCTAATCTAGAAAGCATAAATGCAAACTCTAATGACAACAGCTTCTTCAAATTTGTCCCATCATCCTCTATCTCCAAGGATTTGATAAAAGATGATGGCTCTCAGTTGTGTAAGCAACAACTTGTTGAAATGGCAACTTAGGAGAATGAGATTGATTGAAAATGCATGTTCATGACTATATGATTTAAACTATGAAATTGAAATACTATTGATGCTAGAATGTTGATAATACTAAAATGCAACTATAATAACTACGTATGAAATCTAGAATTCGAGGTCCCTTTTTTCAACTCATAAGAGGGTTGTATTTATATATTTTTGAAGGAAAGAATCCAGTTGGCAAGGATCAACGGTTGAGTTCAAACCTATTAAGATGAACAGTGAGAGATCGAGAAGTTGAAAAAAAGATGGAAGTTTAAGAGACAGATGGAAGATTAAGAGTCAGATGGAAGATGTTTCCATAATTTAAATAAATAAATATTTAATTATGTGTGAGAGAAAGCTTTTAATTAAATATTGGAAATATTTAATTATTGAGGAAAGAAAGCTTTTAATTAAATATTGGAAATATTTAATTATTAGAAGAGTGAAGAATGAGAAAGTGTTTTAATTAAATATTAGAAATATTTAAATAAATGTGAAATGAAGAATATCATTTAAATTTAGAATTTAAACTTGTGATAATTAATATAAATAAATTGTGAAATCTATTTAATTAATTAAGAGGAACATAACATTAATTAAATAAACTTATTTATTTAATTAAACTAGAAGAATTGGAAAAATGAACAATATAAATAAATAATTAAATTTATTTATATGTAGATGACTTAAAAATATTAATTAAATAATTCATATTTAATTAATTAGCAGGTTTGGTTAACCGTGACCATTTTTAGATGTGTACAGTGACAATAGAATAAAATATCAAAATGATATGCAAGAATATTGCCAGAAGGTCACCTTATTTATTATCCACAATATACTTGATCATGAATTCAAGAAAAATGTAGAACAAATTATGGTTGTATTAATTACATAAGAGGCAAGATCTTACATCCCCCTCCCCTTAGCTTACACTTCCTCCTGGAAGTCGTTAAGGTCAAAAAAGTAATCCCGATATAGCAATGCACATAATTATATTAGAATATGAATTACTTTACTTTCTTGATGAATAAATCTTAGTATTCAACCATTAAGCACACATTAAATAAATCCCTTTCATGATTCATTAGACATCTAAATGATTAGAACAATATCTTCCACCATAGAACATCTATCCAAGATAATCACAATATAACAAATTTTAATAGTCATCCATGTAGATAATATTCTCTATATCAACATATATCCAACTCATTAACATCCTTGGATACCCTTCAAGGTTCTCTTTTGTATCATAAACATCGCTCATAATGTTAGAAAATATTTTCATTCTAATATAAATTCATGTCCCAAGAGTAGTAGTCTCAATTTTTATCTCACTTTCTTTCTCACATAACAGTCAAGTATTTCCACATGTCATTTATTTACAATTTTTACCCATACATCACAACAGTTACACATAATTCACATCACAAGGCTCAATGGGGTTTACAAGGATGGAGATTCTTGGATACCATAGACATTAGTAAAGATGGTCTCAAGGCCCTTCTCTAAGGACCTTACCATACATCTCCTAGGTAACTTCTCCTGTTTTTGTAAGGGGGATAGCCTCAGAGAGTTAGGTACAAAAAGAATAATCATAGAACTAGGGGAATAATGGATTAATGACCGTTCCATATCGGTCCCATTTTCAACCCCTTCCAAATAACTCATAATTCCCCAACATATCTACTCCCCTATACAACTTTTCAGAGAACCCCTTGGGTATGGCAGTTTTACAAATATTACATTACACCACACTTGCCATAAGTTAGAAAAAAAAAAAAAAAATCCTCAAACCAAGAAACATAAAATCATAATCCAACATTTTAATAAACAGAAAATTATAAATTCAAGAGGAAAACCAAATAAAGACTAGTTGTAGCTGCATTTAATCATTTCAATCTTAATTCAAAAACAAAAATTAAAGAATTCCTTGAGGCAATGGACTATGACAACCTTCAAATGGCTAAATAGACCCAGTAGAAGAAATGTAAAATTTAACACTACTGGCATATAATAACACAAAATGTCAATTAAGAAATTATCAATAATTCATATTTCAACAATAAAACTTTTGCATCACGAACACCACATGAATTTGACAAATCCACCTAAGGGAGGAGGGGAATGGTGGTTCTCTAACCACATAAACATAATAGCATGAAATATTGGTGGTCCCTGACCACATAAATATGATAGTGCGCAATATCATGGTGGACTCTTCCACATAGTATCAATGCCCTACATTTCTGAAGTATCCAAAATCTTTAATCAATATGGTCCAAATAATTCCATCCTTTACCCATGGGTTATAAACATCTTGGAGTGGGTTTTCACTATGAACCAACAAGTGTGATTCTCATATGTGGGGGAGTAGGTTAGGAACACATCCAAGGGAAACCGTGGAGTTCCTACTTGGGGTTATTTTTTCCTTCAACCCCTATTTACACTAGAAGGAATCTCAATCCCGTAGGGGAGCCGTATGCTATGGGTACACATATAACATAGGAACAAGACTTACACAAAGATTTACTTCACATTTCATTTAGTAGGCACACATCTACACATATCATGTTTACATTATTTTACAGTTAACTAGCTTACACAAAAGGATCATCACAAAGGGTACACATAGGGGATTGTTCATGATGTCCCCTCAACCTTATCCCAAGTTGGATACCTTGTATCTCATACTTGGGGCACAACACATTTACTGGTTTTCCACTTCACAAGTAATAACACAATACACTATGAAATTCACCATATTACAGAACAAAACAATACACTTAAATGCATTCTAGATATTTTATTTAAGCAATATTCACTTTGCTTCTTAATTTTGGAGATATCCACTCACTTTGTATAAGTAAAAGAAATCACTAGATGAGGTGCAACAATAGCTTATATATATTACTCCATCTTCTTGGAACTCAACAATACTTGGTTCACCACAATTTCTATCTGCTAAGTTAGTCTTTGGCATCACTTTTAAAATCAAGATTGGTTTTCTATAGTTATCCATACCATTCTTTCTCTTTTTCTCAACTATGTTTGTTATGTTCACAACATATCCATACAGTAATACCACTATGTTTCTCACACATGCTAAAGAATATTGTTTACTACTTAATAAGGAAGATAGTTAACCATTTTCATTTGAAAAATCACAATACGAGATAAGAAAGAAAACTCAATGCATAAAACACATGACAATTCATGAAATAGTATTTCTTACAACTTATTAATATCTTCCTATAAATCTTGCATTTTTCTATCTAAGGTCGAACCATTCAAGCATGTTATCATAATCATCATTTTTACAATCATGGCTCCATAAAATCTCTTAAGATGCATAATGAGTACAAGTCTTAAAACTTTTACCTACTTTGAAGTTTTCTCTATTACATTTGGGTGTAAATGTTCTTCCCTCAAGGAGTAAATACAGTCAATAGTATAGAATGCACAACATTAGTTGGAAGTTTTACAAGTCTAATTTACTATATCTTATCTATATATTTATACTTCCCCATCACATAATACACCATGAGACATCATAATTCACTACTCAATTTATAAATTCATTCAATTGATTATTCAATCCCTATGGCGTGCACACAACCTTCAAGGTCAACATGTAATTCAAAGTGTTATTACTTCCTATGCATGACATACCTCCTTTCTTATTTGGGTAGCAACAAGTCTTTAGTTCTTAACTCATTTATAAGGAGTAGTAATATCATGAGTTCTAAATAGTGTTTCAACTCCAGATTCTCATTTTAAAAAGATCTCTTCACAAGTCTTATATTTATTTATTGTAAGGGAGGGGTGATTTATCTTAATTGTATCCTCCTATTCTTTCATCTTTGACTTGAATCATAGGAATCACTTTATTTCGTTTACTATTTAATCATTAAACAATAGGACATAAGAGCTTGGTAGTTGCTATAGTTACATTGAGTTTACTAGGTCATCGTTTACTTGCAAAAGTGCTTAATTAATTTTAATGTTCTTAATCATGTTTTCAATAAGTTTTGGGAGGATAATATGCTATTGATGTCTGAGGTATGGCGGAAGGTTGACTCTAATACATCCTTAAATTTCATTTAGATATTATCATATAGAACTAAGGATAATGTACTTCCAAGTTACATCCTTGATTTATTCCTTATCCATTCTTTAATTAAGACTATTGGTGTTTCAAATGCATACATGGTGAGAGTTATGAGGTTCCTAGAAGCAATACAATTGTTGAACATATAGTTTTTTTGAAGTGAAACTTATGAGAAACTTACTCTAACAACCAAGGTTTACTAAATGCAAAACATATTTATGGGTACATCAATCCTTCATTCTATGGTTATTCAAGGGAATTAAAAAAAAAATCAGTTTTGAACTAATATTTCTTAATTATGTTGCATCCAATTTAGACTCTAATCTCATCTTCATCTTTTCAATTTAACTTCACTATGATTTCCAATTTAAACCTTGCTTCAGGTTCACTACAAGGAAACAATACATAGTCTCTAAGCACTCCCTTACATGTCCATTTTTTTTTTAAGTTTCAAATATATGATTACTTTTCTATAGCTAAACTATACTTCACACAATAATTTATTTAATTATTCAAGTTTATACTTTGCTATCCACAATAGTGCAACTTCTCTATTAACATCATTGATGCTATTTCAAGTGGAAAATTTTTAGCTCCTATAATCACAAATAGTAAGGTGATTTATATTATTTCACTAACTCATTATAACCCCTAATAACCATATTTAACCACAATCTCTACCTTCTTAAGTTTAAGAGAGGAAGCATCAAACAATGATAGATTTGATCACTTATTAAGCAAGATAACATAATTTCTAACATGCACATTACTGACATAATCATAATATTCTTGAGGGTTTTTCCTTTGCAATCTTAAGTTCTTTCTAGCTACCTATGATTAATTAAATGCCTAGAATGATTAGATTCTTCGCTAACACATGTCCTTATAAATCTAATTAAGAGATGGATAGTTGCAAATAGATTCCATAGTTTTCTCACATGATAGGCCCTCAAAATTTAATAATTCGAGTTATTTTGAAACTCATTTATTGTAGGGTGATTTTCTCATTGACTGCATACACATTAGCTAAGACTCCTTTTTTACTCCCAGAGTCCCCAGTGTTTGCAACCTAGGGCTCTAATACCATGTGTCATACCTATAATTTTTTGCTAGAAAAACCCCAATTTTTTTATATATATGTACATTACTTAAGCTAATTAACTCTCTAAACATTTGAAGAGTAGGAATTAAGAGGGGCATTATTTGATTCCTATATTGAATAATGAGCAATATACAATCATACAATAATAAACTTGATTTTCTATGCTTAAGGACTAACCCATTGGCAAGCCCTAAATTTGAACAAAGGGTGAACATACCAAAGAAAAATGTCACAAATTTTAGGATGGACAAAATGTCTGATATGCTAGAGCAAGACGCACAATGAGGGTTGTTGCAAATCAACTCTAAAATACAAAACATTATTCAAGAGTGTATGAGTGGGAAATTGCACCCCTAATGCAAATTCCCTTTTACTCTCTTTACACTTTAGAAAACCAAAAGTGGAGATTTAATTCCACTTAAGCCTGCTACTTGCGTTCCACTTGGCACCCTATTTGTGTGTCAGTGAGGGCGTTTCTGTCAAGGACGCCTGCATGGTGCGCAAATGTTTATGTGGCACGCTTACTCCCCTAGCAGATTCTTGCTCCTGGAGACTGCAAAGGCGTTGCATTTTTTATTGGAAGTCAAAGAGTAACGTCCCTCTTTGGCTGGCCAACCCGAATAAGGCTATTTTTCATCGATCTCTTCATAATCTTCACTCTTTCATCCATAGCTCTCTTCAGCAAAAGTTTGGAAGAAAGTTTTGCAAGATTTTGAGTTCATCACTTCACATTTTCTCCACTCTTTCAAACATTCTTTGGGTATGTACAGGATCATGATGGGCCAAAAGGTGGCGATATGTAAGTGAAATGATGGGCCATGTGGTTGACGACCTTTTTTTACCCAAAATTGATGAAACGAAAAGGGTTTTTAGAGGAGATTCTTAGCTTTCCACCAATATAAATTATGCTTTACTTTGAATTTAATAAATAATTATTATTCATTTTCTATTTGAATTATGACTAAAGTCCTAATCGATAGGTTGATAGAAAAACATCTATAGCTTTCAAAGGGTATCACATTTTTTGAATTTGAAACATGTGTCACATTCTATGCTTCACATACTATAGGATTAAAAAAAAACAATTGAATTTCATGAAGTTTTGACCAAGTTAAGGTGGTCAGACGTACAAGTTTTTATATTTTTTAAAAGTTATAATAAAAAAATCATAATTAATTATTTACTTGGAAAAAAATTACAAAAAAATATGCATCACATCTGGACATGAGTCTTCTACTTACATCTAAAATCTTATAAAAAAATATTATCATTTTATTGTGGTTAGGGGTATGTGCAAGATCATCATGGAAAAAATAGGCCCTTAAGTGGCAATAAAATGCAGAAAATCAGAGTTAGGCAACTTGACGTAAAACTTTGAATAATTTATCTATATTATTTCAAAAATATGTCAAATAGAATCTATAGAAAATTGAATGTAGTTTCTAATCTACTAGGTTTATTTAAAAAAATAAAAAATATATTTGGTGAAAATTTGAAATTTCAATGTAGTAGTACTTAAATTTCAGAGAAAAAATAAGAAGTAGGTGTCTATCTGACCACCCTAACCACAATAAAATGATAATATTTTTTTATAATATTCTAGATATAAGTAGGGGACTTGTGTCCCGATGTGATGCATATTTTTTTGTAAAAAAATTCGTAAATAATTAATTATGATTTTTTTATTACAAATTTTAAAAAATATAAAAACTAGTATGTCTAACCACCTTAACTTGGTCAAAAATTCATGAAATTTAATTAATTTTTTCTAATCCTATATTATGCAAAGCATAGAATGTGATGCATGTTTCAGGTTAAAAAAATGTGATATCGTTTGAAAGTTATATATGTTTTTCAATCAGCCTATCAATCAAGACTTTAGTCATAATTCAAATAGAAAATGAATACTAATTATTTATTAAATCAAAGTAAAGCATAATTTATATTGGTGGAAATATGAGAATCTCCTTTAAAAACCCTTTTCGTTTCATCAATTTTGGGTAAAAAAAAGTCATCAGCCACATGGCTCATCATATCACTTAGATAACGCCACGTTTTGGCCCATCATGATCCTGCACATACCCTTAGGGTGGTCAGACAGACACCTACTTCTTATTTTTTCCTTGAAATTCAAGTACTACTGCATTGAAATTTCAAATTTTCACCAAATAGATTGTTTAAAAATAAAAATAAACCTAGTAGTTTAGAATCTACATTCAATTTGTAACAGATTCTATTCTTACATATTTTTGAAATAATATAGTTAACTTATTCAAATTTTTACGTCAAGTTGCCTAACTCTGATTTTTCTAAATTTTATTGCCACTTAAGGGCCTGTTTTTTCCATGATGATCCTACACATGCCTCTTTCAAGCTTGGTAGCAGAATTCTTTCACTCCATTGCAACAATCTACCACTCTGCCACTCTAATAGTGTGAACACAGGACAAACACTACGGCAACAAAGGCTTGAGTTCCTCTCATTCACTCCTCCACAAGCCTTGAGCGCTTTGGACGGAGGTGGTAAGCTCCTCTCATCTCCTCTATCGTATTCGGTTGATTAAGTACATACTATTTTATAGTGTTTCTTGCATACATAGCTTGTATTTCCCTTCTTTATCGTTATATCTATTATTGAAAACTTGGTTGTCTGTGGAGGTGGAAACACCAAGACGGGGGTCTGATTGAGGTAGGCCCCTAAATATCCCCAACACCTTCCCTCTTTAATCTTCCAGGTGGAGAGATCTCGAAGCAAGCTGGCAAGAGGACTATTCTATGATATCATCTTCATCACCCTTGCGGTAATATACTTCCTTTATCACGTTAATCTATACTTTTCATATTTCTTAATATTGTTCTGCCATTCCAGAAACTTGTAAACTAGGTTGTTAGCCCTTACAGAAAAACCTCTTCTCTCTAGTTTTCTAGTCGTACAAATTCCAGTGCACTTGTGAGATGCTAATGTGCCACACTATCATCTTAGAACCACGCTTCTATCCTCGGATAGAGAGCTACTTGAGACGTAAAGTTGACTCTGGAAAGTGACTCGTCTAGTCTTCCCTCAGTTATCGAGATTGCAGAGTGATCGAAGGACACATAGTCTTCATCATTCTCATCCCTCCTAACTATCCTTTAAACTAAGGTAAGTTAGAGTAGCCTTTCCACTCTTGGCCTTTTGTGACCTAGGGCCTTGCAGTGGGTGGTCCTCCTCTTACATTTTTGGTGAACCTGACATGAACCAACATCTATCCATTTGTCGGCATCCTGAACTTTTTTCTCAAATACCTCTTGGTCATTGTACCCTGGTTTGTTGTGAAATTTTATGAGCTTCATGACCTAGTCTATGACCTCAGGGCATATTGTTAGAATAATTCCATGACACCTTCTGATGGACAAGACAAAGGTCTCCTCTAGCTTCACTATCAGCCTTTTCTCTAGTGTTGCGGTTGGTTTGTCCGCATAGGAGCATGTATCGCGAGGAAAATCTAGATTTCTTGACGATACTAACCGCATCCCTACTCCTCATGGGTCGCCAACCTCTTCATCTGTAGATGAGTATGAGGTCATTTGTATCCCTTCAGAGTACATTGTTATCCTCGGTAAAGGGTTAGGTGCACTGGAAAATCACCTAGAAGGCAACCCGAAGTTGGCTAGGGCTGCTAAGGTGATCGGCAAAATAAGATACATGGTAGAAAAAGACTGAACAGGTGTAGAACTCTTGGCTAGTCTTGCTGGTCTAGCCGAAGCATGTGCCCCCTCGAGCCTTGGTCACATAATACGAGGTAGCCTCTTCAAGGAACACGAGAGGCAGCTGGAGATGTCGATGCCTCCTATATCTGTGTATATGGTTGACACAGTCTCGTCGGTTAGTATACCCTCTACTTCTAAAATTTTTGAGACTTTCAAAGTAAACATGAACCCTTTGGGTTTCCACTTCACCCCTATTGTTGCCTCCAGTGTTGGAGGATTTGGTGGAATGATAGGAAGAGGTTTTGGCGGTGGAAACTTCGGAAGTGGGGGTGGCATTGGCGAAGGCGGTGCTAGTGGAAGTCATGGTGGTGGCTTCAGCTCTAGAGGTGGCTCTGGCGAAAGTCACACTAGTGGTGGCGACATCGGTGGTGGCTCTCGCGGTGGTCACGGTGGTGGAAATATCTGTGGTAGCTCTAGCGGTGGTCACAGTGGTGGCCCTGGCAGTGGTTCCAGTGGTCCTATGTCTTCTAATGACCCTATTTTGAATACCTTGCATTAGAATATGGGGAAGATGTAGAACTAGTTGGCGAATGTTTCCCAGGCCTCAGCCCAGCCTATCTTCCAGTCCTTCTTTTGACACAGCTCGTTGTTAGTTGCAATCCTAAACCTCCTTTCCCGTAAGGGATGGAGATTCCCAAATTCAAGAAATACGGTGGTAAAGGGGACCCTCAGACACATGTGTCCACCTTTAACGCCTTATGCACAAATTTTTTCCATCATGATGTGTTGATGGTAAAACTATTTTCCCAATCCCTCAAGATACAACACTAGACTAGTACTTCTCTTTGCCTAATAATTTCATCTTCACGTTTGATCAGCTTGTGAATTAGTTCCTCTGATAGTTCCAAGCCAATATCGGAATAAATATGACTTTCTCAAACCTTGTTAGATACAAACAAGGGGACAATGAAAAAATTACACTCTATAGCATGGTACCAATCACTCTTCTCACAGATCTCGTATCCATTACCCGATTATGATTTACAAAATGTCTTCATATGGGAACTTACAAAGGCCTTGGCAAGAGAAGTTTTCCCTCATGAAGTATCTAGAAAACGGTGGTTCAGGTCAAGGGTCCTCCCTTGTGCTCCCATTCTAAAGGAAGATCTATCGTATCGATCTCAACAAGAGGTAAAATGGTTGCGAATATAGTAGCGACTGTGGATAACAATGGCCTCAAACGCGACCGAAAGTTTATGAAACTATCAGAATCTTATTCTTCCATCTTGTATAAGTTGGTGAAGGATAAGATCCTTACCTTTCCACCTCATAAGCTAGTTAGAGAACCATACCCTAGCTGGTATGAAGAAAACACTTATTGTCAGTACCATCGAGTTAACAGATATGATACTGAACGTTGGATGTGCCTTTGTCATGAGATACAAAACTACATCAAGGATGGTAGTATCCATCTTGATGAAGGAAAACAAAACATGAAAAATCAGTCGTGAAAGCTAATAGTGAATTGCAGATATACACGGACCTGTTTCAGTCACACTCTACTAACATTATTATTGATCCCTCTGATTTTGTTTCTCACCCTGAGGCATAAATTAACATGGTTATTGCTACTCCCTCTCCCTGCCTTGGGACCAGTTTTTCGGATATAATATTTACTTCACAAGAAATACCACAAAATGGTAGGCCTTCTCTACTTTATATTACCATTCGCCTCAATGGCAACATTGTGCTAGGGGTCTTGGTCGACCTTGCAAGTAGAGTGAATTTCATCACGGAGGAGACGTTACTCTTGAACTCCCTGTGTAAAGGGAGGAATACGAAAAAAGAAAAGTCCATCATCCACACACATGATAGGCTTTATCTTACACCCTATGGATCGATAACGTTGTCCATCCTAGTTGGACCTAGGAGTATAGACACGGTCTTTGATGTTATCCCCAAGTCGGACCTATTCCGAGTGAAGCTAGTCATACCTTGGCTAGCTTCCATGAATGGGATCACCTCTGTAATTCATAAATGCCTAAAATTCTCCCATGAAGGTGTCATGCACGTGGTGCATGACACTGGATATCAGCTTGTGGTATCTCATGGAGGATACTCATTGGATTACTTTTGGCCCACTCCAGTCGGTCCACTCCCACAAAGAATGGACCTACTTTACAAAAACTATGTGAAGTACAATAGTGGAGACAAGGGACAACTGAAGTTGATCCTCCCTATAGCTGAGTAGCAAGCCACCTCCTCTTCCTGAAAGGGAAAGGAGAAGTTCGCTCCCTCTCGAGCTGACTCATCCACTACTCTCTCTTGGGAATAATATGGGATGAACAAGCCCGGGTTTTACCTGCTAAGTCCGATGATGCCTCCTTGGCAAAATCCCAAAGTCAGGATATCGGATCTCCCTAACGGGTTCCCAAGACCTTGGTACTATTTGTATGACAGAAAGAAAGGCTCGTGGAGAGAGTTTTCCCCTCGACCTCTTCCTATTCCCTTGAACAAAAAAGGATCCACCTCTAAGGTGGTAGATTCAACCCCTCCCGTCATTTCTGAACCTGCCTCTTCTTCTCCCATTCAAGAGTCTACGCTTCCTAGAAACAACCGTGGAGGATCCTTTTGTCCCTTCACAAATCCTAGCTTTTTGTTCGAAGATCCATAGAAACTACCTTGCATGTGAGCATAAGCACTGAAGAAAGGCTCTACTAGCTAAGCAAGCCTCCTTACAAAAGAACAAGGAAAAGAAGATGACACCTCTTGGTGTGTCTTCCTCCTTCCCTCCTTCCATCTCTAAATCACTTCTGGCTCTCGATGTGAGCACACATGCGCTTGGAAGGGTGCAAGTATTCATCACTCCTTCGGCAGAGCCTCCTTTGTTGACTTCCATCTTGGAAGTCTTACCTTTCCAAAAGCCCGTGGACATGATTAACACTTCGGTTGTGTCCACTACGGTTCTTTCCTCTTCTCCCTTGAACCTCCTTATTTCATCTGTGGGGATTTCACCTCCTCCGATGAAGAAGAAGGTAGATCATTGCCCCTCCAACAATGGAGGATGTAAGAAGAGCCCACCTTCTCCGAAAGGTCACCCCAAATTGACATGTTTTGTCTTAGTAACAAAACCAATCCTAGCCTTCCCCGAGTTTGTCACCGCTACCAAGTCCCTTGGTGAGCGTAGTGGTGAACCTCGGGTGCAAACTCCTCCATCCACCGAGGTGAAACATGGTACTCTCGTTAAGTGCATGTTTAACTCAGTGGATGAATTTTCAACCTTGTTAGCAATCTTTGTGAGATCGTTGACCTTGTACCCACAAGAGTTGAGTGATGGAGATGTCATAGGCCCCTCTACCTTGGCCCTTATTGTGGGAGGATCGAAATCCCCACCCCCTAACATTACACCATTATAGGCTCGTCATCCTTCCCCCTATGATGATCTAGAGTGGGAAGCTAATGACCTCTTGGTTGACCAGTGTTAGGGGGAGACCCTCTTCTTGATCTTTATATTAGATGAGTGTGTGTTGTGATGTGTTTCCCCGTAATCATGCTATATGTGCTTGGATGACCCTCATCACCCCTATTGGTGCTTCGATACAGGCGTGGTGCTTGTGTTGTAAACCTTCTTCTATATGTATCTCTATTCTTCCATGTTTGTGATTGACTTTTGATAAATTGGGGATGATATAAAGCGTCGAGAGCACTTAGGCCTCCTTCCATGTTGACCCAATTTTTTATTTTTACTTTGTATTTTGTGCATTCTTCCTGATCTAGTTTGGGATTGATGATCTTTCACCTCTTACTATGGTTACCTAATATATATAAATAAAGGCAGATCTAACCCCGCATAACCAGATCCCCCTGTGCCCTTTGTGTGTGATATGTTTTCTTTACCTTGCTCTTTATCTTTCTCTCGTCCTTTCTTGAGTTGTCCCTTTCATGCATGACAATTCCTCTTCTACATCATTTGGTCCTTAGAAAATTCAGTCATTGTCAAATGAATCTTTACTCAAAGACACTGCACACACTTCTTTAGTAGAATTGCATTCTCAACTTGAAACCCTAGCAGAACATGTTTCCTTCATCATGGGTTCATAAAGAAAGGATTTGAAAACCCTCCTCCGAAGCAGGAACGGTCTTAGTCTTCCCCTCACATGAGTGCATCGCCTTCCTTTCAAATTCCTTAATGAAGTGAACATCTTTCATAAGGATTCCTTGATGACAAATTGATTCAAGAAGGAATACAGTATCTTTTAAATAGTGTGTCCTTGAGTGGACCCCTCCTTTTCACGTTGGGTTCTTGAGGGACCCCTTCAAAAGTTTTCAATAGGTTCTATGGCATCTAGCTTGGGGGAAGCTCGACTAGACCGGTTTCACTCCTCGAAGTCGAGTCTGGGGACAGCCCGATTAGACCATCTTTGCATCTTCACATCTACCTTGGGGGTAGCCCGACTAGACTTTACCTTTCAAATAGTGTGTCCCTTGAGTAGACCTTCCTTCCTTTTGAAGGATTCTGAGGGACCCCTTTGAAAGTCTTGTAACTTAGCAATGGTCTATGTGACTGTCCATTCATTGGCTTGCATGGCCGCTTCTTGATGTGTTCTATCTGCGGGTAAACATGTCTCCATCTTTGACTCTATGGAGTCCCCTTTACTCATTCTCCCTCATGTTAGATTTCTTGGGGGATACCTTCCTTGTAGTTCTACGGTTTTGTAAGGTTCTTTATTCGGTCTCCCTCATGTGAGAGTTCTTGGGGGATACCTTCCTTGCAGGTCTACGGATCTATAAGGTACTTTACCTAGTCTCCCTCATGTGAGGGTTCTTGGGGCATACCTTCCTTGCAAGTTTTTGGGTCTGTAAGATGCTTTTCCTGGTTTCCTTCATGTGCGAGTTATTGAAGGATACCTTCCTTGTAGGACTGTGAGCCTATAAGGCACTTTCATACTTCAGCTTTTTAGTTCCACGAAGCTATGAAGTCTTTTCCTACCCTTCTAGGTTCGCCAAACTATGTTCTGCTTCCTCGTCGATTCAGGTATACATCTCTTACTTTTTTAATTTCTTACTACTCTACTTTACCGAAGCACTCATTCGTACTCATGCTCGCTAAAGTGGGGGTAAAATGTATGAGCATAAATTTTCACCTCTAACACAAATTCCCTTTTACCCCCTTTACACTTTAGAAAACCAAAAGCAGAGGTTTAATTCCACTTAAGCTCGATGCTTGTGTTCCACTTGGTGCCTTGTTTATGTGTCAGTGGGGGCATTTATCTCAGGGATGCCCACGTGGTGCACAGACGTCTGTGTGGCGTGCTTATGTCCCTGGAAGATTCTTGCAGCTGGAGACTCCAGAGGTGTTACATTTTCGATTGGAATTCGAAGAGTAACGTCCCTCTTCGGTTGGTCAACCCAAATATGGTCATTTTTCATCCATCTCCTCACAATCTTCACTCTTTCATCCATAGCTCTCTTTAGCAGAAATTTGGAAGAAAGTTTTGTGAGATTTTGAGTTCATCACTTCATATTTTCTCCACTCTTTCAAACATCCTTTCAAGCTTGTTAGCAACATTCTTTCACTCCATTTCAACAATCTACCACTTCGCCACTTTGATAGTGCGAACGCAACACAAACACGATGGCAACAAAAGCTTGTGTTCCTCTCATTCAATCCTCCATAAGCCTTGAGCGCTTTGGATGGAGGTGGTAAGCTCCTCTCATCTCCTCTATTGTATTTGGTTGAGTAAGCACATACTATTATGTAGTGTTTCTTGCATACGTAGCTTGTATTTCCCTTCTTTATCGTTATATCTATCATTGCAAACTTGGTTGTTCGTGGAGGTGGAAACAACAAGACGGGGGTTTGACTAAGGCAGGCCCCTAAACAACCCCAACACTTTCCCTCTTTGATTGTGCAGGTGGAGAGATCTCAAAGCAAGCTAGTGAGAGGACTATTCTACAAAATCATCTTCGTCACCCTTGCGGTAATATACTTCCTTTATCACGTCAATATGTACTTTTCATATTTCTTAATATTCTTTTATCATTCCAGAAACTTGTAAACTAGGTTGTCACTCCTTCCTTAGAGAAAAACCTTATCTCTCTAGTTTTCTAGTTGTATGGATGCCAATGCACCTATGAGATGCCAACGTTCCACGTTGTCATCCCGGAACCGCGCTTCTGTCCTCGAAAAAAGAGCTACCTGAGACGTAGAGTTGACTCTAGAAAGCGACTCATCTAGTCTTCCCTTAGTTCTCGGGATTGCAGAGTGATCAGAAGACACATATTCTTCATCATTCTCATCCCTCCTAACTATCCTTTAAACTAAGGTAAGTTAGGGTAGCCTTTCCGCTCTTGGCCTTTCA
Organism: Sequoiadendron giganteum; assembly: GCA_007115665.2. Classification (NCBI taxonomy): domain Eukaryota; kingdom Viridiplantae; phylum Streptophyta; class Pinopsida; order Cupressales; family Cupressaceae; genus Sequoiadendron; species Sequoiadendron giganteum. Next base: position 87,870,940 of record CM021105.1, read on the forward strand.
TGATCTGGGGCCTTGCAGTGGGTGGTCCCCCTCTCTTATAGAGACAAACAAAATTATTAATGGGAGCAACATGTGGGTTTCATTATACTCACTCTTAAATGATGAGAAGCAAACCCAAGCTCCATGATGAGGTTAATTCATGAAACATCAATGGAACACCCATAAGATGGTCAAACTCAGAAGGAAGCATGAGAGTACGAGAAGAGAAATTGCCTCCTAGATAAAATGCAAACCTTTAACCACACTCTAGAATAATATTTCCCTACCTTGACCAACTCTAGATATGAACTAATAATTTTAATTGCAAGGTAAGACAATTATCCCAAACCCCCTCCCCTCAATTAGTTCTTAAGGTAGGGTATGCATACCAAACAAATATTAACTATTAGTGACATGTCTCCTTAAGGGAGTTGTACTATCTTATTACAATATGAGGGTTATGTTTACAATAGGAAAGGGTATAAAATAAATTTAGGTCTCCTTGATAAGAATATTAAATAGATGAGATTTATTCCCACTATAGATGAGTAAGATTAGGTCCATAACAGGGATATATTATTTTTCTTATTTAAGCAATCCTCAACTACCTTAGGGTGTAATTAAGTTTCTAGACAATAACGATGCTATAGCTTGATTATCCTAAGCATTATAATAATAATATTATGCGATCATTGCTAAGGCATTAGTCTAGATAACCTTTTGTATCATAATTGATATATTAATATTTATGTCAATTAAACCTTAATAATGATATTCTTATTAAATTGGACCATAACTAACGACATTATTATTAGCAACTAGCCAATAATAAAAATTTGTATTCCATCACCAATTAATCGAGAGTAAAATGTTATTAATAATAATTAGTCCCAATAGAATTCATTCTTATCTAATCATGGATTATAAATTTATCATCCTCTCCAAAATATTGTTGACTTTATTATTAACATTTAGCCTCCATTATAATGTTATTTTTTAATTAATAAAAAATAGTAAAAAATTTATAATTTAATCAATAATTCGACAATTGTAAAAGAAACGTATTTTTGTTCTCTTGCCACTTAATTATTATTATGATAATTGACATGAAGATTGATTCTTTATATTTAGAAAATTATAGTCTATCAAACATAGATGAATGAGGTATGGATATATTTGTACGAGCATTGCAATAATTGTGAGGCATAATAAGTCCAATTTACATACTTCTAAGACTCCCAATCACTAGTATATAAAGAGAAGACTCTATGCATCTTCAACCACCAGCTAATGCAGTGAGAGTGGAAGGTGTGGTTTCAGATTCTCCAGGCAACTTACATTCTTCGCTGATGGTACAACCTTGATTGGTCTGACCCTTAATGCACACCTCCATGAAGTGGTTTCTGCAATTTACGCAATTCTCAGCTGCCACATCCCAACCCCAAAAGGCATCGACATTCGATTTTTTGATCTCAAAGCGATTACCCTTGTTGCAGGGCCGGGCTTAACCGGCACACTCTAAGCGTTGACTGCTTAGGTGGCCGAGCCCACAGCCCCTTAAGTCGGACCTTTCCCGTTCGAAAAGCAATACTTCTGTGAAATTCCGTTCTCGTCCTCGTTTGTATTTCTCGTTTCCACCGTAGGGCTACTCTCGTTTCCCACCTCAAGGGTTTAAAACTGCACCCATTACCGCCTCAAAATCCCGCATACTATTTTGTCGTTTGACGTACTGAAATTGATAAAGATTTTAATTTTTCTTTAATGTGTTTATATATTTTTTATTATATTTAATTGTTATTTTTTTAATATTTAATATATTTGTTTGAATTTGTTATAAGAATTGTAAATAAATTAAAATTAAAGATTATTTACAATTAAATAAAAATAAAAGTGAAAGATTATATTTGATTGTTATAAATTTAATATTTAATATTTTTGATTGAATTGTTTTATAATTTTCTAATAAATTAAAAATAATAATTGATTATTAAATAAAATAATAAAATAAAACTTAAAAGTTATGTTTAAATGATTTTTAGTTGAAACAAAATTATATTTATCAAAATATTATATGTAGATATTGAAGAATATATTTTTATTAATTTTTAGATTTGTATTAAATTGTTTATTATTAATTTGAATAATAGAAATAATGAGGTTATTATTATATTGATTTGTTTTTCTTTTCTTTTTTTCAAAATTTATATTTAAGCAATTCATTGTTATGAAACAAAATCTAATGAGATATCATTTATATTTCAGATTGTAAAGAATAATATTGCATAAATTTTAATAAAAATAGATAAATAAAATATTCCACATCAATTTAAATTAAAATTTAAATAATATTCATATTTATATTAAGCAATATTTATCTATTTTCTAACCTAAAATTAAAACAATATAAGATATTTGTGATTTAAAAAATATGTATTTATATAAATAATATGATACTTTCTTAAAATAGAAATAAATAAATATTTTAGAATTTGTCAATATACAGTTAGTATTGTGGAAATGATACAACATAGAGAGAAATATTATATAGAAAATCAAATATAATTGTTTATTCGCATGATCATTCATTGAATGAAGACAAAATCCCTAAGAGTTTGTTCAATTAAATCATATTACATTTATCAAACAAATTCATATTATTAACATTGATCATGAATCTTGATCTATTTTTATTTATGAGTTTTGATTTGTTATTTTAATTTATTGATATATCAAAAAGTATTTAACAAGTTTATACAATAAATATATCAAGGTTTATAGATATTTTGTTGTAAAGATAATAAAATCTTTTTATTTTTGTTTTAATATTAAAATTTGTTTTTAGAATCTAGGAATCATAAAAATTAATACATTGTTCATATACCATACATCACAAACTTGATGAGTTGTAGGATCACATATATTACTTACTATTTATAATCTAGATATATCATATTTCTATGTGCACATAGACACCAAAAAACCAGTATGAGTCCAACATCAACCATAACACCATACTTATAGGGTCGAGTCAAATCACATAGACCTCATATCTGCCCCACACATAGACTTACACTTTTCATAGCTACCACAACCAAAAAAGTTGACACCATCTAGTGATGTTATTGGCACCTCCTCCTTCTTATCTTGCTCCACAATAAGGACCTTATTTTCATCATAGTATTAAAAAAACCATCAATCCTTCTTTCAAAGGAAACAAGACATTTAAACTTTTAGGTATTTCCTTAATAGCCCTCTATAAGCACAATTAAGATTTCTTGATAGTGCACAAATGACACAAAAATAAATCAAATTTATCCACTTCTTGGTGAAGAAAAGCAATAATTTTATCTTGAATTTAAAAAATATTACAACAATCAATAAAATTAATGCACAAGCTAACTTGATTGAGTTGCACCAAACATTTTCCACCAGCTTGAGAATAAATAGGATCCATCAAAAAAAATCCATCATACTGGTTGTTCTCTCATCCAGCTGCACCTCCTCAGCCTTAGATGAGTTCATCTTTCTACAACCTTTCCTTACCTTGGTCGCACCATTCACAATACCGGAGATAGCCCTCTACATGATGCCCAGAGTAATAGATGTAAGTTTATTGAAATCGTTGTCCACTTTATCCTACAACTCCCAAAATTGAGTGAGATAGAAATCAAAGGGCCTGTCTTTATCCCACACATCCTCTTCCATTTCCTCCATGGCCTTCTCTTCCACATCTTTCATAACTTTCATAACCACATCCTCAATTTCTTTTTCAATTATCTTAACCCCTTCATCTTCATCGTCCTTTGAGTCTTTGACCACATGTTGGTCATCACCCTCCATCTCTTCATCCTCCTCACTACTAGAAAATTTCTCCAAGAGGTCTTCGCCTAGAACCACCGATAGTTCCTTTTTTCTCACATTAATGATGAATGAAGCCTCTTCTTTTGGGTCATCACTAGGTTCTTCAAAACTAAGTTTTTTACCCTTGGTTGATTGGCCCACGAGCCTTGTTGACCTTCTTTCACCCTTCCCACTACTATATTTGTCTATTTTTCCTTTTTCATCCTCATCTCTAATCTCAATAGTTACTTTTTTAGCAGTTTTTGGTTCAACACTATCAAAACCCTTTCTCTTAGCTCTTGAGGGGTTACCCGAAGGGTTAGAGCTACTCTTCTTACCTTTCACATTTTGAACAACAAGGTCCCCTTTGATAAGGAGACCTTTAATAGAGGATTGTTTCATAATAGAGGGGACAACATGGGGATTTTTGGGATAAGGTCTAACAGAGGTTCCCTCACCAAGATTATTCACCTAAGAAGGACAGGGGAGGGGTTCCTATTGATTCTCAAGGGCGAAATTAGCATTGAGGTTATTACCAGTAGAAGGGTCTGACATGGGGGTGATGGCCGAGGTGTAATTATAGAGGCATTGAATCAATCCTTGGTGAAGGGGAGGTGAAACTTGCTTAGTCTTGCATTGTTTGAGAGAATATAATTGAAAGAAAGGTATATTAATCTTTTCATTTCTACGAATATGGCAAAGAAAGGGAAAGTGGTACTCATGAGTTATTGTGTACCTACCTTCCAGGGTAAAAAAAATTATGATATGCACATAGGTCACCCTATAAGAGGTCGGGAACCATTCCCTATTGTAACCATTTTGGAACCTCTTGAGCTTCTCATCCCCTTCAAGAAAACTGTCAATAAACATCTGGTAATCAAATATGGCCACTATCGAACAAAAGAACAAACAAATATAATTCTATACTATTGAATAAGCTATATGACCACTATATTATTTTTAATCAAATATTGGTGCATGGTCAAAAGAGGTGTTAAATACTATGATTTCAAAGGGAGGCATTTGGAGAAAATGGAGGGAGATGCTCAAGAAATGCTAGGTGAGGAATGAACATGGTGTTGTGATGGAGGTATGCAAATATGAAGTCCGTTGGCGAGGTGAAATCATATCCATGAATCAGAGGGAAAAAAAGGGGTTGTCTTCAATACAATAAGCATTCCATAGTTGATAATTCATGGACAAGTTTATGGGCAACTCTAGCATACAAAACTAGGTTTCCATTATGCACGACAAAGGCTTGTATCTTTCCAGCACAACATCCAGTGGATGTGTTCAAACATGAATCATCAATTTGATGAGGCACTGAGATGGTGCATTAAAGAATGACCTAAGCATGATGAGGCACTGAGATGGTGCATCAAATAATGCCCTAAGCATGATACAAAAAGTAATAACTGAGTGACTTATTTTTGAAAAAAATTCACTCACCTTAAGTATGAACAAAAAAAAAAAAAAAATGGAAGATGACAAAAACCAAGGACGAATCAATAAAATATTATGAACAATTATTTATTAGTGTGGTTAGAAAGCTAGAATAAACGTTGACATAAAAGATGAATTGAGTGTTTTATTTTAGGGTTAAGCTCTCACATTATAGTAAAAGTAGATGAAAATATTTCCTCTTCATATAAGGATGAGAAAGATGAGACTTCTCCCCCACCTACAAGAAGTAAATTTTGGTTTTAAAATAACAGTAGGGAAGATCATATAAGGAATGAATGTTTGATAGTCAAAGGCATGAAGAGGGCTACCACACTAGAAATTGAGAAATCTCCTAGAAAGATAGTAAAAATATATTGTAAAATATAAAGTGGAACAAACATGACACAAATAGGTGTCCAATGTTACTTCATGAAGAAGATGAATATGAACCAATGGTTTATGGATTTACTAGGGAAGCATTTTTTGATATGGGTATGGAGAGAGCATAGGGTTTAGCTATAAGAGCATTCAATTTTTATTTGGTACATGGCTAGTGGAAACTTCAATTAATAAAAGTATAAGACCACCTAACAATATACACTATATGGTACTACAATTTCAAGATATAGGACACTTTGGATGAGTTATCATGATAGATATTGAGAATGAGGTGGTAGGGGAGGCTACCACAATAATAATAGAGGTACTAGAGAAAGAGGAAGTACCAAAATCCCAACATATTATAACTATGATAAACTAGGACATTATTCTGATTAGTGTAGAAGAAAAAAAAGAGGAAAATCCACATGTGATTTTTGTGGTGATAAATCACGATATTTATAGTTCTTCCAAATTTAATAGTTCTATAAGAATGTGTCGGCATCATGATTAAAAGGTGAATGATTGTCTAGTCCAAATTTAGCCTATAATGCTAAATTAATGAATAACTAAAGTAGAGGAGCAAATGTTCGACAATGTACAAAATCAAATATAGAAAAAAAAAGTAGAATAGGAGGATCCTCATTGACAAAATAGAAATTTGAAAACTAAGACAAAGGGAAAAAGGGGGGGAAATCAAGAAAAAAGGCCATGTAGAAACTTAAGAAAAGGGAAAAATAACTTCAGTAATTACTTGTGTTGGATTAATAGAAGGATATCCTAGGATAATATTAAGAGAGTGAATATGAAAAATAATATTTAGGTGAAGGGGGACATGATTTGATGATAAGGAATTCCAAAGAGATAAATAAGAAAAATAAAAAGGAGAGGATAATAGTAAGGTAGGTTTCATCACAAAATAAGTCTATAAACTAAAAATAATTGAAAAGTTTGGTAGAATAAGAAGAGGTTGGGATTCAAGGTTTTGATAGAATGAAGATAGATAAGGTTATTGGAATGAAACTCATGTGAAAGATGGAATTGGTATTTTTAATAGCTTCATCCAATTAGAGTTAGCTTGTGAATGAAGGGAGATAGTAAGTTTAGATGATGAAGAGGAGTAAGGCATATTCAATTAGTTTAGTTAATTATTAGGGTTGGATTAAGGAGAATATTATAAGTTATTGGTGCTATTATTTGTAGAATTATTGGTTTCTTAAGAAGATGATAGGTTTAAAAAATATATGCATCAAGGTTAAAAAGGAGATAACTTTAAACCAATCTATCACCTATGCATAATCATACAAGGTGGTACAAAGTGTTATAAAATTTGGATATTTATGCAAGATATTTTGATTGCAAAGCTTTGGGAAAATATTATTAATAATACCCTCTCAATATTAGAGTCGAGAAGAAGATAAAATATCTAGATGAAAGAAGGAATTAATAATAGAATATAAAATCCATCACCTTCTCATTTGTTCCATGATTGTAATGTGTAACATTGATGAAATTGACATGCAATCCCATGTTGAATTGAATGTGTTCCATGAAAAGATAAGTGAGATAGAGGAAGGAATCCATAGAATAGGTAGATAGAGAGTAGAAACATTATAAGGTTTTTTCCTTAATGAATCTAGAGAAAAATCTTAGCTAAGTATTGATTATCAAACTAATAGTCAATGCACATTGATCTATAAAGGATTGAACTTTATCTTAGGATATCTTATCCAATTATACGTGTATGTCTATGTTTAGCATGATGAGATATGGTTCGTGTGCATGATTTATTATAGCCAAACATATTATGTTGTCGAGGAAGTTTAATGTTTCATCCCCTACCTGGTATAATATGATGAGATAATAGATAGAGAGTATTGCATAGTAAATGATAAGGTTAGGGGAATAGGTTGGGATGTTGAGGGTAGGAGACACAAACTTTTTCATGTTATGATAATTCTATGGCAAGGTTGTGAGGTTAAGGGTAGGATAGGAGAGGGAATGAAAAATTGGTAAGAGAGGATTAACAAAAATAAGTGAAGGGTGCGGTTTGAGAGGGTGGCTCATAGGGGTAGGAGGTAAAGCAGTTGCCTAAAGGGACATGACCATAGTTAAAAATAGGAATGGAGAGAGAGGGACATAAATAGTAGGAATGTGGGTTGGATGAGGAATAGGTGTGGAAATTTAGGTAAAGAAATATTGAGTGGTAGGAAAAATAAAAAAGTTTGGCTAGAAGAGAGGGATGAAGGTACAAGAATTAGACTATAAAGCGATATGAATATGGATAATATATCATATACCTTGTGATAACTCTAGCCCCTCAAGATGGGTAATGATGATATTTGTTCAGGAGTATGCAAGTGAAGAGATTTAGGATTCTAGTGACATCATCAAGTAGGCTACTTTGGAAAGGGACACAAGTGGTGATCAATTTTTTTGAGTGATAAACTTAACATCATCTAATAGGGGTTCATTATCAAAGTGGTCATCACTGTGAGACATGTAGAATGTGACATCATGTGGGATAGATGACAATGGAGGAAGGGTAATGAAAGAGGGAAGAGGAAGGGAAATACATGGATAGGTTTAGATGAGCGTTCCTATAAGAGATAATGTACATGAGAAAGGGATGGACAAAGAAGGATAATAATCTCTATCAAAGAAGAACACAAATGATTTATTCTTGTATACTATACAAGGTTTGAGTAGAAAAATGTAAAGTATTTATTTTCAATGAAAATAATAGGCAAAGACAATAGTGTAGTAAATTGGCACTAGTTCCTAATTTTGATAATGTCTATAAACTATGATTATGTTTACTCAAAAATAATTTTTTGTTGAATGATGACAAAATTTAAAAGTACAATTCACTAATTTTTGGATATTAGAATGAGATTTTGTTGTTTAGAGAGAAATATTATTTTGAAGATGAAGAAAGGAATAAATAATGAAGGTTAGGATTCATATCAAGTTAAATACAAATATAGATAGGAAATAGATAGCCAACAAAATTTAAATGTAGGAAAGTCTTTTCAATTTATATCATAAGATTCAATGAGCAACTTATCATAAATGGGTTTAGTTAATAAAAACATACAAAAATTGTATACCAACTAAAAGAAAATATTTTTCTTTCTAGTTATATTGTTTAACATGTCTTAGTTATACTAAATTATGAATCTAAATGGGACTCAATTGGGAAATGATAACAAAATAATAAATTAGTTGATTCACTAGCAATTACATTTATGAGTAACAAGATTGTTTACAAACATTTAAAAGATAATAAGAATGAAATATGGAAACTACATAAGCTAGTTGATGGAAAATAATAGGAGGTCCTTATTGAAAAAACTCAGGTTGCTAATAGGAGGAACAAAGTCCAATTTTGATATAAGGATGTTGACACACTTGTAGAGTGCAACAATGTCTTTATTACATGTCATTTTTTAGAAAAAGATAGAATAGATAACAAAAAACAAAAGAATGCTAAAAGTTTGGAGAAATGTAGAATAGAATCAAGATATAACATTCATTGTAAATAAGTAAGAAATGTGGTCTCAAAGCAATTCACACCCCTTGTCTATGTTTCCACATTTTGCAAATGTACTTTTTGGTAAAGGAAAATATAGAAGTCCAAAATTCTATGACTCAAGAGAAATGAGTTAGGGGTCATTAATGTGCTGTGTCAAATGCTAGAAAAAAAAACGCAAAGGAAATAAAGTGGAATATTTTTAACATTTAGATATTGGTTTTACCACATACCTTATGCCTTTTGGGTATGATGGCATGAGTAATCCTACAAGTATAGGTTCCACAAGGAGGAAGGGAGATGAGAAGTTGGGTGAGGGAAATGAGTAGGGAAAATGATAAAAGCCTAAGATTTTGAGACTTGAAGGAAAAATGAATCCTCAAATTCTAGGAATTAAGGATGGTGAATGCTCAATGCTAAAGAAGAGAAAGCATGGAAAAATGTAAGTGCAGAATAATTGAGGTTCATGGGTTAGTCTTATAGCTTAAGAAGAACATGATTACATGGAGACCTAAAATCCTAGGGAAAAGACAAAACATAAAGTAGGGAGTGTAAGTGTGGTTAAAGCCATGATAAATTAACTAGGTAATGAGAAGTCCAAAAGACTAAAATAGGCAAAGGTCCCAAAAAAAATGGAAATGTTAGGTTTCAAGGAATGGAGGGAAAGTATATTGCTAAACCTAATAAAGGCTACAAATAGACACAATCACCCCCAACACTTAGAAATTCATATAGCTTGAGATGTTTAGGCATGTGAAAAGTATAATGAATGACAAAACACTACAACAAGAAATTTTTTTGAATAAGGGGGTCTATTAAACGAATTCTTAGATTGGTTATAGATGCTAGCGAAAACATGGTTCTATTAAGAAAGGAAGCACTCAACTTCGATAAATTTGCACTCAATAATATAGGCCCCACCATCACTTAGAATGGGGCAAGGCAAAGACATCACATAAAAACTATATGGCAAAAATATAAATCTTTGATCAAATATTAAATGAGGGATTCTACAAGCAACAAAATCAAAATAAAAAATAATTAGAAGAACAATAGAGTCATTTCACTAAGAATGATATGTAAGGTAAATGCTTAAAAGGACAAAAACCAACAAAGGAGTTCCTTGATTTTATCTCATTAAATTAGAAATGGTGTTGCAAGGAATAAATAAGTGGAAACTTTATTAGAGAATGTTCCTTACCCTTCAAGGATAAGCAAACCAACTTAGGAACCCATATTACGGTTTTAAATCTTTTCAAAATAACTTCATACACAAAATTAATCATCATGACTTAACAAGGTCTTTGACTGATCCATGGCAAAATGTGTGTGCAAATGAGTTCATCTCTTCTTCATGAAATCAGCTAAACTAATCATTAGAAGTAGGAATTGTAACAATCTTGGAGATAAATTTTATTGCAGTATAAGAATTAATAGAAACTTGAAGGTTCTTAACACATCTAATAGTTGTTTTGGCGAACATGTCTAGAAAACCAAAAGAATTTGACAACTTTTCAATATGGTGGTAGAAAAATAATTCTTTCCCTCCTTTTCAGCACCACTAAGTAAAAATACCCTATTGTCTTCATCTCCCAAGCCAATTTCTCCAACTTTGCATAAATTTACTATGTTTGTGAATGTCATAAGTTTTCTACACAAAAAGCACATACCCTTTTGTGGCCTACAATCTAACTACATCTTGGGAACTTTTTAATTCCTCATCTTTGATCAATCTCCTTAACATTTGCTCACTTTTTTTAAGATTCAAATAAAAAAATTATTAAAAAAACATTGTTGTAAATACTCCTAGGCCTGCTTTCGTATGTGATCTACAGGCAGCAAGAAAACAGATCCACACATCCACCTCCACCACATCACATCTGACAAAATTGATCTATCTTTCATGCTTTAATGGATATCCATACCCTGTTCGAAAGCTCCCATTTTGGCAGACAGGAAGGATGCTAGCAAAGGTTGCGGAGTCTGGCTTTACACCTGCCAATTGCATTTACTCGAGAGCTTCTGAAGCCTTTTCAACAAATCCCTTTTGCGTATATCCTGCTATCATGGCATTTAGTAAGACCACATTTTTTTGAGCCATTCCATCAAACAGTTCACATGCCTTGTCTGTGCTTCCACATTTTACATACATGTCTATCAAGGTAGTTGTAGCAACAACATCTCCTCTTTCCTTTACCCTGTAATGAATGTCCATATCTCGTTCCAAAGCTCCCATTTTAGCACACGCAGGGAGGGTGCTGGCAAAGATAGCGAAGTCTGGCATTACACCTGCTGATTACATTTGATTGAAAGTTTTTAAATCCTTTTCAACAAATGCATTTTGTGCATATCCTGCAGTCATAGCATTCCACGAGACCCAATTTCTTTGAGGCATCTTGCCAGCAGTTAACGTGCCTGTCTATGCTTCCACATTTTGCATACATGTCTACCAAAGCATTTTCAGATGTAATATCTGAATAATCCCTACTTCATTGCCCTGTTTTGATAGACATCCATACTCTGCTCCCATTTTCGCACAGCTGCGAGGGAACTGAAAAATGAAAACCGATCGCGCTCGAAACCTGTTTTTGAATGTGTTGAAATGGACTAGGCGGGTAAAATTTGAATGTTAACGATGAATTGGAAACGGCCTGCTAACGGTGAACGGAAATAGCTTCTAAAGGTGAACGGAACGGCAAACAACAGGCGGGACGGGTTAGTTGGGCCCACAACAGCCACCTAAGCGTGGTCAACGCTTAGAGTGTGCTGGTTAAGCCAGCCCTTGTTGCAGGCGTTGGAACAACAGTTTCCACTTTGGGATATTATGGGAGCGATGTATCATTATCAAAAATTCAACCCTTACGTCTTATGTGTAACTATACTAATGATTAATCCATCATTTAAGATTTACTACTAGATGTCAGAGTAGCCTACCATTAAATTAGAGAACGATACGAGGGTAATTATTGTTGAGGTACATACGCACAACAATAGGAGCTTAAAGGTATGAATGAAGAAGGATTAGCTGGCAATCACTTTAAGTTAACATCACCACTGGCCATACTTACTTGATTTTCCTTAATTATTGCCCCTCCCAAGATCCTCACTTAGTGTGCCCATGGCTGCCATTAAATTACTGTGCAAAATTAAAATTAATTCTACACCCACCCTGGTCCTGCGACTACACTGAAGACCATTCGTTGCAATTTTTAAAAAAATGGCTATGATTTTCTTCCAGATCGACTTTATGTTGCTAGAAAACTTAGGTTAGGCTCTGCATTCAGCATTAACTTGCCATCAACCCAAATTTGATGTGGTACTTCATTCTTGCAGAGGTGTGGAGGGTTGGTCTAGAAAGTTGTATCGAGCAAGATGCAACCCAACTAAAGAATTTATTGTGATGAGCTTTGTTGGCGTAAGTACAAAAGGCTTGAGAGTAATGTTATAATTTAAATCACTGAGCAGATTGAGTCCTTTTTGAATAATGGATACTATGGTCGCTGGTGGGGGACAATAGGATGCTTATGACAAGACCGTGTACTGAATGCCTATTGTCGATTAATCATAGCAAACTCTTGACCTAGGCATTTGGAGAAAGGCATTGAAATGAAATTTAAGAATGAGTATGATAAGTTGGGGTTGGCCCGCGAGGTCAGGGAAATCGTATTTATGCCAGCTACACTATGTGGTAATTCATTTAATATGCACTTGCCGCTAAGAGAGATGCATTGGTGCCACACCCATGCAAGGAAATTTTACTTTAATATCTTTTCACATACACGACAATACCCATTACAATCATTTTTTTCTCCTTTTGTTACCATTCTGAGTATTGATATCTCACCGAATAGCATTGGCAGGAAGGAAAAATCACAATTATTACTTTAACATAAAAGTGTTGAGATCTCTATGAAAGGAATCAGAGTGATGATTGGCAGATCCACACTGCTCTTGGGAACCATATTGTATTATTATTTTTATTTATTGATTTCTGTTTGATTTAATAGTTCCATGTTGTGCATATTGAGCAAATAAAAGGAGGGAAGAGTGATTTCTTGCCTCAATGGAAGCGGTTGGTTCCACAGTAGCCCATGCTCTGCAGGGAGGATGTGATTGATTTTTTTTTTCTTTCTTTAAATTATTTGCTTGTATCTCTTTGAATCTCGCCTCTCTATGCATCACACAGGCACACATTGCAAATTTAAAGTTCAAATATACATTGGATAAATTTGTTTAGATGTGTAGTGTTACTAATATTTTATTTTATTTTCTTCAAGCGAATGCATGAGAAAAATTGGGGTAGGAGACCCCATGGCCGACTCACTAAGGGGCGATGACTGTGGAGTTCACACCCTTTTGGGTGTTGAGAATTGTGTCTCAACCTTGCAAGCTTTTTCTGGAAAATTCTAGAATTTGTTTGTGGTAGTTCTCCACATGTTTATGTGTTGGAAAAAGGTGTATGAGTTGTTAGAATGTGCCTTGTCCCTAGTAGAATATAGGAGGGCTATTTTTAGAGTATAAACAACTCATTGTATGACTTTTATGGGGGTCTAAATTAGAGGACAAAATTAAGGACGAAAATGCTATTTTAACTTGGTTGTTTTCCCATCTTGGAGTTACAAATGACAAGTGGGTAACATGTGGCATGGTTGTTTTGCCCATGGTTTTGTAAAACCACAAATGGTTTCCAGGTTGTAAATCACTATATAAGGAGGGCTTGGGGAGGAGTTTGAAGGATGGAGTTTTGCTTGCAAGGCTGGGTGCTAGAAGGATGCTAGTGATATCTCTCCAAGTTTGAGTTGAGGTGATGCTCTTGTAAGAACTTGCATTGCAAGTGTATTGTAATCATTTGTTGATTTGGTAATACATTATGCAGATTTTAGAGTGTGAGGTTTTTCTCCCGTAAGGGTTTTCCCCACGATAATCATTGTGTTATGTGCTCATTGTTTTTTTTTCATGTTCTTGTATGTTTCTTGAGATTCCTGTAATCAGTTAAGTTGAAATTTGCATAATCGTTCTCTCAAGATTAGCGTAGGAAGCGATTCCGCACACCTTTGCTTCCTTACATTGGGGTTGTGGCTCCACAACGTTTGGCTCTTCAGAGCGCAGGATTCTTTTAACTTCTACTATTCTATTTTTTAAGTCTGAAGCTTAAGGTTTATTTGCTTTGCATTCTGTATATATTGTTTTAAATTTGCTATGTATATAATATATTTTACATGCATAAAACAAAAATTATTATACATATAGTGTATTATAGAATTTCCTTACATCTTGCTAATATATATATATGTGTGTGTGTACGAAATACAAAGTATATTTGGGGAATGTATATTAAATTTTAAGGGTGTACATATACCATATCAGATTTGGATACATATACATATATATCTTTTGAAAAAAATATGAATATACATATATTTGGTGTATCATATAAAAGGATTGTTTAGATTAAGGTAATAGCTTTTCTCTAAAAATGGCTCCATCCCATGTATGATAAAGCTATGGTTTTTATGTTCATAACCACCAGTTGGTTACATTATCCTTCTGTAACTCTTTTATTATCTGTTAAATTGTATTCTTGATCCATGTGAAAGAATCCAAATCAGATAATTAGATTAAAATCACATTTCAGATATCATAGTCATTACACATGCTCTGCGAATCACATAAATTTTGGATACAATAGCTTATTACTCTGTTTATATTTTTTAAGCATCCTACTGTCATTAAAATTGAAACAAAATGTATTTTTATACTACTACAGTGATACATCATATAACCACTCAATTATATAAGAAATTTTACCGTAATTTCATAATGGATCTTAAAGAAAGTATTTTTCTACAACTCATAGGGTATACGTGTTTTCTTTATGGCAGCAAAATAAAATAATGTCAATATTGTGTAAGTATTTAGAAACACAATGGTCAATACAGAAAGGAATAAGACTTGCTCTTTCTCCAATTTCTTTCATGTCACCACAATCTCCAACTTTCCACATTACAACTAATTTTAAGAAGTACAAATAATGGCATACAACTGAACCAAGCTTACTCTCCACCCTACTGTAATGACCAGCATCATAGAGCCTCATGGGCTCTAGCCATATCGGGTGAAGCGACAATAGTGGTTTACAATTCAAGTGAGGAAGAAAAACTGACAAAAAATGAATACATGACAATAAACATGATTTAAGGGGTTCGTATGAACCTACTGGTTTGAGAAAACCCTTTTAATTCTTTCCCGTCCAAAAACCCAACAAAATCCCCTATGGAAGGGTGGTTCGCTCGAACCCCCCTTATTCCTCAACCCCCTACGACACAAAAAAAACATAAATTTTGGCATTTCGAAGCTCGGGTTGAGGATGAAAATGGAGGAATCTTCACAAACCCAACAAGAATCAGGTAGTCCTCAGAACGAGCTATCCAACGAATATAATTTTAATATGTTTTGGTTTTATTATGTATTTGTTTTTTTAGTTTTATTATACATAAGTTTTCATCGAAAATGAAGGTTTTTGTTCTGCACATGTGGAAAAATAGCAGATTATCAAAAAAAAATTGAAAGATATGAGTGCATCAGATATTGAAATCCTTGATCCAACAAAAAAAAATGAATTTCGATATATACAAAAAAAGTTATGTGTTATATAGTCGTGCTATGTCTGAATTGTAATTGGTCTAACTTCGAAAATTGATTAAAGAAAAAATATTCAATAAAAATTTATCTAACCAAGTGGAAGCACTAGATATCGGAGTTACAAATCTAAATTCGAAAGAATTAGAATTTTATCCCTCATGGAAAAAAATTTATGCGTTATACAATGTGCGTCATTTTTTTAAAATGTTGTTTTATGAAAAAAACTAGTTTTCGTAGGAGATGGAAAAAGAAGTGCAATCTTATTCCAAAAAATTTGAAAAAAATATTTTTAGAATCTACAGACAAAATGTGACGAGACTCTAGTTTGCATCATCTTCAAATTCCTCATGGTTTAGCCGCTATAAGTGTCCAAATGTGAAGATTTAGTTAAAAATAATAATTTCAATGTCTAGTTTGGCAAAAAATTGTAAACCACTATTGTGGGATCACCCACCCCCGAGCAAGGAATTATTTTAGCTCCACGATGATGCATGGAGTCTTTTCTCATTTTTACAAAGGTATATAGATAACCTAACACCAAAATTCATGCATCTAAGTTATCTACTCACTAATTCTAACCATGATTTATATTGCATACCACCTCTTTTAACCACAAATAAGCAAAGGGAAATGGGAAGTAAAAGGAAATAAACTTATCTCTTCTTCTAGGTGAGGGAATTAAACTCTCCAATTATTCTTTCTTCTCCAAGCCAATCCATCTAAGTCATTATCTTCCCAAAGAGGTGGACTTCTCTCCTCTTCTCATTCTTTCTACCATTTCCACAAAAGTTCTCCTAGAGGAGAAGTGGGTAACACCCCACTCCTTCTTCCTCCCCCAAATATATAGAAGTTCCACAAATTCCACTCTTGGATGGAAAGGAGTGGAGTGTACCTCTCCCCATCAATGAGAACATGCATTTGGACAACCCCCCCAAATCTTTCTACCCCATCCTCTCAAAATTCGTCACTCTCCATTATGAGAGTTTTTCAGGGGTCAAATCATGTTGTAAGGGCACTATTGTTTGCTCATTTGACCCCTACCATTATGGTATAGACCCTAGGGTGTTTATTTTTGCACACTAACCCAAAAATTTGACCAAAAACTCTCATTAAAGCCCACCCAAGGTTCCATTCGAGTTTCAAACCTAGCTAGGGGCTTCCAAGACAGAATCCCCACTTACACCTAGATTAATCCCAACTAAATTCCATCACAACCTTAATCCTCCAATACATTAACTCCACTTGTTTCTAGGCCCTGAATGGGGTCAAATTTATATCCTCATGAAGTAGTCTTTTGATTTGCTCTTGATGGTTCTCCCTTCTCATGCTAACACCGTTACCTTCTTGCACATTACCAACACAATCATAAGTATCAATTGTGTAACACATTAATCTGGTAGTTGAACATTCTAAGCTTTAACTATATAATAATCCATTTAGAATCTCAATTTTCATTCCATGGTATATGAGTGCAATCCACCTTCATGGTAGTGACAATAGAACAAAATATCAAAATGATATGCAAGAATATTGCCAATAGATCACCTTATTTATTATCCACAATATACTTAATCATCAATTCAAGAAAAACATAGAACAAATTATGGTTGTATTAAGTACATAAGAGACGGGGTCTTACAATAAAATCAATAAAGATCAATTTATTAACAATACTAATTGACTTATCAATATTGAAAATGTTCCATTAAATTTACTTTGATTAGAAGTTTAAACAAAATAATGATAAAATTATTAATATTATTGAATCAATAATAATATAAGTAATATCTATCATGTTGACCAAATCAAATCAATTAAAATCAAACTATACTAATTGCCTTATCAATATTATAAATGTTCCATTAAATATACTTTGACTAAAGTTGAAAGTAAAATGACCAACAAAATTTATAGCAATTGAAATTAAAACTAAAGAGGAATTAAACTTATCTTATTGATAGCAACAATACAATAATACTAAATTAAAATTGATAATTACGTTCGATTGATAAAGAAATTATGTTAACCTGTTTGGTTATTAGTAGACAAGAATATATAAATTTCAAATTTCAAATTAATAACTAGCAGCCAATATGTAATCTAACTAAACTAGTTATAAGAATTCAAATGGAACTTCATTTGTAAACTGTCATGTCACCAACTTTTCCACGAGGAGAAAGAGAGAGAGTGGCACAAAACAGTGTGGGCACTATGCAAGATTTTTTCAGATTAAATAGTTTAAAATGGGTGCTTGTGTTTGAGGAGAATGACGTGAAGATTTGAAATTTGTTCAACAACTTTTTCATCTTGGAAATCATCTATCCAAACAATGAAAAAGGTCACCACATGGTCTAAGCATGGAGGAAGGCCACATAAATTTAACTTGATAAAAAATAGGCACTTCATTGACACTTCGTGTATCTATTGATTGATTGCATCTAAAGACTTTAGGAGTAAGTAAGGTGATCTAGACCATTGATTGTGATTGAGTTTTAAGAATACTTCAAAGTCAAGGTGATACTACTAAATATTTGTAGTGACACTTATGACATGTTCTTCTGAATTTTTGCTAGTTGGTCGATCATATCATTTGGCATGTTAGGCATCTATAGATTTTAGTGAAAATATGCACTTCACTAGATCAAATCATTGGACACTTTGGTCACCCATCAATTGATTGCAACCATCTATTTGGGGAGCATGGTGATTTAGACCATTGATTATGATCAAGATTTAAGCATAGTTCAAATTCAAGGGAATAATACTAAATGGTTGCAAAAAAATTGTTGATTGGTCAATCATATAGTTGGCATCTTAGACATCTATAGATTTTCTAACATCATAGTTATGTGGCTAGATGAATCTCTTCTATGGATTGTGGAGGATACTTAATGGGTTAAGAAAGTATGAGGCCAAAAATATGTCCACATGGCATGAAATATTGAATATAATTCATTGGTAGATCACATTTCCTTGAGTTTTAGCAATCTACTCAAGTCATTGATATTAGTTATAGGTAGATTTGAGCCATTAATCTAATCAAGGCTGAGAGGTATTATGTTGAATGTATTAAAGGAATTAGGTAGCTTCAATGAAGCCACGTTCCATGATTTTGTTCACTCAAATGGATCTATGGTGTTTTTAGATCAATTGTTTTCATTGGTCTCAATTGAAATCAATCTTGATTTTTTATTAATGTGAAGAGGTAATAAATCAAAGTTTATACAGTCAAGGAACTAATAATTTTAGGTACTTCACATAATTTAATTGGATCATAGTAATGTAGGAGCATATGATTCCATACTTCATCACATGTCAGTGATGAGTGTCATAAATTCCCACTAAATATGGTATAGCTAATGCTTGCACACACACACACACATTTATCCAATATCAAGTGGCTTATTGGGTCATGATGTACTTCATTTGCATGTCACCCAAAGATGTGTCTCCTTAGCATGGTTTTAGTACTACATGTATGGTAATAGATTCTTAGGGATCGTAATCCTAAAGTTGTGTATACTAGGAAATAATTCAAACCTTGTAAACAAGAAAATAAATATTGTGATTAGGAAAGAAATATATTCTATAATTCTTCAACAAACTAGAAATTTCATAATAGATGTTATAGGTTCAATGCAAATGTTGCAAGTTAGTGAAATTGATCTGTTTACTATAGTAAACTTGATTATAATAAACATATTTAGATATAAATTCAAGACCTCAAGTGGGCCCTTGCTTGGATTAACCACACCCTTTCATTTCCTTTAATGAACTTCTATCTAAATCAAACACATCATAATAAGTTCATAATATTGGGATAATGAAAGGAATGTGTATGACATGAAACTCAATCTTATATTATGTAGACAAAATATGTTGCATGCATACTATATCTTATTGTCCCTATATTTTGGATTGCACAATATAGATCTATTTCTACTTTTATATATTTATTGCACTTCTATAGTTAATCATCACATTTGTCACATTAGTCTCAATTAAGTTGGAGGAAAATGTCTTATTTTAGTAAAAATAGTAAAACTAGGAGACTAGATCTTACAAAAATAAAGAGAAACATTCCTATTAGAAATTTCAAACATGTGCATAAAAAATAATGGGTATACAGTGCAGGATCATCATGAAAAAAACAGGCCTTTAAGTGGCAATAAAATTCAAAAAATAAGAGTTAGGCAACTTGATGTATAAATTTGAATAAGTTATCTATATTATTTCAAAAATATGTAACAATAGAATATGTAGAAAATTGAATGTATTTTCTAAACTACTAGGTTTATTTAAAAAAATAAAAAATCTATTTGGTGAAAATTTGAAATTTCAATGCAGTAGTACTTAAATATCAGGGAAAAAATAAGAAGTAGGTGTCTGTCTGACCACCCTAACCACAATAAAATGATAATATTTTTTTATAATATTTTAGATATAATTAGGGGACTCAGATCCCGATGTGATGCATATTTTTTTGTAATTTTTTTCCAAGTAAATAATTAATTATTATTTTTATTACAAATTTTTAAAAATATAAAAACTTGTATGTCTAACCACCATAACTTGGTCAAAACTTCATGAAATTCAATTTTTTTTTTTTAATCCTATAGTATGTGAAACATAGAATGTGACACATGTTTTGGATTCAAAATATGTGATACCATTTGAAATTTATAGATACATTTTTCAATCAGACTATCAATCATGACTTTATTTGTAATTCAAATAGAAAATGAATAATAATTATTTATTAAATTCAAAGTAAACCATAATTTATATTGGTGGAAATTTGAGAATCTCCTTTAAAAACCTTTTTCGTTTCATCAATTTTGGCTAAAAAAAAATTCGTCAGCCACATGGGCCATCATATCACTTAGATATCACCACTTTTTGGCCCATCATGATCCTGCACATACCCTAATATGTTGAGAAATATCAAGAGTGGTTGAATTGTCTTCATCCTTTACAATCATATCTATCTTGTTGGAGAATAGATATTCCACCACCTGCTCGAACATTCTTCCTTATTGTTGTGAGCTTCATCCTTGGTTTTAGGGAAGATGTTGGCATAGCTACACAGCTACATGCATATTATGGTTTGAGTTGCAAGCATGCCACAACTATTGGAATTGATTATTCAACCCACAAATCCCATTAAACACCTCCAATAAATTACCTATCACAATAGAGAAAACCAACAAGAAAAATTATGCTCAATAACCTGAAAATTGTATTGATGCAGATAACCTGGATGAATATTACAAATGAACATGCAAGCTTAATAAAAGAATGGCACAAGCAAACCCTACATGCAGTTTGACAAGATGGAGACAAGTGTTATAATCTCATGCAATGAGACAACTTTTCCTAACTTTAGTCCAAACTAATAAAAGAATCAAACTAAAGATTAAATAAGAAACTCCTAAGTTTAGCTTAAGTGAACTAAAGTAAAAATCCTCTAATAGTTAATTGATTATTAATTAATTATCAAATAATGACTTATTTACTCCAACACCCCCCTTAAGATCAACTTAGGGAGAAACTAAACAACTGATAAAGGAAGCTAAATGAATACAAAATGTGTCCCATCTACAAGGCCTGATGAGGTACCCATGAACACACAACTGAAATCTATAATAAATAGAGAAAAGGAGAAAACCTCATGGGAAAAACTTCTCTCCAAAAAATAAAAGTTAATTGAAATCATACATGTGACTAAGAAAAGTAGGACTCAAAAGTCTCCCCAAGTTCTACTTCGGTCACATAAGTATTGTAGAGAAGGGGGATTTTCTACTCGCGAGTTCTCTTCATTCAGAGAGCCTCACGGGTCAAACTGCCCTAAACTACCTCAGGGAACAATGTGAGAGTTCTAGAATCAGAAAGAGCGGGTCACGAATATTTTATGGATAAACCAACAACCTCTCAGCCAAAGGATGACAATGCGGAATAAGGATGACAACGCGACATACTAGCATCCTAGAGGTGCATTGGCGTCTTGTACGAATCAGAAAGCAAGAATATCATAGAAAATAGCTAAATGACTACTTCTATTCCAGCTAATAAGAACTTCCAGAATGTGGGAAAGTAGCAGAGTGCAATAGAACTAAAATAAAGAAGTATAAATGATAAAGATAAAGAGATGAAAGAAAGTTCTCACAACCACGCAAGTGATGAAACGTGCAAAATGTGAATTTATTCATTACCTGCATGAGAAATATTTGGAGAAAGTGTTGGGACTATATAGGGGTTTGCCTCTGTTAAACCCCTGTTTTGGTGTTCCAACCTCCATGGACAACCAAATAGATAGAGATAAATGAACCGAAATAGATAAAGCATGTGGTGAAAGAAAAATCCACTTCAGGAGTAGAACCCGCACCACAATATGAGTGATAAAAGCAAACCTCACTCAAGGAGGAGAACTTGTATCACAAAAGAGGTGATAAAAATAATCCCTGCTCGAGGAGGAAAACTTGTATCACGAAGTAAAGATGCAATAGATAAGGGATACGAAATCCCAAGATGCTCCCAAGTATAAGGCAAGGGAGATAGAGCTAAAAGGGCCAAGAGTGCTACAAAGGGTGTTGCCAAGAGAACTTGAAAGTTCTATTGTAGCAAGCTATATGAAGCTATGCAAGCAAGAGTTGGAGAGTGGAAAGCTAGAGCCAAAGCTAGAGATAAATTAGAATGAAGCTAGAGTGAAGCCAAAATACCAAATGAATTGAAAGGATAGAATTTAAGGAAAGAAAAGAAGGAAAAACAAGCTCCCCAGGCGGTTACAAGGCAACTCTAGCTGTTACCACCAACAAAAGAGGTTGACAAGTGGCAAACATGCTCAGAGGTGATCATTTGAATGTTGAAATGTCGTAGGATACTAGCGCGGCGCATAGAATTCTACATGGCACATTAGTGTCTAGACACATCATGCTACAAAATGACACAAATGGAAAAAAAAAAAAGAAGCACAAAGTTCGATGCAAAGCTGATGTGTGAAGGTAGTTGTTGAAAAGGGATGTTGAGCATCCTAAGAAGGGGAAAAGGCTGATGCAAGGGCTAAAATGAACCTACACAAATATTAGGGGAGTGGACACTAAAGAAGATACAACAATGTATATGAAATTGCAAGGGGTGCAATTTTATGACTATACATTTTACCCCCACTTTAGCGGGCATATGAATCTACACTAAATGAAATCTACTAAACATAAATAACATCATATGCCAAAAGGATACTATAGAGGAAGAAAACAACTATTCAAACCAAGGAAGCATGCCCCCAGTCGAAAGACCTGCAAAACAAATCCATTAGACGAGAAAGACTTGTACAAGACAACAATGTTAGAACATAAAAAGCTAAAGGATTTGAGTCAGCAAAGTGAAAGAAACCTTGATGTAAAAAGGTTGTCTCAGTACTATGCGTCATCCCCAAATTAAAAAAAATCACATAGAAAAATTCTAAGATGCCGAATAGAGAAAGAGCATATACTTAGGATGAAGATGCAGATATTTGATTCGTTATATATGCAATTAAGAAGAGAAAAAGAAGAGAGAAATATGGAGAAGCTAGAAAGGAATGAAAATTCCAAGAGAGATGGCTCCATAGGTCCTCAGATCCAAGGAGAGCTTGAACAAAGTGCACCAAACGCCCACATACCAACAATTCAAAAATCCTTCTAAATGAAAGTGTCTTACAGACCTGCAAACTTGGAAGAAGGCATCCCTCAAGATCTCTCACATGAAGGAAACCAAAAGAAGTAAGTGTCTCACAGGCCTGTAGACATGCAAGGAAGGTATCCTCCAAGATCTCTCACATGAGGGAAACTGAGAAAAGCGCCTTAAAAACCTATAGATCTAAAAGGAAGGTATCCTCCAAGATCTCTCACATGAAGGAAACATAGAAAAGTGCCCTACAAAACTGCAGACCTGTAGGGGAGCAACACCCAAGATCTCTCGCATGGAGGAAGCTCAAAGGAAGTGCCCTATAGGATCATAGACCTGTAGGGAGGTATCCCCGAAGATCTCTCACATGGAGGAAACCAAAGGAAGGGGACTTCACAGAGTTGAGAAGCAGCTTTATAGGAGAACCTGTGAAGTGACATGTTTACCCCCAAATAGAACATGTCAAAAAGCGGCCACACAGGCGAGTAAGCGGACAGTTGTGCAGACCATCGACAAGTTGGAAAAACTTCAAAGGGGTCCCTTGGGAACTTGGCATGAAGAGGAGGTCCACTCAAGGGATGCACTATTTTAAAAGTGAGGTCTAGTTAGGCTGCCCCCAAGCTAGATGCAAAGATATGAAATAGGTCTAGTCGGGATGCCCCCAAGCTAAACTCCATAGAATTCACTTGAGATAAAAAAATTCAAAGGGGCTCCCTCAAGAACCCTTCAAAAGGAAGAGGGGTCCACTCAAGGGAAACTTCACTTGAAAGTCACATAAAGGGTCTTTAAGAAGGACACACATCTTTGAAACAAGTTAACACTACCCCCAACACATAGGGGAGGAGATTCATGCAAGATATTTAGAACAGGATAGAGGTAAACCTCGATATCACTTGTCATTCAAAGAAGAGGCACGTCCATCAATAGGCACGTGAATCATGAAGTTGTTATATATTTTCATTCAAGGCCTTATATTCACTAGTAGAATGGCCAGACACTCGATGGTATGCACATAAAAGGTGTTTTTTCTTTATCATCTTTATGAAATTTCTTACGTGTAGGAGAAGGAAGAGTTATCAACTGGGCTTTCAAAAGCTTCAACAAAATATGCTCTTTCTTAGATAAAGAATGAGGAGTGGGAAGAAACCCTTTCTCTTGTGGAGAAAGAATTGAATTCTCACAAGAGGAAGACACAAAGATAGAAGACAGAGGAGGGTGGACCAATCCATGAGAACGAAGTTGAACGGACATCATGTCAACATTCAACCATGGTTTCTATTTAGATTGTTCATTCAAGCAACCAAGCCCCAAATTATGCTTGTGAGGTGTGCATTCTATAAGGACTTGAATGTGTTGTTCATTATACCCACAACCTTTACACCCATAACCATATTTAGATACAAGCTTAAAGTTGGGGCCATAACGTGTTTGCAAATATTGAGAAGAGGGGGGATCTATATAGAGAGTATTATTCCAGCAAGGGGTAACATACTCTTCTATAGGATCACAATCATCCTCTTTAATAGGACTGCCAATATTATCCTCTTTAGTAGATGTGTAATCATCTTCCTCAAAAGGAGGATCAAAACTAGGAACATTACAATTTGCATTCACATTGTCCACAATGTAAAAGAGTAATCATCTTTGATAGTGGGTTTGGATGATATTATCGGAAGGTCTAAGTGGATCGGGTCGACTTTATATTCCCTAATGAAGGAATCTGTAAAGTCTAAAGAACCCCAATCATCACCAAGACATGCATTCCTTTGAGAAGTAGAGGGAGAAGACTTAGGATTTCTTCCTTCAAAAGGATCTTCTTTAGGGACATCTATCTCAAGAGTATCCTTTGTAGTAGGTATTGTTGGAGTAAAACATCGACACATTAAAAGACACTAAAGTAATAAGAGTAGGAATAATTGAGACCTGACCAGTAGCTACCATTTCACATAAGTGCATAGCATCATGGTTAGCCTTGAGTGTGACTACTTGATTATTTAAAATTAACTTAATAGATTTATGCAAGTGGATGAGACTACACCCATAGTACGAATCCACAATCTACCAAGGAGAAGGTTATAAGGTAAATTTTCTGACATAACTTATACAAGGGTGGGTATGGTAACGGGTCCCAACCTCAAAGGCAAGACTATCATGCCCAAGGGTTGTCGACCGACATTATCAAACCCGCGAATGACAATAAAAGAAGCATTAAGAGAAGATGAATCAATATTAATTTTAGGCAATAGATCAATGTTGCATACATTGAGTGTTGAATTGGCATCAACAAGAGTACGCCAAATACCAATCTTATTAATGTTAACTATGATCATTAGAGGGTCTGCTTGCTTTTTTACTTTAAAGGCGGGAGTTCCTATGGATATAACATGATATTCGATGAATCCTCATGAATATGAGCTATCAACACATCAACATCTGTCAACCTAGTGAAAGAAGGCAAGAGGATATTTTGCAAGGCTTCCTTAAGTATACCTTGGTAAATTGGAGCAGACTGAAGCAAGTCCCATAGTGAGATCTTAGCCGAAGTAACTTGGAGTTTCTTGACCAGATCATAATCAATGGGTTCTTTAATTGTAGGTTTAGGTTCTTGAGAAAGGCTTGGTTCTTTATTCATTCTATTCTCATCAGTATGGACTACCGCTCTGTAAGAGGGAGCCTTAGAAAGATTAGGAGAATCATCATCAAATGAAACACCATTAATAGAACAAACCCTTTTAGGAGAGGGACTAGCTGGAGTCAGGCAAATGACCGATCTCTTAGGCCTTTGAGGGTTAGAAAAGACATAGTTATATTTATAGACTCATCACAACTAGTGGAATAATCATTTGAATGTGTATTCTCAACATCGATCCAAGAAGGATTAGATGTGGAAGGAAATTCATCATTCTCTAATGCATCATCTCTAGAAGAGAGTGCATCAAAACAAATATGAGATTCATTATTTACCAATGTAATGTCTCTAGAAGAGAGTGCATTGGAATGGAGAGGAGCTTCATCATTCACAAATGCATTATCTTCAAAAGAGAATGCATTAGAATGAATGGAAGGTAGAGTACCATTAAGAAAGGTATCAATGATTTCATCCTCTTGCAACAAGATATCCTCCAAAGTAGGAGGAATCTCATGAGAAGGATCAAAGATACCGAGTGACATGGGTAAAGCCAAGTCGCCATCACATGCATGAAATGGAACATATTTAACATTTTAAATATAATTAGATATTAAAGTAATAAAAGAGGATATTAAATTCATTTTGGTGACAAAACTAATAAAAACCGAGAATCTAGATTTTCTAATTTTTTTGGTATTTTCTAGGTTCTAATAATTCATGTTTTCAGAGGTCTTCAGAGTAGAATTTGAGGTCGGAACTTGCGTCGGTCCCTAAAATTTGATAGTCAAAGATATAGTATTTTAGGGATTGAACTATTTATCTAGGAGACCTTTCCAACGGTGCAAACAGTTCTAAATTTTGAGCATCGAGTCAAAAGTTATGACCCTGCCAAGTAGGGGTAAATAAATTCCTAGTTTTTCCTCTTCACGTCAGGTTCACAAAAATGTATAGAAGGGGAATTCCTTACTCACGAGTTCTCTTCATTCAGAGAGCCTCACGGGGTGAACTACCCTAAACCACCTCAAGGAACAATGAGAGAGTTCTAGAATCTAAAAGAGCGGATGATGAATATTTTCTGGACAAAATGACAAACTCTTAGCCAAAGGATGACAATGTGGAATAAGAATGACAACGTGGCACGATGGTGTTCCAGAGGTGCATTGGTGTCTCGTACGGACTAGAAACCAAGAATATCACAAAAAATAGCTAAATGACTACTTCTATTATGACTACTAAGAACTTTTAGAATGTGAGAAAGTAGTAGAGTGCAATAGAACTACAATAAAGAAGTATAAATGATAAAGATAAAGAGAAGAAAGAAAGTGCTCAAAACCATGCAAGTGATGAAGCCTCCAGCATGTGAATTTCTTCAATACCTACATGCGAAATATCTGGAGAAATTGTTGGGGTTGTATAGGGGTTTTCCTCAGTCAAACCTACATTTTGGTATTCCCACCTCCATGAACAACCAGATAGTTAGAGGGAAATGAACCAAAAAAGATAAAGTGTGTGGTGAAATCAAAGGTGAAATCAAAACCCGCTTCAAGAGTAGAATCCACACCATAAAGTATGAGTGATAAAATAAAACCCCATGCTCCAGGATAGCCCGTATCAAAAAAGAGGTGATAAAATAAATCCCCGATGGAGGAGGAAAACTCGTATCACGAATTAAAGATGCAATAGATAGGGGCTATGAAATCCCAAAATGCTGGCAAGCATAAGGCAAGGGAGATAGAGTTGCAAGATCCAAGAGTGCTACAAAGGGTGCTTCCAAGAGAACTTGAAATTTTTGTTGTAGCAAGTTGTATGAAGCTATGCACGCAAGAGTTGGAGAGTGGAAAGCTATAGCCAAAGCTAGAGAGAAATTAGAATGAAGCTAGAGTGAAGCCAAAAGACCAAATGAATTGAAAGGATAGCATTTAAGGAAAGAAAAGAAAAAAATAAGATTCTCAGGCAATTACAAGGCAACCCGAGCCGTTAGCATTGATAAAAGAGGTTGACAAGTAGCAAACATGCTCGAATGAAGCCGTTTGAATGTTGAAACATCACAAGACACTAGCACAGTGCGCAGATGTCCATGTGGCATGCTAGTTTCTGGACACATCATGCTACAAAATGACATGAACAGAAAAAAAAAAGAAAAAGAAAAGCACAAAGTTTGATGCAAAGTTGATGCGTGAAGGTAGCTATTGAAAAGGGATGTTGAGCATCCTGAGAAGGGAAAATGGTTGATGCATGGGGCTAAAATGAACCTACATAAATGCTAAGGGAGTGGACACTAAATCAGATAGAACAATATATGCAAAATTGTAAGGGGTACAATTTTACGACTATAAAAGTACAAGAAAGATCATCCCCATAGGAGAGAAAGGATGCAACAATGAATCCCCCCATAAGGTAGATTCTCCTCTACAAGAAGTGAATGCTTGAAGAAGGATTCTAAAGATTATCCAACAATGACAAACATTGTTCCCCCCCTTAGGAAGAAACACATCAAATGGAGTGTGAAGAAGAAACTCTCTCTAGAGAAATGGTCTAGTGATGGATGCCATGGAGGAATGATCAAGGGTCCACATGTCACAATCAAATGAATCTAATCCAAACAATGGTGGAGATGCATGTAGAACAACATTCAAAGGCAATGGTTATGTGATGACTGGTGGGTCATATCTATCATCGAAGAGGAATTGAATATCCTCAACGGTGTCCCCAATATCAACAATGTGTGACTCAATGAATAAGGTTGCAATGTCTAGCAAGCAGTCATCCCACAAAAATAAAACTAAAATACTAGACACATCCTATTGAAAAGAACTGAACTCTAATGATGCAAGAGGTGTAGGAGGAAGAAGCTCAACACAATTCTCATGAACCAAAGTGGGTGATGGAAGTACACATAGGTTCAAGTGAACAAACCTCTCCTTAGATATCTGATCGACTCTAGATGCATGAGAGTGAGGATCAGTCAATGATGGTTCTTGTTCATCTAGAGAAAAATGTGAGAATGCATACAATTGAGAGGCATGATCTGTGGTCCCAATTGCAAGAATATATTTAGTGTGTAGATATCTGATAAGCACTAAATCAAGTGTGAACTCTATAGTATTACCTACCTTGTTATGTGTAATCTGATAGATGGAAAGGATATTGGAAGTTAATGAAGGGAGACAAAGTACATTGTGAAATGTGCCATCATCAAAATCTATGGATCCTTTCCCTGTAACAATCATATAAGTGTTGTTCCCCATCAAAATCTATGGCAAAGAGCAAGGCTCATACGAAGAGAACATGTCTGAAGATGCAACCATGTGATGTGAGCTTTTGAATCAAGAAGCCACCTATGGGATTGAATATTTTTGGATGCAAAGAGATCATTTCCTTTCATATTGTCTTCTCCACATGCCATTCCAGCTAAACCTAATTGTGAAGGTGATGTTGTGGAGGAAGAGGATTAAAGAAACTAGATTTTGTTCTTCTAAAGAATTTTTTTCATCTCATCAATCTGCTTTGTATAACACTAATGCTCATCATGTCCTATCTTTATGCAATATGCACATTTAGGTCGATCCTTTTTAGATGAATCCCTCTTGGATGAGGTAGAAGAATCTCAGGTATCATGTTATTTTGATTCTTTGTCTTGCTCATTGTACTTGGAATCCTTCTGGTTTGGTTTGTTGCCTTTACCATTAGAAGCCTTCTGATTTGAAGTGCTTGGAGATGCAATAAGAGCCTTTGATGTTGGAGATTTCAATAAGACCATCTATACCAATTTTTCCTACTCCTGAGTGAGTAATTTTGCAAAATCATCAAGTGAAGGCATAGTGAATCCGATACCAAGTGCATCTTTTGTGGCATAGAAGGCAGAAACAAAAATTGAATAATCAGGACCAAGCTTGACAAGGATAGAAATAACCAACTGAGTTTCATCCTTCTCAATACCACACTATTTCAACTATAATATGAGAGACTTGAGTTTGGTGAAGAAGTCCTAAATTTTATCAAAGTCTTGAGGATCCAAACCAATAAGCTCATTCTCCAACTGATATCCTCTCACAGTATCTTACTTCCCAAACAAAGACTCTGATTGGGTGTGGTGCAAGATTCAACATGAAAGAGAAGATCAAGAGACATAGACATGCATAATTTACCAAAAGCTTCATCACTTTTGTTTAACCACCTTCTCTTCTCAACAACACCTACAGGTTCAAGTTATGTACCCATGGTAACTCCATGTAGCCTCAATTTCTTCAGATTTATCTCAATTTTTGATTTCCAACTATAATAGTTGTATGGAGTAAGCAGAGAAATATGATTTGGATCCATGTTGAAATAATATTGTAATGAACTAATGCAGTAGTATATCCCCCCTTATTGCAAAAAAAAATTCCTAGGTTTGAATAAAAAAAAATGACCTATTTTGCATGTTTTCCAAGAAAATAACCCAAAAAGGAAGATTTGAGATCTGATTAAAATACTAAATACCTAGTTAACTTTGTAGAAATATAGGCCTAAGATCTATGTAGAGGGTTGAATCAGCTTTTTGATGCCACTTAAATTGTTGAAATCTGATAAATGAGGCAAAAGTTATACCCTCTGTAGTGAAAACAATTGATCTGACTTCAAAGGCATGTAGAATAAAACAAGAAAAAAATTTGGAAAAATTACCTACACCAGTAGATCAGGCTCAGAATCACCTTTCTAATGGTATCTCATTTGCAAAAAATGAATATTTTACACGCCCAATTTATGCCTGATTTATCGAAGGCTACTCTTTAGGGAAAAAAGCTTAGAAGGGGGCCCAAAAGGGATGACATCTGCAACTTACAGGATTAAATTTGATAGTTTGTCGGCTGTCATAGAATATTCTTGGGAATATTCCTCAATTACCAAAAAAAATGTGGTTTTCCTGAAAAAAATTACAATTGACAGAATATACTTCAATGTGCACAGAATATTCCTCTGGAGATTCTATGGTACTGAGATTTTTGCTATGGTCGATTTTTTTTTAGGCAGTCGATAGGTTTTCATATTCTACTGAAATCTTTTTAATGCTAGTGGATTGTTCAATACAGGTGACACCGCTTGAGGGGGATGCCACTGGTGGCAGTGAGCGATGGTCGTCACCGCTATTGGTGGTGTGGCTTGATCTGTGCGGGCAGTGCCCAAAACCTTCTTTTTTTATCATACAAAGCAGGGTTTTAGAGGTTGTACGACCTCCAAAACCAGAAAAATTTGCTTTTTTTGCTCTTGATAAAAAACTAGGCATATTTTACATCAAAATTTATCTTTTTGGCCTCCTAATCATGATGGTGAGGTTGATTTTTCTCCAAGATGCACCAAAAAAAACTCAAGGCTAGATCTCTTCAAAAATTGAATAGGGGGTTGCAAATCTAGACTTTGATACCATGCTAGAATTAATGATTCAACCCACAACTCCCATGAAACACCTACAAACAATTACCTATCACAATAGATATGATCAAAAACCAAGATTGTGCTCAATAACATGAGAATTGTATTGATGCAAATAACCTGGATGAATATTACCAATGAACGTGCAAGCTTTATAAAAGCATTGCACAAGAAAATCCTACATGCAGTTTGACAAGATAGAGAAAAGTGTTATTGTTGGATGTTGTTATTGTGTTGTTGATATATTTTTATCATTGATGTCAACACTATTAACATTTTAATCTACTTAAGTTTGTATATGTCGAGGAGATTGAGAAACTTATAAAAAATATAGTACATGCAACCAGTGGAGCTGAGAAGGTCAGAATATTGGAAATCTCTGTGTGTTGAAGATCTGAAGGTGTGTTTCAAATGGTTTGTTGTTGAACCTTTCTAGTATGATGTCTGAAAGTTTTAGAGGTGTGCATGAAGTTTTGTGGAAGTTATGAAGATCTGTGTGCCTACATTTATTGAGTCTTCGTAGATGGTGTTCTTGGTCAAAGCGGATGAAATTATTGTAATCTCATGTCTTGTACATGTACCTATGACATTCATGGATGATTCTAGATCGTACTCTATCCTTGTTGTATGTCCGCAGTGATTGGAGTGTTCATGATCAAATATTTTTATGATATGTGCCCGAGTGTTCATGCTCTTGGTCGACATTGTGGTGTTAGCATGTTGCAGATCCATGAGGATTAATATTTTATTGTTTGGCATGTTTGGAGATGTTTGTTTGGGTCCTCACTACGTTGTGACCGAATTGTATTGGTACGCATTGAAATTTATTCATGTATCAAGTCCAACAGTTGTAATTTATTCTTTATTTGTGGTTGTATGAATAGTGGATGAAAATTCGTGTAGTGGATATATATACAAGATTGTTTTCCTCATTTATGAGAAGTGCTCAAGTGTACAAGTGATGTACAAGTGTGAATAAAGGTCAGATCATTCAAAGAAGAGTGTGGAAGAGTTTGAAGAAGTTTTGTGTGCCTAACTGGAACTGTAATCAGGCTTGTGCATAAGCTATTTTCTCGGTTCAAATTCATCAGATGGATTTAATCTGATTACTGTATGTAAGGTAGTGAGCCTTCCTTTTGAGCAGTGTGCTCTAGGCAGTATGCCTGAATGCAAGTGCATTCTCTTTTTATTATTCATTATACTTCTAATAGGGTATAATCCTATGTACTAACATCCATCGTGGTTTTTCCCCTAACAAGGTTTCCACGTATAAAATCTTGGTGTTCATGTGTCTTTGATGTGTTGTTCTTATGCTTGCACTATTAATTATCAAATCTGTGATATAAGGATTGGTTAATGTTGTATAAGTTTGATTTTTGTAACAACTGATTCACTCCCCCTCTCAGTTGTCTATCCTTTTTTTTCCAACAGTTATAATCTCATGCAATGAGACAACTTGTCCTAGCTTTAGTCCAAACTAATAAAAGAATCAAACTAAAGATTAGATAAGCAACTCCTAAGTTTAGTTTAAGTAAAAAGCCTCTAATAATTAGCTACAAGATACAATCTATGAATGGTTCTTTTAGACCTACTCAAACATCATTAAACAACACAACATTAGTCCAAAAACACATCTAAAACAATCATTCCCCATAAATTCATTCAAACACAATGAACAAGAAACAAAGTAAAATGATTAAATGGAAGGTAATGAATATTATTCAAATGCTCAAACCAGCATCCCATGGGGTAATTGGTGCTATTTTGGTGTGGAAAATAGCCCTTTCCCAATTCCTTGCAAAGCTTTGATGAATATTTTTTGATGATTGTGTGCTCCTTGATTAAATTTGAACATATCCTAGCTAAAATGGGTGAAATTCTATGAAGACTTGATGAACAATGGATGAACTTGCTTAAAATATGAAGATAATGACTTTGCATAAAGTTGTGTCCCCCAAAATCAATGGAGAAGAGCTCTATTTATAAGAGAGAATGATGGAGAAATGATCAAATGGGATGAATATGGGACTAAACATGAGCCAATGGCAAGGTGCCACTTGTCAACATGCTAGTGGAGGAGGAATGAACACATATTGGTGAATGTGCAAATAAATGCAATTAGGTGGAATTTGAAATTTGAAAGTTTTCTTGCACAAGAGGATGTGAAGGAGGAGTTAATTCCACTTGGGTCAAGAAAAAGGACTTGTAAGAGATATAAATTCCAAGTTGGAGGACATGTCCCTTTGGAGGAAGATTTCAAAATGAAGGAATATTCAATAAAAGATGCCCTTTTGAATGAAAATTGAGAATTAATAAATTAAATAAATTGATTTACTTGTGCAAGTTGCAAAATCTAGAGGATTTGATGGATTAGAGTTAGAGTCAATTAGGATTTAATTAACTTAGATGGAAATTAGCTGATTTGACATTTTGACTTAGATTTTAATAATCTAAATCAAAATGAGAGGAGTTTGAGAGATTATATTTAATTAAATAAAGTTTGATTTATTTAATTAAAAGGGGTGATGTTAGATTTAATTAAATAAAGGTGATTTATTTAATCAAAAGTGGGAATATTATTAGCTAAATAAAATAAATTATTTAACTAAAAGAGTAGCATTAGGATTAAATAAAATTGATTTATTTAATCAAAGAGGAACATTAGGATTAATTAAATAACATGATTTATTTAATTAAAAGAAGAAATATGATTTATTTAACTAAAAGAGGAATTATGATGAATTAATTAAATAAAGATTATTTAATTAACTGGTTAGTAATGAAGTGATCGAGGAAGAACTGATGTTAGTGGATTAGGATTAGGTCTCTAATATTAATCAATATAATTTTGACGTCTACATTTTTTCCTTCTTTGAGGCAATGTACTTGTTGCGTTGGTTCAAAGAATGACCTTACCAAGATCAAAATTCAAAGCAATTCTGACTTTTCGGATGCCCCATTATTGCCCTAGCAGAAGAATTAAGCCGATATACTGCCCCCTCGAGAGATCAGACAAAAATTTGGATTTTTGGGGGAGATCTCGAAAAAAGATGACAAGTTGCCTAAAGGGTCTAAGATGCTGAAAACATGCCAAAACGCGAGAAAAAGACTTGAAACGGGCCTTGGTTGGGTCAAAACAGGATCAGTGGCACAAAACCCTAGTTGGATGGCCACAACAAGGCAAAAACCCCTAATTTTCATGCTTAAATAGGCTTTGAGGGGTCACTTTCCATTCATTTTCACTTTCACACCTTGAGATTTGCAGCATTTTGAGCTCTAAACCTCCTACATGATGGCGCAAATAGTGCTTCCCTGACACATTTCCAAGTGAGTTTGAGTCCACCAGAGACCTCCAGGCGCAGGACCAATGGTATGCAATCCTAACCCGACCTTTTCTTTCAATTTTTTAGCACATTTATTGCATTTTGAAAGGTCAAAACCCTTAACGTTGCTATATAGTGACACTATAGGGGCTCAATCGGCAATGCTAGGGCTCAAATAGCACCGCTACTAACTATTGTGATGTCGTGTCACAATTTAGAATTAGGGTTTCAAAGGTCAAAGGGCGATGCCATTGAAAATGGCAATGTCGTGGTCTGGTTAGGTTTTCTTGGTTTTTTGGTCAAATAGGCATGCACATCAAATAGCGGCATCACGACTTGCTTTGTAGTTTAGGGGTCTCAACACCATTTTTTGGAGTTTGCAAATAGCGACACATATGTTGTTTCAATGTCGAAAACTCCAAACATGATCTCGTCTTTTTTTTTCAAAACTTGAAGTTGTGATTTCATGGGTGTAGGAAGATAGAGAGCATGTCCACTCATGCGAGCATCAACCCTTGATGCTGAGTAGATTGACCAGATGGCATGAGTTTCTTTAGGATCACCTTGGCATGATTAAACTTTGGTATATTGCCTATGTACCCACTGTGAGGACCCACCTGGCTATGATGACTGCGTTGGCCAAGAGGTGGCACAACAAGACATCATCATTTCATCTTCTCGCTGGTGAGGCGACTATCACACTGGAGGACGTGTGGTGGATTTTTTGGTTGTCGATTCACAACAATAGGTTCATATATGACACATATGTCAACACAAATGTGTTCTATGAGATCATGGAGCTAGATGAGCTCATTTTCATTGAGCGTCAGATCGACCTTGAGTACTATAGAGGTCGGGTGTCTACCTTCCGGTTGATTGTGGCCACCATTATTTCAGGATTAGTAGCCCTAGATCGGCGAGGCTGATACTTTAGTCTAGGATGGGATCTGGCTTGGGAGTAGGTGCTCTTCAAGAGGACTTTGTATGCATGGGGACCAGTGATGCTGGCCTCACTTTATCATGATTTTCATGAGTTTTCCTATTGTGACAACCGAGTGATTTGCACAGGGGTCATGTTATTACACATTTGGGCCTGGGAGCACATTTTCATGCTCCAACCGATTGTGATAGTTGTTGATGTGGAGTCTGATGATCCAATAGTTTGGAGGTATCGAGGCAACACCACACTAAGACACATAGGTCGAGTAGGTCTCCCTCACTTGCAGAGGGTTCTCGACGAGATGAGAGTATTCACCTAGAGGCCTTGGCTATAGATGTCGACTTGGTATGATGATGTACATCAAATTTTTTATCCCATGCAGGATAGATTGATGCAGGGATGTGAGCACACCATGATAGAGCACTACCTACTAGACAAGGCAGCCCAAAAATTTGGAGTAATCCAGGACAAGCCAGATGATCAATATGTGGCCATTTTTGCTCGGTCTACCAGGGAGACCACATGGGGTTGGATGATATTTATAGCAAAGGCAGTTGATAGATCCAGGAAGCTAGTGGCCAAGCCATGGGCATATGCATAGGGACCAGTAGATTCAGGCACCACACATGCCTATGATGATTGGTGTAGGCCTCCTCTCTGATTGACAGTTCCAAGGGTAGCACCTCTACGACGGAGGCCCCAAGGTAGGACAATAGGGCGAGGACCAGGAGGATATGATCTAGGGGCACCTAGAGGGGGAGACAAAGGAGGAGGAGGAGGAGGACCACCTCCTCACCATCTAGGTCATGGAGAGCAGCAGAAATAATCGAGAGACTAGCAGCCACCTCCTAGAGACCACTAGAGAGATCAGCAACCGCCGCCATGAGGCCAATAGCCCCCACCACCACCACAGCCAGACCCACAAGATGCCCAAATACAATAGTTATAGGGGTAGATACATAAGCTATAGGCATAGGTACATGCCCTGAAAAGAGAGAGGGATCAAACCAGGGAAGAGCGGGATCAAGAGAGGCAGCAGAGACAGGCCTCCGAGATACAGTTAGAACATGAGGTGGGTTGCCAGCAGCAGCTAGAGATCATGGTTGTTGCATCCTAGGGTAGGACAATCTTGGCACGGATGTACCATGAGGTTGTGCAAGAGGCCAAGTATTACCGGCTACACTATCGGTAGGCTATACCAGCAGCAACCCAGGTACCAGATTACACCCAACAGATGGGTGAGACGGGCCGAGGACCAACCTAAGAGGAAGGTAGGTGAGGGGAGCAGCCATGAGGGCTAGCTACCATAGTTTTGATCACCACAATTCTTTTGAGATCCACAGGCCCCATTTTTAATAGCCCTGTGGGCATTGTATACTTGATTGATACACATATATTTGATCCTGATTTGTACCATGACAGTTACATTTTTATATATATATGATATGATTCATTATGAGATGTGTCCTATTTTATTTATTCATTATGTATGGATGCTTCTTTTATGTATGATTATGATATTTAGATGTTTATTAATGCAAAATGGTTATGGATGCATTAATTTTTGTAAATTTTCTATGTAGTCTTATCATGATGTATGGACAAAAAAAATGTTTGTTACATAAATGCTTTTAACATGTTTAGATGTATGAGATGATGTGATATGTAAATTTAATGCATATATAGATGATATGATGATGTTTATATAATTATGTGATGGATACAAATATAATTATGATATGCAATGAATAATGATGTGTAAAAAATATGAATGTAATGATGTGAGATGTCCTATGATATTTATGATTTATGCAACATGATGACTATGTTACGCAATTATTAAAGGTCATATCAAAAGATGCACCTAAGTTAATTAACCATGTATTATTACTTGCACGGGTTGCCAAAGCTACAATGAATGTGTCACCATCTTCCTTCTCGAACTCAGAATCAGAATCAAATTTCTTTTTTTATTCTTTTGTTCTTCTTTGCATTCCTTACAAACATGTCCAGGCTTTCCGTAGTTCCAGAAAATAACTTTGGAATTTCGAGGGGATTTAGATCTCCCCTTATTCTTGGATTTGTCATACTTCTCATTCTTCTTGACTTTTTCCTTTGGTCTTCCATGAATATTTAAGGCCTCCTTGGTAGTGATGGATACCTTCCTCATCTCGTCAAAAAGCAAAGAACCCACCACATCTTCAATCTTAAATATAATAGAAGTACTCCCAACATCCATAACAAGAAAATCCCATGAATCAGGCAAAGAACAAAGAAAGATCTAACATTTCTCCTCCTCATCCATTTTGACACCAACTGATTCCAATGGAGCGACTAACATATTGAATGGTACTAGGTGGTTCATGATTCATCAACCCTCTTCCATTCTCAAGGAATACAACTTCTTCCTCAAGAAAATCTTGTTCACTAAATATTTGGCTTGATACATCTCACCAAGATTCTTCCATAGTTTATGTATAAGGATCTCTTCATGGATATTAATTAAAATATAGTCTACCAAACATAATCTGATTAGATCCATGGTTTTACGATCCATAACATCATATTGAACAAATTGAGTAAGATTTGTAGGCCTTGAGACATTCTCATCAACAACATCACATAGATATTGATCTACCAATAGATCCTCCATCTTTAGCTTACACATCTCAAAATTATTTCCAAAAACTTTCTCCACATCTATTCTCCTTGATGAAATTGCCATCTGAAAATTCTTGCAATCAGATCACAAAGTGTCCTCTACACAAGCTCCCACCCCAATCTGGATTAGTTCAAACAACCCAACAACTCACAACTCAAACCAAAGGTGATCAAACTCTGATACCACTTGTAAGGAAGCTAAGGCAGCGGAAAAACTTCCTACACTATCCTTGAGAGGAGAAAAATGAAAAAAATTTACAAATATTTAACAGTTACAAAAGCTTAAACACACATATCATGCATACCACAACACAATGATTTATATGGGGAAAATATTTTCGGGAG
Source organism: Sequoiadendron giganteum (assembly GCA_007115665.2). Classification (NCBI taxonomy): domain Eukaryota; kingdom Viridiplantae; phylum Streptophyta; class Pinopsida; order Cupressales; family Cupressaceae; genus Sequoiadendron; species Sequoiadendron giganteum. The sequence goes on from CM021105.1 coordinate 87,909,729, forward strand.
AAAAATCCCACACTCCAAAAGTCACCCAATATATTATTTAGAAATCAAAATATCGCAGTATATTTGTAGAGCAAGCTTCTCATAGGAGTATCACTACCAGAGATCAAGAGACACCACGACTACTATCAGATTGTCATAATACACCACCATCTACATACATCCCACCCGCTTATAACAAGCTTTTGGAAACTTATATAATTAGGATTTCACAAGGTTGTTTTTCATTTGACATCTTAACGGAAAAACCTTGATGTGTCAACAGGAAAAAACCTTGACGTGTCAGTGGGAAAAAGCCTTGACGTGTCATGGAAAAAAAAAATTGGGGATATCTTTCTACGAGTGTACAGTATTTGCATGATTAGTCACCACATGCCAACATACAACCTATATATAAATCGTATATAATTGCAAGGTTGAAACACATTTTCCCAACAAATCTCCCACTTGTCGAACATCTTACAAGGACAACGAAAGGGTCTCATCATCATCTCTAATTGCTAGGGGCCGAAATGCCAATAGTCTCTGAACAACATCTAAAATTCTTTGTGCTCATAGGCTTAGTTAAAGAATCAAAAACATTCATCAAAGTCTCTACCTTAACCAACTTCACCCTACCATCTTCGACCATATCTCTAACAAAATGATATTGCAAATCAATGTGCTTGGTCTTGGCATGAAATGTTGGGTTCTTGGCTAGACATATCGCACTCCAACTGTCACAATAAATTGTCACTACACCTTGTTTTATTCCAATATCTTAACATAGTCTATTAATCCAAATGGCTTCTTTACAAGCATGAGTAGCTGCAATATACTCTGCTTCAGTAGTGGACAAATCAACCACAACTTTTCGCTTACTCATCCAACTAATTGCACTACCAAATAAAATAAACACATAACCACTAGTGGATCTTTTGCTATCAATATCACCTACCCAGTCTGAATCCACATACCCATGAATATTAAGGGAAATATCATCTTCAGACATATTACTATGATAATATAAGGAATAATTTGAGGTACCGTGCAAATATCCAAAGACTCTTTTAACTGCATCCCAATGAACTCTACCAAGATTAGACATATATCTGGAAAGAACTCCCACTGCTTGGGCAATGTATGGTCTAGTACAACCCATAGCATACATCAAACTTACAACTACACTCTGGTAAGGCACTCTTCTCATGTATTCCATCTCTAATGGATATGTTGGACAATCTAAAATAAATAACTTTGTTCCAACTGAAACAAGAACACGCAATGGTCTACAATCCTACATCTCAAACCTCTATAAAATTGAGTTGAAATAATTGCTTTGGATAAGCCATAGCTTTCTATTCACTCTATCTCTTTTAATTTCCAGCCTAAGAATGTCTTTAGATATACCAAGATATTTCATTTCAAATTTAGCAACAAGTTGATATTTTAGTTATGAAATCATACCTTTCCCTCTGCCAGTAAATAGGAAATGATCACCATCAGTTTTATAATAAATACAATGATCTGATTTAGAAGGCCTGAATCCGAAACTCAACACATATGTATCAAATTTTTGGTACCACATCCTAGGACTCTATTTTAAGCCATACAAAGATTTCTTTAATTTTAAAACCAACTAACTTTTATCTTTCACCATGTAGTGCTCTGGCTATGTCATATAAATATCCTCCTCCAAATCACCATGGAGGGAAGTAGTTTTCACATCTATTTTCTCAACCTCTAAATCATAAGCAGCATCAATAGAAAGAAAAAATCTAATGGATACCATTTTTGTAATAGGAGAAAATATCTCACCATAATCAACACCCTCAACTTGATAGTAACCCTTCACAACCAACCTTTCATTGTACTTCTCAATACCTCCATCTAAACCAATAGTTTTCTTGAACACCCATTTACAACCAACAAGTTTTCATCCTTTAGGCAATGCTACAAGATCCCATGTATCATTATTTTTCAAATTTTTCATTTCTTCATCCATAGAAATCTTCTAGGATTATGCATCATTCATACCTAGTGCCTCTTCTATAGATTTGGGTTCATCCATGTTAGTATTCAAAGAAAAAATATATCTTGAATCATCAGGTGATTATCTATGCCTTGTAGACCTACAAAAAAGTTGAGTTGGAGGTTCTTCCACCTCTTCTAAAGACCCAAAGCTAGATGAGCTCTCCTCAACTTCTTGTCTATCCTTGGGCCTTGATTCAACTTTCTTAGGTGTAGAAGGAAATTGAATCATATCTTCATTTTTACTCTGTTCTAGCTGCAATGTAACAAAAGAAGGCTTAGTTTCTCTAAAAATAACACTTCTATATATTACCTTCTATGCAATAGGATCCAAAATCTTGTATCATTTCACATCATAATTATATCCAATGAAGATACATTTCACAACCTTTTTCTCCAACTTTGTTTGCTTCTCCTTTGGCACATGTGCATATGCCTCACAACCAAAAACTCTAAGATATCTTAATGAAGTCTTGCGACCCAACCATTCCTCTATAGGCATCTTATCAATTAGAGCTAATGTAGGATACCTGTTAATCAGGTAATAGGTAGTGACAATAGCTTCAGCCCAAAACCTTTGTTCTAGGCCAACACCACTCAACATACTCCTAGCCTTCTCCATCAGTTTCCTATTCATTCTTTCTGCAAATACATTTTTTTGTGGAGAATATGGAATTGTCTTTTGTCTATGAATACCACAATATTTGCAGAATCTATCAAAATCATTAGATAAAAATTCACCGCCATTACCAGTCTTTAACATTTTATTTTTTTCAAGTCTACAACTCAACCACTGCTTTAAATTCTTTAAATCGACTAAAAACTTTAGATTTACTCTTTACAAAAAAAACCATGTCCTTCTACTATAATCATCAATAAATAAAACATAATATGTGGATTTACCAATTGAAGGAACATCTACAGGACCAAATACATCATAATGAATAAGATCCAATACATCACAAGATTTATGAGAACTCGAGTAAAACTGGATGCAGATTTTTTTTCCATAAATGCAAAGCTCACAAAAATTGAATTCAAGATTGCAATTAGACAAACCTTCAACAAGGTTTTTATTTTTCAAGGTTCTTAGACCCTTTTCTCCAATGTGGCCAAGTCTCTGGTGCCATAAAATAGTTTTCTCTACAGGTAACTTTGTCTCAAAAGAAAGAGCACCCTTGGGTACCCAAAAGCCATGACCATTTTTTAAGGTGAAACCCTCACTTCTTCTACAGACTTTATTTTCACAGAAGTACTATTGTACTCAATAGTGCATGCATCAAGCTTATACAATGTCCCATATCTAGCAACTCTAGCAATCACCATAGCACCTCTAACGACCTTGCATACCTACACACCTGCATCTATTAGTTTGTTCATAGATAACAAATTTCGTGTTAATTGAGTGATATGCAACACACCATTAATCATTTTTATTCTACCATCAGGAAACCTAATTTTAACTTTACCATAACCAATAATGTCTAAATGAGAATCATTCCCCAAGTACACCTTACCTCCATCAAATTCTTCATATTCACAAAACTAATCTCTATTAAAGTTCATATGAAAAGATGCACCTAAGTTAATTAACCATGCATCATTACCTGCATGAGTTGCCAAAGTTGCAATGAATGTTCCACCATCTTCCTTATGGGACTCAGAATCATAATCAAATTTCTTATTTTTCTTCTTCTTTTCTTCTTTGCATTCCTTAAAAAAAATTTCAGGCTTACCGTAGTTCCAACAAATAGCTTTGGACATTCCAGGAGATTTAGATCTCCCCTTGGACTTAGATTTGTCATGCTTCTCATTCTTCTTTCCTTTTTCCTTGGGTCTTCCATGAACATTTAGGGCCTCCTTGGAAATGATGGATACCTTCCTCTTCATCTCTTCAGAAGAAAAGAACCCACCACATCTTCAGTTTGTAATATAACATAAGTACTCCCAATAGCCATAACAATAGAATCCCATGAATCAAGCAAAGAACAAAGCAAAATCTGACATTTCTCCTCCTCATCCATTTTGACACTAATTGATGTTAGTTGAGCCACCAACATATTGAATTATTTTAGGTGGTCTATGATTCACCCACCCTCTTCCATTCTCAAGGAATACAACTTTTTCCTCAAGAAAATCTTGTTCACTAAATATTTGGCCTGATACATCTCACAAAGCTTCTTCCATAGTTTTTGTACAGAGTTCTCTTCATGGACTTTAATTAAAACATAGTCTAATGAGAAAAATATGATTAGACCCTTGGATTTACAGTCCATAACATCATATTGAGCATCTTGAGTAGGATCTGCAGGCCTTGAAACATTATCATCAACATCCCATAGATCTCGATCTATCAACAGATCCTCCATATTTCGCTTCCACATCTCAAAATTATTTCTAGAAAATTTCTCCACCTCTATTCTCCTTGATGAACTTTCCATCTAAAAATTACTACAACAAGATAAAAAAGTGTCTTCTACACAAGCTCCCACTTAAATATGGATTACTTCAAAATATCCAACAACCTACAACTCAAACCAAAGGTAATCAAGCTCTGATAACCACTTGTAAGGAAGCTAAGGTAGTGGAACAACTACCTACACTAACCTTGAGAGGAGAAAAATGCAAAAATTTTCCAAATCTTTAACAGTTACAAAAACTTAAACACAAATAAAAACAAATATCATGCATACCACAACACAATGATTTATGTGGGGAAAACCCTTTCGGGAGAAAACCTCACAGTCCAAAAGCTACCCAATATATTATTCAGAAATCAAAAGATTACAATATAATTGCAGAGAAAGCTTCTCATAGGAGTAACACTATGAGAGATCAAGAGACACCACAACCACTATCTGACTCTCAGAATACACCACCATCTACCTACATCTCGCCCGCTTATAACAAGCTTTTGGAACCTTCTAAATTTGGGGTTTCACAAGGTCATTTTTCATTTGATGTGTTAATGGAAAAACCTTGACGAGTTAGTGGGAAAAAACCTTGATGTGTCGATGGGAAAAAACCTTGACGTAGATCAACAGGAAAAAACCTTGACATGTCAACGGAAAAAAATTCCAAGGCATTGCCCGAATCTAATCTTGCTACAAGTGTACATTATTTGCATGATTAGTTTCCACATACCAACATACATCCTATCATTAAATTATTTATAATTGCAAGGCTAAGACACATTTTCCTAACATTATCCTAGTGTCTAGGGTGTTTGTGTTTCACCCTTAGTGAGTTGGCCCAATGATGAGCATTGTGCTTTACGAATGGTGAGTTACCCAAATATGATCTTATGTGATGTGATATTAAACTAATTTTTCCCAATGTGGATTTGTGATGTGACATTGGTGAGTTTGTCTAATGAGTATTATCTGATGTGGCATTGGTGAGTTTTCCCAGTCATGGTTTTGTGATATGACATTGGTGTTTGAGCCCAATGAGGACTTGTATTTAATCCTACTTGTATGTGATCCATCATATGATATTGGATGAGTATTTTGTATGATGTGCATGTTGAGTGTATACTTCATGTATGGCATGTATGTAAGCCTTTGTGAGACCCCACCTTTCTGTGATCTTGTTGAGTCTATGTGTCTTTGATGTTTCTTGTCCATTGTTTTGTGTGCTTCTATATTTAGACATTATAAATGAATTTTATGAGTGATGGTTTTCCTATACATCAATGATGTTCATATGCTTGATTGTCATTGGATATGGTTAAATGACTAATTCTACCTAACTAATGGTTGTTGTGATTTCTCTAGGATAACCAGATGAGTTCCTTTAATGGATTATGTATGTATGTGTTGATTGAGATATTTAGTATGATGGGTTATTGGTTATATTTTGACTTATTATTAGTGGTAGAGTTATTATGTTTATTAGATGGATTACATTATGTTGATAGGGATTGTTGAGATGATTGATTTTATTATTTGATGGAATTATTATTACATGATTACCTAATGTGGATGTACGAGTAAGTATTATTATGGAGATGAGATTTGATATGTTAATGTTTACTTGTAATTATTATTAATTTTAATTTCCTAGTTGATTATTATTTTTTTAAATGTTATCTTGAATATGACAATTGTTTTGGCTATTCGCATTCATGAGATGTACTGACACCATTTGTTGAGTGAATAGGTGAATTTTGTCAATGGTGGTGGGGGTCACATAGCTACTTCCATTATTTTACACTTGTGAATTTATGATCGTGTCTTGTAGGGAGAATAAGGTCATGTATTATATGTTGTGAAATGTTTTTTATGTGTCACATGGCTATCTGTATATGTGAATTTATTTTATTAATCTTTTGAGTTATCTTTTATTATGATTATTTCTTTTATAATTTATAGAGTTCTTATGTAGTTTAAATTATGTTTTACTATTTAAAAATTTCCCTAGGTGATAGACTTATAGGTTAGGGATTGTTTTATCTTAGAAAATACCTTTATTTAAGTTTAGAACCCACTTTAATTACCCACTTTTGAAAAGTGGAGAAATTTATATTTGGTTGGATATTTTAGGTGGTTAAGAAAAGGTAGTTTCTTTTTCCCTTCTATTTATTCTTTCTCCTTGAGTGGAGAAGGGTATTTTTCCTTTTGGGAATTATTCTTGAGTTTCTTGAAGATTTTTCTTTAATAGAGTAGAATTCTAGGTGAAAAAGGAGAAGGATAGAAGAATAAAATGGGAGAGGGATTGGAGAGAGTATTCCACAATTTGGATAGAAAATTTCTTGGTAAGGTCTACCCTTTTTGGTAATCTATCTTTGTTTGATGTGTAAAGGATTATGTTGGAATATTGGTCATATTTATAAAATATATGTGAAATTTAATATTGAACCCTTTGAGTTATTTTTATAAGTTGTGTGTTGGGGTTTTGTCTTGGTTATGAGTTTCCACCTTGTTTAGGTTTTTACATAAATAACCCTTTTATGTGTTAAGATGAAGAAATAGAAATATGTGAATACAAATTGTTGTAATGTGTAAATTATATTATTGTGAATGTTATAGAGTGTAAATTTTTTGAGGATTCCATGTGAAAAGTGGTTGTGTGTGCATGGGAGGAGCTATGTGACCCTAGCTTGGGGGTGGGTTGTGCAACAACCCTACGATTGGGTGGAGATCCCATTGGCACTTGTTATTATTCTTACAGATTTTTTTTCAAGGCTATGAGTTATGCTGGAAGGCTATGTTGGAAAAATTCTCATAAGAAATTCATATGTTGGGTATTTCTTATTTTGGGAAGATTCAAGAAACATCATGACTGTAATATAGTATTATTGTGTCAAAATTCACTATTTTATGCTATGCTAGTTGTGAAAAAAAATTAAAGAAAGAAAATTCGCTTATCTTTAGTGTTTCTAGCCTATCTAGGAAGGTGATAAATTATGTACTCATCTCATTTCTTACAACTCTAAGTGGTAACACTAATTTAATGAATAATAAAAATGTTGTGCAGTTGAAAAAAAGGCATATATTGTCAAAACTAATGAAGAAAATAGGTTAGATAGGATAAGCATTTTCACATTAGAATCATGTTAAAAATTTAATGAAATTGAGGGAAAATAAATTTTTATTTCTGTTGTACTAGGTGTTAAAATATATATATATATATAAATAGTTTTCAATTAGTTCCTAAATTTGAGAACAAAAAAAGAGGAAAATTTGATATAATGATACCGACACACTACTGATCATGAAATTATAATTGTTTTATTTTTATGTGAATGAAAGATAAATATAAGTATCTATAATTACAAATTAATTTATACATACAAATAATTATACATAATTTTTTGGGAGCTTTGCAACATGAGCATGAAGTATGGATGATTGTGTTGGTTGTTCCTATGTTGTCATTGATGTCAACATGGTGATAACTACATGGTGATAACAAAATGGTAAGTTTGTTTGGTTTACCCAAATTTGTTCTCTTTCAGTAATACTCCTTTGTGATGCATCAATATGTTGGTATTTGAGTTTGAAACTCATCGCAAGATTTAATATGACTCTGATCTCCTAACCATGTTTTATTGACTCTAATTTTCTATGAATAGAAAGTTATCTCTGACAGAGTTTAACTCTGTATCCTACTATTGTTTTGTGTGAGGTATATTGTGTGGGAGACTTCACATTCTACTAAGGTGAACATTCTTATACGATGGTTTTGTTGATATTATCTTTATTGTTAGTATGATGGGATATTAATGTGCTCTTAGATTCAGAAGGTATTTTCTTTGATGATTATTTGTTGGTTTGGAGAATTGTGATTTAGTCTTGGCCAACTCAATGAATGCAATATATTATGAAGACTAATAGCCGACTTGGTATAATGCACTACATGAACGAAATGATTAAATCTTATATGGTGTTGACAAAGAAATATTTTGATTATTTTGTGTTCATCCAATTAGGCCAACCTAATTGATGAATAAGATATACTTGTATAAATATGAGATAGAAGCAAGTGAACAGTGTGTGCAAGTGAGAGTGTGGAAAAAGAGAGATATGTGGGTGTATGAACAAGCAAGCAAGAAGTGAATGTGAATGAAGGATAAGATCAGTGCTTAAATACTTTATCAGTAATTCACATTTGTTGAGTAATGTAGTACTTTATATTCTGAGCTTTAGCGGACTTGAACCCTGCACATTGAAGGTGTATTCCATTAGTTCATAATTTTGGTAGTGAGCCACCATAATTGTATCTTGGTAGTGATCCATCTTTTTTACTCAAGTTGTGAGCCTTTTAAGGACAGTGAGTCCTGGCAGTGAGCCCCATAATATTTTGTATCTAAATATAATATATTGTGAGTTAACCCTCACTATGGATTTTCCCATTCTGGGTTTTCCATGTAAAAATCCTAGTGTTCATGTGTATTATTGCTTTGTCTTGTTTCTATGTTCTCTCTTGTTGATTCAGGAAAAATTGTGATAATTGTTAAGTGGTTTTTATTATCAGTTTATCGAATACTAATTCACCCCCTTCTCTCATTATTTTGGATGTTCAACAATTTGTATCAGAGCTTAGTTCCTCAGAAGAATTCTAACATCTTGAGGAAGGTCCTAGAATTTGAACATGAGAAATTGTTTCCTCCAAAAATTTCCCCTACCAAATTTTTAGAAGAAATGGAATCCTTGAAGAAAAAGTTGATAAAAGCAAATGAGCATATTGAAAAGCTACAAAGTGAAAGTCTGGTTGCATGTGATCTATTGACTAAAGGAGAATAAATCATCACTAGCCTGCTGGAACAATTGGATCAGAAGAGAAGAATTGAAGAATGTCAGGAAATTGAAAAATGAAAGAAGACAGATGAATGTGCAAAGCTAGAATTAGAAGCAAGAATCCTAAGATCTAATCTGGAAAGGGAAAATATTTTTGAAGAAAAATTTAAGATAAGCTTGGTGATGCCTAATGATTTGATTACCTCTCAAAGACTGGAAATGGATAAGAGTGGTTTAAGATTTGAAAAATTTCATAGTTCTAAAGCGAAGAAACTCACTGGTAAAAAGATTTGGTACAAAGATAGACAAGTCAAGGAGCGAAGAAGTGATTCCAAAAAAAATCCTGTCAAATGGAATGATGTGAAAAGGTATTTAAACTTCAATGGTATTTTTCATTCTTGCAAAAAATTTGGTCATAAGGAAAAGGACTGGAAAAGTAATGTGAATGATTCTAAGGGCAAAATAGACATAAAGATAGTCTGTTGGATAAAAGGGAAAATGGAAAGAAGAATGTTACTTGTTGTAAGTGTAGAAAATTGAAACATCTTGGAAGTAATAATGAAAGAAAGAAGAACATCTATCTAGTGAAGAAGAATGATCAAACCTTTGATCTGGGAAAGGCAAGAAAAGAAATGGAAAGGATTTGGAGAAAGGAATTATCGGTCTTATCTTTTCAGACCTCCAATACAGATACTCCCGTCAATCTCTAAATAAAAGCAATAGCTAAGGGGGAGAAATCATCAGAAAATATATTAAAACCCCCTTATTAGTACTTGTGTCATATCATGATAGAAGTATATTTAATGTGGTAACAAGATTAAGGTATTTTATTAGTTGCATGTGTGAAGAATGAGGTCTACAAAATTTGAAAGAATGAAGGTGTACACAATTTTCAAGGAAATCTACCTGCAAGTTGGAATATTTATTGCAAAACATTCGAAATGAAAGGAATAAGTTTGGATGAAATTAAAGGCCTATGTATTTTTTATGAAACATGCAAAAGAAGTTTAGAAGGGAATTTAGAATTTTAGAATTTGAAGAATTTATTAGATGAATTCGAAGTGAGCTCCGAAAGCAAGATATCTATACATTTCTTGTTGACATTTTCAGAGGTATTCCTATTTGCAAAATCTTTTACTTATATTGATGGAAAATTCAAGGATTTTGAATTGTGTGGATAAAGCTAGGTTGAAGAGATATATGATGAATGTGTCAGAAGAGTTTGTTGGATCATTCTCTTGCATCCCTCTGAGAGTTTTTCCTACAGAAGACATCTATGCATTTATTTACAATAATATTGAATAAATGTCATCAATTCAGTTTAATGTGCTTTGGGAAAATGAATTGAAAGATAATCATGATGCCTACAGATTATTAGTTGAGAAGAATTTGGATGTTTGGAGAAAAGTTCCTTTGTTTGAATTTGAGAAGAAGTATATTCAGATGGTATTGAGAAAAATTCATGATGAATCTTTGTGGATTGATGAGGCACATTTGGTCACCAGAGAAGCAATTAGAGATGTCACTGGTTTGTGTTCCTCTAGACCGATTCCCAAATTGAAGACTATGAATGAGAAATAAATAATTGAGGTTACAGGTGTGAGTTATAAAGGAAAATAAATTGTTTTGAGATCGATTATTGATCCTGTAATAAGGTATGTTGCTATGGTCATTGGTCATAAAGTTTATATCCCTAACAATGACTCTATAGTTTATGTTGTTGCGATGAATATTATTGTTGATATGGTAATAAGAGGTATGGAATATGACTTGTGTGAACTACTTCACATACATATTTTGAAGAATTTAAAGGAGATTAAGAAGAGCAAGAAGAATACTTTTCAGTATGGAAATTTGGTTGGTTGTCTACTCTTTTACTTTTTGAAAGAGTCGTCGGTAATAGGAAGGATAGAATGGTCAAATTCAGAGCCTATTTCTATCAAATCAGGAACTTCATGATAAATCTTCATAGTTTGGATGCACAAGAATCTATCCTTGTTGCATTATTTGGAACATTTCAGCTAAGGATGAACAAAAGGTCTAGGATTCTAGTAAGGGTTGTGGAAAGATACTCTGAAAGCATACATTTTCTTGTGTCTATAGATTTCTATCACATGGAAGTAGTTGAATCAAGGTTGGTTTGGATATCTAAATTGAATTATGAAGTTTCAGAGGCTGAAATTTATATATATGCTAAGATTCTACTAGAAATCCCTAAGCATCTCAATGAAGAAAGTACCTCTAGTAGCATGACTGAAACATGGAATACGAGGAAATGTAGTGAATCTAGCAGGTGAAGAAGAAAGTAAGCTTGAACATGAGCATGAAATAATGAATATTCAGACGGATTTGGAAGATTTGTAGAAGGTTATTCCTTATGCTAATTTTGACTCATTTATTTATGTTGTGGAGAATCTTCATGGCATGATTAATTCTTTGAAAGTCTACATCTCTAGAATTGAAATTTGTCTGCTAGAATTAGGTCTAATGAAGAAAATTTGAATGATATCAAAGGAAAATATGTGAATGCACGTGATCAAGTAATGAAGGAATTGGAGAGTGTACAAGGTTGTGAAAAAGAGGCACATGAACTACTTTCCTTTTGTCTAGATTGATCTGGTAATACATTGAATATGAGAAATGAGATAAGCATGGGTGAGTCTCGATTGAGCACTCAAGAAGGTACATAAAAATTAGCAGAAGATAGAGATAATCAAAAGTGGTCCTACATTGTGCAGCTTCAAGACAAATTTTTCTCTCTATAGGATCAAAGGATAGATGTTATCAAGAAGTTTGTGGCACTCAATGACATGATTAAATTCAAACATACTTTTTTTTCTTGTGCTCTTAGTTGTATTGGTGAATTATCAGAGATCAATCTTAATCCGAATACTTTAACAGATAGTTTAGATTCTCTAACTAAACTTGAGTTATTTTACAAGACTCTAGTTAGTGTAAAAGGTTCATGGGAAGAACGTAAATTATCATGGAAGGCTATCCTGGACAGTCTCAAAGGTTCTTCCTTAGGTAAATTTAGTATTTAAATCTTTTTTACTACTTTTTGATGTATATTTAATGTTATATCGGACCCCTTCCTTTGTCATTGATGTCAAATGGGGAGAGATAAAGAGATGAAGAGATGAAGAGTCAAAGGAAAAACTTTTTGTGAAGAAAAATTTTGATAGGGGGAGTAGTCAGAACATTCAGTGCGGTATACTTGAATTTTTTTTGTCATGCATGTTGCCATGAATGCCAAAGGGGGAGATTGTTGGAAGCTTTGCAACATGAGCATGAAGTATGGATGATTGTGTTGGTTGTTCCTATGTTTTCATTGATGTTAACATGGTAATAACTACATAGTGATAATAGTATGGGAAGTTTTCTTGGTTTACTAGAATTTGTTCTCTGCTGATAATACTCCTTTGTGATGGATTAGTATGTTGGTATTTGAGTCTAAAACTCATTGCAGTATCTAATATAAATCTGATCTCCTAACCATGTTTTATTGACTCATTCAAATAGCTATATCTTGGATCTTGATACATCTTTTGCAATGAATAGAAAGTTATCTCTAATAGAGTTTAACTTTGTATCCTACTATTGTTCTATGTGAGGTATATTGTGTGGGATACTTTGCATTCTACTAAGGTGAACATTCTTATATGACAGTTTTTTTGATAGTCTCTTTACTAGTAGTATGATGGTACATTAATGTTCTCTCAGATCTGGAAGGTTTTTTCTTTGAGGATTATTTGTTAGTTTGGAGAATTATGGTTTAGTCTTGGCTGACACAATGAATGCAATATATTATGAAGACTAATAGCTAACTTGGTATAATTCACTACATGAATGAAATGATTAAATCTTATATGTTACCAACAAAGAAAGGTTTTCAATATTTTTTGTTCATCCAATTAGACCGACCTAATTGATGAATAAGATATACTTGTATAAATATGAGATAGAAGCAAGCGAAAAGTGTGTGCAAGTGAGAGTGTGGAAAAAGAGAGATATGTGGGTGTATGAACAAGCAAGCAAGAAGTGAATGTGAATGAAGGAGAAGATCAGTGCTTAAATGCTTTATCAATAATAGATATTTTTTGAGTAATGCAGTACTTTATATTTTGAGCTTCAGCAAAACCGAACCCTGCACATTGAAGGTGTATACCATCAATTCATTATTTTGGTAGTGAGCCACCATCATTGTATCTTGGTAGTGAGCCATATTTTGTACTTAGGTTGTGAGCCTTTTAATGATAGTGATTCTTGGTAGTGAGCCCCATAATATTTTATATCCAAATATAATATATTGTGAGTTAACCCTCATCGTGGTTTTTCCCATTCTGAGTTTTCCACGTAAAAATAATGGTATTCATGTGTATGTTTGCTTTGTCTTGTTTCTATGTTCTCTCTTGTTGATTTAGTCAAAATTGTGATAATGGTTAAGTGGATTTTATTATCAGTTTATGGAATACTGATTCACCCCCCTCAGTATTCTAGATGTTCAACATAATTTACCAATTTCATATCTGAAATATATAAATTATTTTTACTTAATCATATATTTTATATATAAAATAATAAATATATGTATATATATTAATAAAATTTCTTTAATATTTATAAAAATATCTATTAATATATGTTTATATATTAAATTAAAGTTGTAGAAAAAAATAGGCACAAGATGTATAATTTTGTCATCTTCAGGAGTTCATGTTGCTATATCTGGCTAGCAAGAGCCAAATTCTGTCAAGTATAAGTTTTGGATTGATATGTATGGCTACCAAGAGCCATTGGACCTTAATTTTGTAAAACTCTATTTTGTATATTAATATATATACAAGCTAATTGTCTTTCATCTAAAAAATAATAATAATATAAATTAATTTCTTAAAGGGCGGACCCCAAGCCAACCATGGGTCAGCTTGCACATGTAACCCATGAGCGGCATGGGAGGTGCCCCATTAAGGGGTGGCTCAATCCCCATGGGAGGGGGATCACCCCTCCCATATAAAAGGAAAGCAATGAGCAATTTTAAACTTATTTTTTTAATATAAAATAAAATAAATATCACAACGACTTTTATCGACTATTAATAACATTATGCAAGGATAACATAAGGATATGATTAATGATTTTACCATTATGAAAATTTTGGGTAAATAATTATTTAAAACACATTATTCTCTCTTTATGAGCTTAGTAATAAAATAATGGACATAAAAATGACCAATTTAGAAAGCCTTCAGCAAATTCTTTTCAATTTTTAGATCAATAAAGTCACCCATGTTGGAACTTGATATAAAAGGTTACCTAGCCTTTAATTTAAAATTATCTCACCCTCATATTTGTGTGGTGTGTCCATGAGGTATTGTGATCTTGATGCCATTAAAATTCCAAGGACGTTTTCCATAAGTCTAGTAGGTGAACAACATCAATTAAGATGCATAGAAGGGGATCATCTCACCCACAATTTGTATTAATTCTCTCTCCGTTTATGGTGTAACATACTTATGATGAGAATGTAATCACCTTTTCATTATATGCACATGGATAATCTATTAAACTCAGTTTGGTTATGGCTTTTTGAGTCAAACAAAATGGTGGTTATGTACTTATTTAGTCCATTAAAAATGGGGCATGTTAGCTAGTTAATAAAATAAAAATACAAAATCCTACTTCAAAAGGAGTATTATTGATTATTTTTAAATTTATAGATTTAAATGAATAAAGATTGTTGAATTAATTTCTATAGTTATTTAATCTTTTAATCAAAATGAAAAAAAAATTGTTGACAGTAAAATAAATATTCCTTGTTCCCTATAGACTCAATGATAGATTTAAGAACTTATCGTGTAATGAATAACTTACCCTTAATGCTCTTTTATATAAATCAGTGGTTCATAGTTAAAAACCATGTTAGTTTTATACTTACTTTAGTTGATCCTCATTATAAAAAAAATGAAACATTTATAATAGCATTTTTAACTTGATGCCATCATAGTAACTAAGGACATGTTACCTAGTTTCATCTATTTTGAGTTGTCAAAAATAATTGGGTTTTGGATTGTCTTGACTAATGAAAATTTGGGCATGACAACCTTCTCCCAATGTGTTTGGCATGAGTGTGTGTGCTTGTGTCCCACGTGACTATCTCCTAGT
Organism: Sequoiadendron giganteum; assembly: GCA_007115665.2. Lineage (NCBI taxonomy): Eukaryota > Viridiplantae > Streptophyta > Pinopsida > Cupressales > Cupressaceae > Sequoiadendron > Sequoiadendron giganteum. The sequence goes on from CM021105.1 coordinate 87,925,142, forward strand.
AGGGTGAGATTCAATCCTTTGATTCCGTGAGGTTAGGTGACATGGAAACCACCATTGAGGAATGAATGTCTAAGGATCAAGATTCATCATTGTACCATGTTCTACTTGAGTTTTTACTTTATTTAAAAGGATATTTGAGTCCTATTTGATATATTTGTAATAATGTGGTTTATTGGATCTCTCATTGAGATGGATTTTAATCAATGGATAATGGACAATGTAATTAGTCTTAGTTACATGATTCGGTGTTGGAACCTAGCATGATCGTATTATGGATTCTTATGCTTATACAATGTAATGGTAAAATGAATATAGAGATATTTACTTTGGGTTTAAAATGAATGTAAGTGTCTTGGAGTAGTCTTGGATAGTGTTTTGGACCTATCATTTAGTCATCCTACTCCTAATATCTCATTCCTTAAGTGTGATTTTATTTATGGCACTCTTGTAGCCACTTCTTAGGTCTTGTAAAAAAACAAAATTTATCGTTTCTTTTAATTTTGGTGTTTTCTTTCTTAGGGAAAGATTTATGGGTTTCAAGGAGGTGCTAACACTCCTCCCTACCTTCTCCTTCACTTTTCAGTAATGTCCAGTGATTAGGCAAATCAAACTCTTTGTTTGACCCTAAGTCATGTTTTATCATTTCTGAGTTCACATGGTGTTGTAGACACTCCTAGCTAGTTCCTTAGTGCTTGGGGGTTCCTGGAGGTCACTCCCTATCTTGAGGAATCTCACTAGACAAGGAACTAGTGCCCCTACAAGGACTATAGCATAGGAAAAGTGTGTTAGAGATACAAGCACCCAAAATAGACTTGGGTGCCATAAATGGGCATAGGCACCCATCAAGGACACTAGTGTTTGGTTCTTGTGTCCCATTTGGGTGTTAGTGTCTTGGGATGTGTTGTTCCCCATGGTCTTAGGATTCTATGGATGTTTATAGAATTTTATTATGTACATGGTCATTGAGGATTTATGTTACATTTTGCATCATTCTGCATGCCTTATTTTGAAGTTTATGGATTGTCAAACCTAGGTCTAGGAGACTGTTCACCCATTATTGTGAAGACTTGGGAAGGTTGAAATTCTTCATGGTTGAACTTGTGTGTCCTCAAAATTCCTCATAGTTCAAGGGTTGTTATGTAGTATTATTCTTCCACTTGTGTTATGTCACATTGCAACGGTATGTCATGTGTTGACCTAGTGTTCCTAATCACACTAATGTTTCATAAGTGTTGTATCTTGTATTTCAAAAAAAAATCCATATCTATTTGAGTTAATGTTCTATGGGTTCCATGTCAGGGAATTACAAGTGTATTCAAATTTATTTCCTACCTATGCAAACTCATCCCTTGCTATAGATATATCAACTCTTTTTGGGGTGCATCTCACTAGTTGGAGATAGACTAGAAACCTTTGCTATAATTTATTTAAACGAATTCACTCTCAAACTGTTTATGGTCACTTAATTTTTTACCAATGTTAATGCAAATTTATTATCAATTTCCTCATTGTAATTTTCCAACCTTTGAAAATAGGCCAACCATTGTGTCTTCTAAAAATAGGCAAACTTAACTAATCATGTTAAAAATTACTACATGTGATTCATAGGTTCTTAATGAATAATATCTCCTTCATTTTTTTTAGATAACCTAAAAATGCATTCTATTCTTAAAAATCAAACACTTATGCTTAGTTCCAGCCTCTTATGATACTTTTTCTCAACCATTGGATGTTATTGATAAGCCATTGTGACTAATTTGTTCAAAAATAGTCTTAGTTTTATGGTGGGTGAGATCAAATACAGACTAAACTTCTCAAAAATTAAGACATATAAGGTAGGATATAAGGGGTAATCCTAGAACATAGATGTAGGTACAATAAGAGTAAGTGAAATGGGAAGTTTTCATGATCATTAATAAGGTAGTATCTTGGATGATTGTTTTGTAATCATTGATTAATTGTAGATATTAATTTACCACATAGGAAAATTATACTAAGTATGGCATTCATCCCCCTTGGAGAGAGTCACTTGTTGACAAATGATGTGGACTAATTAGTAGGGTAGGGTTTAGCTATGATAGCAATTAATATTATGAAAAAAGAACTAATTTATCATAAGTATTAATTAATATCATAGTTAAGCAATTATGAAAAAAACATCTAATTCTAGTATGATATATTATATTGCCATGATGTACATGATTTGTCCAAAGGATCTTGTGATGAGACAATAAAATGAATGATGGTAATGGAATGGATGGAGTGGCTACAAAAAATCTATGGTAGTTGAAGTAAATGAAATTTGGTGGACCAATAGAGGGTTTCCTACAGCAAGAATGTGGAAAATTAATAATGACAAGAATGCAGGCTACAAGTTATCATGTAGTAATAATGTAACAACAAGAGACTTTTGGAAAGGAAACCAAGATCTAAACAGTGGTTGTGTATCATCCTCTAGTTGTCTAGTAGCATGAAAATAGTAGCATTAAATCATAAAAATTCTTTAGAAAGTAACAAATTCCTTGGTAACAATTGGAAGAGGATGGCCAATAATACCCAATGGTTACCACTATTAACTTATTGATTTTTCTTATTTAAGATAAGGAAAATAAATCATGCCTAAATTATGACAATGTTTAAGCTGAAAGGATCATTTATTACTATTGGGTACTATTGTTTATAAATTATGACCAAGAGAATCTAATTGTAATGCTAGGTCCTTTTTTCTTCACAAGTTTTTGGATAAATGTTTCCTCTTCAATGGGATTTTTTTAAATTTTTTAAAGGTGATGACCATTGACCATTAGATAAAATATGATTGGTTCAATGTTTGTTAACTTCATTACACCATTGAGAAACACTTCTTCAATTGTATGGATACCAAGCCATATGTTCTAAGACTTGTCTTTATGATCTTTATACTTTGAGTTATAAAACAAAATCCAATCTCCTTTTTGAAACTCTTTTTTCTTAATAAATAGGTTGTGCTAGTTTATTCTCTATTTTTGTATAATATTTGTGTGATTGGAAAATTCCTTTCTCAACTCATCTAATGTATTTAGCTGAGTGAATATTATTTGTGTTAAATAATTCCATACCTAGTACAAGTGCAATTATTAAGTTCTTATACTCAAATTTAATAGGAAGAAAAACTCTCTTACTAGAGACTAGTTCATAGGGTATAAAACATGTTATCTTCCATGTATTTTTGTGCACACTACTTTAGTGATTTGTGTTTCCCAATCTCTATAGAGTAGAACGATTACTTTTGTCAGAATAATTTATAGTTCCTTTTTTATGACCTTCATTTGGTCATTTAATTGTAGATGATAGGAAGTATATTTCTTGTGTATGATCTCATATTCATAAAAAGTGTTACAATTAGGGATTTTATAAATTATGGGCCTTGATTAGTAATAATTTCCTTGGGTACTCCATATTAAGCGAATAGTTGCTCATATAGGAATTCTACCAATATTATATCATGTGTATGTGTTAAGGCTTTGACTTCCACCCATGTTTTTAGGTAATATGTGCATATTAGTATATAATATTTATTGCTTGATGGAGGATCAATTGGGCATATAAATTCTAGACCCCACTTGTCAAATGGATCTAATACTATATATGGGTTTATGTACATTTCATGTATTTTTTTTTGGTTTTCATATTTATTTATATTGGTCACACTTGCTTGTATATAAAATTGCATATTTATGTAGTTTTAGCCAATAGTATCCAATGTTGAAAACCTTGAAGGTTATATGTTTGGATACAAAATTCCCTCCACATAGGTTGTCATGATAAGCTCCAAGGATGCCAAATACCTCATCTTCTATTATACACTAATGCATAAAATTATCAAAGCCAATATTGAAGTGGTAGCTAGAGATCCATGAGTATGGAAGGTTCTTTTCTACTAAATTATTATTTTCTCTATGTGGAGAATGTGGACCCTTGCCTAAAAAATAGTAATTAGCAATATCAACATGACATGGAGTATACACAGTTAGAGAAAATAAATATTCATCCAAAAATGAGTCCTCGACAATATGGAAATTTATGTTAGGTATAAGTTCCGAAAGAAAATATGCTACCGCATTGGCCTTAATAGGTTTATTTACATTAGTAATATAAAACTCTTATAAAAACAATAACAATTTTAACATTCTACTACTAACCATAGGTTTTTCCATAGATGTTTTATGGTTGTATGATCAATATGAACAAACATAGAATAGCCAATTATATGACTCCAAATTTTGTTCTTTGTATATACCACAAAAAATAGTTTTTTAGTCATATTATAGCACTAGTAGAAAAACAACAATAAATGACTAGAAAACTACTAAAAATTGGTCATGTGTGTTGCAAGTATGGATGTGTTTGATGGTTTTGTCATTAATGTTGTCATTGATGTCAACACAGTTTAGGTTGAGTAAGTTGTGTATTTGCCAAGTGCTTTTGAGAAAATTTGAGAAATAATAAAAACAGTGTTGAAGTGTGTTCTAAGTGTGCTCTGGTATTGTACTATGCATTTCTTCTGTGTTGATCCTATGCCTATGCAGATCTATAGGTTTGTTCATAAACTTCAATGGATCGTATATTTTGAGTTTTAGCTTCTGGTTTGATGGAGAGTAGTTGTGTTCACCGGTGTGTGAACTGGTTTGCTAGAACTATTTGCCTGTGGACTGGGAGAAATGTTTTGGCTTCATAGTCTTATGTTATTTGGTTTTATATCTTACGGATCTGGGAGATGACTCTTTCTGATGGTTTATGTGTTCTAATAAATTTTCTTGTGGTTTGGCACTCTAGAAAACCTGCTCCAGAGCTCCTATTTTTTGTTGGTTATCTCAGATGGACTAGTGAAGAGTTTTCTATGAATCAATTTTGTTATAATTGTTGTGGATGTACCTGAGGTGTTTATAGAGTTGGTGAAATGGATGGTGAAGCATGCTGACAAATCCACGTGTGATTATCTTTCTAGTGATGTGTGTACTTCAAAGATCATAGGTGTTTTCATTAGGTTTGGTCAACCTGGTGTTTACATGTTACATTAAGCTTTTGCATCGATTTGAGAAAGTGTGTGTGTGATCCAAGATGTTTTTTGGGTCCTAAATTAAATATGTAATTGGTCCTCTCACATTCTTATCCACCAAGAGAAAGTTGAGTAGCTGACCTAGTTTGAATTTTTAATTTGAAATTGTATAGCCGACCTTGGTGAATGTTTCTAAGGTTGAAGATGGTATAAAAGAAAATCAAGTTGTAGTGAATTGATCATCCATCCATCTTTCAATTCAAGCAAGAGAAGAGTGTGTGAGCAAGTGCGAAAAGCAAAGTGTGGAAGAGAAAATTAAAGCAACAATACTTCATTGTGTTAGATTCTTGAAAGCAGTGAGCTGATGGTGTCTACAATCTTCTGATCAAGTTGCAAAGTGTGTGGAACTCTTTGTGGTGGATCTTTATTTATCTCTTTTTCATTTTTTGTAAGTAGTGAGCCTCTTTCTAGACGGCGAGTCCTAAGGCAATGAGCCCTTAATCTGGGTAGTGAGCCTTTGTATCTAGGCAGTGAGCCCTCTTGAAATGAGTCTTTGTATCTGATATTACATTACTAGTATATTGTGAGTTAATCCTCACTGTGGTTTTTCCCTTATTGGGTTTTCCACATAAATCTAGTGTCTCTAGTGTTGTGTCTCTGTTATTTGCATTTGATACATGTGGTTCACCCCCCCCTCTCAGTTATCTTGTGCATTTCAACAATGTGACCATTAGCTTGGTCACGTGACCATTAGTAGTTTATTTCTAGTCATTTATAATGGGACCAAATTCATGACTAAACCATTTTTAGTCATTTATTGGTTGTTTTGATTGATCAATTTTGTAGTATATTTAGTCATTAATTTAGTCATTGATTGTTGTTAATTGGTCATTTATTTAGTCGTGGTAGTCATTTATTTAGTCATTATAATCATTAATTTTGGTCACTTATTCATGATAGTCATTTATTTAGTCATTGTAGTCATTTATTTAGTCATTGTAGTCATTTTATTTAGTCATGGCAGTCATTTATTTTTTCATGGTAGTCATTTATGAATTAATGCTTTTAGGTCTATGTTCTTGCATTTAAAAGGAAGTTGCATGGTCAGTTATGCTTGTTGTATGGTAGAGTAAGGCACTAGTTTTTCATTTTCTCCTTGCTTTGTATCTGTTCATAAAGGAAATGCTTTTGTAGCTTCCAATTCTATTTCACAAGGAAATAGCATGGTTACATTAGGGAAACTAATGAAATTAAGATGAAAATGGTTAAATCTGCAATGGTCGTTGAGATTTTAATCTCACGTGGAATTTTAATCTTACTTCCAACCATTGAGATTTTAAAAGAGAAAACTGATGAATGGTCAATTTGTTGAAGAGGTCATAAATCAAAATTTTCCCTGTAACAAAAGCACCGGAGGGTTTTCAGTGTTTTTGCTTCACACTGCAATTATTTTTACAGAAATTAACTCATTTAATTTTTTGCTTACACATTAGATACAAGGAAATATAAAACTCAAAAATCTACAAAATCACCATCCTTAAAACACATTCAATAATATTTGTGAAATTGATTTTATAAACAGATTTATATGAAGAATATAGGTCTGCATAAAAATAATTTTGTAGAAAAATAATATCATCCAGATCTATAGATGTAAATTTATATTTAGAAGGAAAAAAATTAATTAAGTAAATTATGATTATTTTTAGATCTAAAGAAAAACAATTACCTTATGCAAACTTTAAAATGGGCATAGGGTCAACTATTGTTGCCTACAAACTTAAATCAATGTTTCAAAATATTTAAGTTTCAAAAATAATAATAATAATAATCAAAATTATTTGGTGACTACAAAGGACAATTTTATGTAAAAATAGCAAAATAAACTGCAAGAAATATATTCTTATATCTATACAAAGTCAATGCATAGGGTGGCCTCCTCTTGACGATGAAATCTCCTTCCTCCTGATGCATATAGTGAAACTATTATAAGTTAAAAACAAAGCAAAAAAAAAACCCCATTCTTCTTGTGCAGCCAGAGCAAATCGTGGAAATTGCAGCCATAAATCTCTCTCTCCTCTGCGGTGCCTGTCTCCTCTCATCCTACAAAAATGAGAAAAATTATTAGGACAAAGAGCTCATATATTTGTTCAATTAGAGGGAAATGAAAGGAAAATTTAGGACAACATAGATTGAAAATAGTTTTTTTATTGAATTTGCCTAGCAAAATAATATGCGTCCAAAAAACGATTAGGGCATAAATAATATATTTAAGTATGAGCCGCCAAAATGAATGTAGAAAATTAGGCACCCATTTTGAAATGGACGTGAAATTTAATTTCAATGTGGTTAAACAAATCTCAACCGTTCATCATTTTCCACCATTTTTTGGCTATTTGAATCTAATTTTTGTCATTTTTTTGGCTTTTTTTTGTGGCTTTTTACTACAATGTGAGAATATGGTTTGGGAAAGGGTTTAAGAGTATGTTTATTAAAATGAAAATTACAGAAAGATCCTAATAATGAGCACATTTAGGTTTTAACATTATGGCATCCTTTATCCTACTTATTAGTTTGTTTTTTATTTTTTAAATAATATTTTCTATTATTTAATTATGTGAAGAATTTTTTATAATGTTTTAATTTAAATTCTATGATACATAAATTTATCTTATTTATAAACTTATTCAAAATTGATTATATATTATTTTAATAAAAAATAACTATAAATATTATATTGTTAATTATTATTATATATATAACATTTTTATAATTATTAATTAATAACTATTATATTTCTATTTAATACAAAATATAATTAATATATTATATATTTTATATAACGTAGATTAAATTATATAATTATATTTATAAATATATATAATAGTATATATAGGTTGTATTATTATTATTTAAATATAAAAATATATAGGTTATTATTTATTTACTACTATAGATATATTTAAATATAAAAATGGTAAATTTAATATTAGTTAGTACTATTGTATATATATATATATATTTGTATTTAAATATATTTGTTGTAATAAATAAATAATCTATATATTTTTATATTTAAATAATAATTTACTATTATATTTAGTATTATTATTACTATTATATTTAATATTATTATTACTATTGTTTACTACTATATTTACTACTATTATTACTATTATTTACTATTATTATTTACTATTATATTTATTATTATCTACTACTATTATTTACTAATATATTTAAATATAAAAATATATGAGTTATTATTTATTTAGTACTATAGATATTGTGATCCCTAAAATGTTAAGTCCTATTATGAGATGCTAAACAAACTATCAATGCAATAAGAAGAAATAACACAAAGAGGACCTCAACAATTAGCCTAAGGAATGATAAACATGAAAGCAAGATGAAATAAAATAAAGAGTGATTATACCTTCATGTGTGCTACTTCTTCCTTGGTTGGCCCTTGATCTTTGGATGTTTTTGTGCTCCTTGGATAGCTAATTAGATCAAATATGCAAAGTGGTATGCAAGATGAGTGAAGACATGGTAATGGTGAACTCAAAATACTATGGTAAATGCAAGAGAGGCTCAAATGGAGAATTTACAAGACTTTTGATAGCAAAAGATTGATTCTCCAAAATGAGAGGAAGGAGGGGGTATTTATAGATGAATTTGAATTCTCTAGAGAATTCAACGGTTGAGATTAAGCCAACAAGGTCAAGATGGAGGGGTATGGTGAGTTGAGGACTCACAAGCCCTCACATCTTGACATGTGGAATGTGTGATGGCTTAGGGTGAGATGATGTGTAAGTGAGTTGGAAGAGAGGTACATGATGTGGATGAAGGACAAGTACCTTGTAGGTCCCTTGGGAGATGAGAAGATTTCCTCAAAAAGGAACTTCTTGTCCCCAAATGAAAATGAAAAAGATATTTGAGAAATTTTAGAATTTCTCAAAAATTTCCATGGGAAATGGGAAACTGGTTGGAGAAATAAATGTGAAATAAAAATTCACATGCTTGAGAGAGTCTAAAGGATAAGAGATGGTTTCCAAAAGGATGGAGATTTTCCGCATGTGAGTGATGTGACAAGTCAAAAGTTCTAGAAGTCCTTGGCATATGTAAAATGACAAGTCAAGTCTTCTAGAACTTGCATGGGGATAAGCTAAACCTTGGAAAGATAAAATTGAATTAAAAATTCCCATGTGGAAGAGAGGAGCCTTGGGTGAATAAATATGAATTAAAAATTCACATGGGAAAGAGAGTCAAGGCCAAGAAAGGCAAGTGGAAAGGTTGACTAAAAAATGTATGTTAAATGTGGCTAATGACCTTGATTAAGATTGTGCAAACACAAGATTAGGATAATTAATGAGATATTAGAGGCAAGTGGGAGACTATGGAGGATGTGACACTAATCTTGATTAGGTGGTGCACATCTTAATCATGGATTAATTAATTTAATCCAGATTAAAAGAGGATTATGGAGAATGTGACAAGGAGAGAGAAAAAGAGGGATTAAAAATTGGTTTTAATCTAAATAGGTCAAATGACTAAATTAAATAAATTGTCCTATTTATTTAATTTAGAGAAGAAAATGTGTAAGGTAAAGTATTTAATTATTTAATTACATACTTTAGGAACCTTAGGCAGAAAATGAAATAATGATTAAATAAATTATTTAATCACTATTAATGAAATAGATGAATAGAGTAGATGATTTTTATCATGTGGAAGTGATAAAATTTAGATGTCTACATTTTTCCCCTCTTCGAAGTACTGTTAGGGTAATAGTGTTTCGAAGAAAAAGAAAATGCAGATGACTCGATAGAGGAAGTAACCAAAAAATGATGCCCCAGCATGGGGAGGAGGATCTGAGCTGTCCAATTAGCAGGGGAATGGATGAAGATGCCCCAATCCTGCAAAGGAATGACTATGATAGGGAAAATAGATAAATGGGAAGGGTATGCCCCCTCGAGAGGATGATGGGGGAAAAACAGGGGTCCCGGGTGACTTCTCGATAGGAAGAAATGGATGGTATGGTTGGAAAGAGAGTGAAAAATTAGGTAAGTTTTCCTTTTGAATGAAGTCAATCGGACAAACGGTTTGCAAATGACGGCCTCGGGAAGGGAAGGGATTAGTCAGAGGAAAAAAAAAAAGTAAATAAGAGCTAAAAAATACCCCATAAAAAGGGTGGGAAAAATAATATAAGGTAAGTTTAGAAACTACCTCACCTCATTTCCATTGTAGCAGTTGAGAGAAGAGAAGAGGAGAGAAAGTAGATGAGGAGCGAGGATGCCATAGGATAACGACACCGAGATCATCCACCGGGTGGATGAGGTTTGGAGATTCTACAGTCAATAGGGTGGGCCCCACCAGGTTAGCGACAAAACACTCTATGCATCATTTTGGTAATTTTAATGCATTTTAAATGTTTTATTATAAAATGTAAGAAACGGGTTTTGTGGGCGGGTTAGATAGGAAAAATGGGTAGGGAAGAAAAAATAAAAAAAGTCAAAAACGGGATGGGGAAACTATAGAATTCCATATCCATATCGTGAAAATACACTCCTGCCAATCATTTCTCCAAATATTTTTTAAAATTTTATCTAATTTGTATTCCCGTGACTAGTCATTTTTATTTATTTGTGTGACTAAATAATTTTTTACCCAACGACCAAATTATCATTTATTTATTCATTTATAGCTGTGTTGCAAAACATTAGTAGAATTTAGTCGTTTTTAATTGTTGTGACTAAAAGTTTTAGTCACTTAGTCATTTATTTTCCAAATTCAACTAGTGTAGTTTAATTTAATATTTTATAAGTTATTGTTGATAAAGCATATAAAATATTCCATGAATCATGTTTTAAGCCAAGGATAGCTCTTATGGCTAAAATAGATGCATCAACATGAACATGCAAGGATTTCTTTATTTTGGTAATTTTAATACTATACTTGTGGTTGGATAATATTTAAAGGATTAGAAAGATTCTTGGAATGCATCTATCCAGTGAGTTTCCTTGGTAAGTAGGGTAAATAATGGAGCTACTATTTTACTAAATTTTTACATAAATCTATGGTGATATCCTACATCGACATATAAACTCCTAAAGTATTTTTTCCTTGGGGGTATTGACAATTTTTTAGTGACATCAATTTTAGTAGGGTGTACTTAAATACGTAATTGATATATGCAATGTTATAACACTATGCTCTCTTCCATCGTCATGTAGCCCTTTTCATTACTTTGAGAAAGGTTACACTTTTGACATCTTTGTAACAATGTTTCAAGATTAGACAATGATTCTTTGTAGGTACTCTTGTATGATTTGAAATAATCCATGTGTATTTCTAAATAGTCACGGGTGAGGTAAAAAAATGTTGAACACAACCCTTTAGAAGGTAGTGCAAGAGTATTATGTAGTCCAAATAGAAGGACTTGATAAGCATATGTGCCTTAGGGATAATTGAATGTTGTCTTGTCTTGGTCTTCAAGGGTAATATTGATCTATTTATAACCACTAAAGTCATCTAAAAATGAATAATACCTTGTTCCTACTAAATAATCTAAAAATTTGGCAATGAAGTGAATGGGGAAGCGATCCTTGTTGCAACATTATTATTTTCAACACAAATATACCACTTACCTCAATTTTTAGGCACTATTACTAAAGGGAAAACTAATTGGATAGTTTATACGGGTAGATGAATCCTCCATACAATATTTTTTACAATTAATTCTTCACAATATCCCAAATTATAGGTTTCATCATCCTTTGTGGTTGTCTCACAAGTTTATAGTCATATTTAATAAACATGTAATGTTCTCGTAGGTTTCGATTGAATACTTTTTATGTCATATCATAATCCCATGAAAATTATATTTTATGGTACTTTAATATGATAACCAAATTATTTTGTTGCTACAATTTTAACTAAATGTTAATGCTAAATTTTATTTCAAAAGGTTTTTTCACATGTAAGCTGATAACCATATGGTTACATAAGTGGATATCTACTATAGAGGGATTCTACACACACATACATAACACGAGTCACGAAAATACCACTTCCATACGTGTTGTGATGGCTACATTCAAGTATGCAATAACACCATAGGATCCACACACTCTCTTCTCACATAATTTCAATCTACATCATACTCATTGTTTCCTCACTCTAATTCTCTAACCTTTCTCTCTGCTCCAAGTATCCTTTTCCTATCCTTAAAATTTTCCTTGATACACTTAGTGTAGACATCTAAATTTGATCACTTCCATATGATCAAAATCGTCTACTCTATCCATCTATGTCATTAATAGTGATTAAATAATTTATTTAATCATTATTTAATTTTTTGCCTAAGGTTCCTTAATTATGTAATTGAATAATTAAATACTTTACCTTACACCTTTTCTTCTCTAAATTAAATAAATAGGACAATTTATTTAATTTAGTCATTTGACATATTTGGATTGGAGCCAATTTTTAATCCCTCTTTTTCTCTCTCCTTGTCACATTCTCCATAATCCTCTTTTAATCCATATTAAATTAATTAATCTGTGATTAGGATGTGCACCACTTAATCAAGGTTAGTGTCACATCCTCCATAATCTCCCACTTGCATCTAATCTCTCATTAATTATCATAATCATGTGTTTGCACAACCTTAATCAAAGTCATTAGCCACATTTGGGATACCTTTTTTGGTCAATCTTTCCACTTGCCTTTCTTGGCCTTGAATCTCTTTCCCATGTGAATTTTTAATTCACATTTATTCACCCAAGGCTCGTCTCTTCTCCATGTGAATTTTTAATTCACTTTTATCTTTCCAAGGTCTACCCTATCCCCATGCAAGTTCTAGAAGGCTTGACTTATAACTTGACATGTGCCAAGGACTTCTAAAACCTTTAACTTGTCGCATCATTCACATGTGACAAAATCCCCAGCTTTTTGGAAACCCTCTCTTATCCAATGGACTCTCCTAAACATGTGAATTTTTAATTCACTTTTATTTCTCCAACCACTTCCCCTTTTCCCATGGAGATTTTTGAGGAATTCTAAAATTCCTCAAATGTCTCTTTCATTCTCATTTGGGGACAAGAAGTTCCTTTTTGAGGAAATCTTCTCATCCCCCAAGGGACCTACAAGGTACTTGTCTTTCATCCACATCATGTACCTCTTTTCCACCTCATTTCCACATCATCCCACCCTAGGTCATCTCACAATCCACATGTCAAGATGTGAGGGCTTGTGAGTCCTCAACTCACCATAGCCCTTCATCTTGGCTTTGTTTGATCAATATCAATCGTTGAATTCTCTAGAGAATTCAAATTATCCTATAAATACCCCCTCATTTCTCTCATTTGATAAGGAAGTATTTTGATACCAAACTCTTTCCAAATTGTCATTTGCAACATTTTAGCTTCTCCATAGCATTTGTCATCAATCCATTTTGCATCTTGCATCCATTTAACTCAGCCATCCAAGGAGCACACAATACATCCAAAGAGCAAGGGCCAACCAAGGAAGAAGCAGCATGAAGGTATAATCAATCTCAATTTATTTCATCTTGCTTTCATTTTATCAATTCCTTAGGCTAATCATTGAGGTGTCCTCTTTTGTGTTAATTCTTTTTATTGCATCATTAGTTGTTTAGCATCACATTAGGAACATAAAATTTTAAGGGATCACACTTAGTATATGATGATAGATCCTCTATCTCTCATGTTTATTCTTAAAAATCCATAATGTACATATAGGAATATAAATCCTCAACGATGATCCACATTGGCTACAAGATGGTACAAATCTCTAGGCCACATAAAACATGAAGTTGAATAAGTGTAAACAACCTCCAAATTTAATATAGTGATAACATAAGGGAATATCTTCATGTGATGTTCTTAGCTTTCCCTAGACCCCAATTTGTCTCCATGTGAATTCAATCAAGGCATAACTCCAAAATGGTCACACAAGAAAAAACCATGTATGCCTCATGACCTCATAGAGACTCTGGGACCATGCTAGCTCTTATGGTGACCCAAATCTCAAAAAAAATTGAATGTGATGTTACCCCGTGCTTTCAAAATATTCTCTCAAAATTATGAGACCTAGTAAGCATTTTTTTTTAATGTGGTGGCTTCTTTAGCGACCTAGACACAAAAACATTATAAAAAACTAATAATTACATTGGTAAAAATATAATCCTCATACCTATTGGAAGATCATAAGTCTTAGGGTTATTTAAATGTTTAAATTTTTTCTATTAACCATCATCATTCCTTTTAGGGGTCACCTTAAGCTCCCTATTAAAACTTCCTTGTAAATACCATATTATATTTCCTTATCACTAATGTTCTATTTGAAAGATAATTCTCCCTTGATCCCGCTCAATTACCTTACATAAATTTCCTTATAGTTTTCCACCCATTTTTTCACCTTTCAACCTCACAATCTAGTATTGAATACATCATTTTTTGTGATCTACATGTAAATCCTTGTAACCACCTTAAACTCAATAATCTATCTATAAATTACCTTTAAAATTTTCATCTATTTGATGATCTATCAACAAGTGAAAACCTTCTCTAACTACCTCAAGTTTTGTGATCTACTAAAAAATCCCTATGAATGCCTCACATTTGGTTATCTGTTCACAAGCCATTGCAAGCTACCTCCATTTAGTGATTTTTCAATAAACATAATCTTTTACCTTTGCAATTCTAAAGCTCCAACTTCCTCTCTCTCTAGTGTCTTCTCTCAATAATAACTCTAGTCACAACCACCACCTTGAAAACTACCACATAGTTGGAACCTTATTTTATAAGCCTCTTATGGTCTACCTCAACTCAACAAGCCTCATTTACTTCCTACAAATTATTTTCACTAGAAATCTCTACCTCTTTTAACAACCTCATTGTAAAAAAATATATTTACTAGGAGTGCACATACCCTTACCAATGCCCATATATTAATACATGCTCAACCTCACTCTTCCCTTGTAAATTATCTCATAGTTAGTGTTATATTTACAAGCTTCCCATGATCCAACCACCTTTAATACCATGTGGTGCAATTATAATTGAATTATCTTGAAAGGACAATCCAATTACACAACCAACACAAATAAACATGCATATAGATAGAAAAACCACAAAAATTGATAAAAGATATAACCTATGGAAACTCTTAGTGAGGGAAAAAACTAACCTCCAAAAGGTTCCTCCACTTATTATTAAATATCCAAATACATTATAGCCTATCACAAAGGATCTTCTCATATGCTAGGATATAGCCATGTGATAATAATAGGATTACACAAATGCATAACCACCAAACATGCATTCTAAACACAAATAGAAAATTAATCACAAAACACCACTTTTAAAATTTCCATAATGGTCATATTAAAGTATGCAATAACACCATAGAACCCTTATTCTCTCTACTCAAATATTTTTTCACTAAATCATATTTCTTGTTGCCTCACACTATGTATATAACCTTTGGTGATCCCACAAAGCTGGTTTACAATTTCTGAGAGGAACTGATTTTTGCTGAAATCACATATTTTTAGAAAATATAATGATTTAAGCCTTTAAAATTTTCATTTTAAGGATTCCAATTGAAGAGGGTTGATCAAACCACCTTAGATCAAACCCCCTTGGATAGAACCTCACTAGTTTTAAACCATACCTATAAATGAGTCTCCTTTACACCTATCAAAATGCTGATAAAAAATCACTTTTGATTTACCTTTTGGGGGATCAAATGAATTCATTTAAAATTTATTTCAAATTATTATGGTAGTCCTCAAAATGAGCTATCCCATGAATATAATTTTAATATTTTTTGGTTTTATTATGTATGTTTTTTTTTAGTTTTATTTAACATAGGTTTTTCACTGAAAATCAAGCTCTCTGTTTTGGACATGTGGAAAAATAGAAAATTATCAAAATAATTTTTTTTAAAATATTTTTGTTCTTTTTATTGATTTCCTTGATCCATTAAAAAAAAAAAAATGAATTTTGATACATACAAAAAATTTTATGCTGTATACAGTTCGCCTATGTCTGAATTGCAATTGGTTTGACTTTGAAACTCTATTAAGGAAGAAATATTCAATAAAAAACTATGAGACCAAATGAAAGTGCTAGATATCATAGTTACAAATCTAAATTAAAAAATAAATAGAATTTTATCCTTCATACAAAAAAGGTTATGTTGTATACGATGAGCATCACTTTTTAAAAATGTTGTTTTCTGAAGAAAAAAAAACCAGTTTTCGTGGGAGATGGAAAAAGAAGTGCAATCATATTCCAAAAAATTTGAAAAAAATATTTTTAGAATCTACAAACAAAATTTGATGAGAATCTAGTTTGCATCATTTTCAAATTCCTCACGGTTTAGCCACTATAGGTACCTAAATGTGAAGATTTAGTTAAAAATAATAATTTCAGTGTCTAGTTTGGCCAAAAATTGTAAACCACTATTGTGGGATCACTCGAAGGTTACTTCCTCACTATATATTTATTATCTACTATATGCTGAAATATTTCTTGAAGCACTTGATGGATAATGATCCATCCTCTATCTCTCATGTTGACCCTTAAATTATCATAAGAAAGGAATATATGGAAATCTCGATCCTCAAAGATGATTGGAATTGGCTATAAGGTGATGTAAAACTATAGGCCACATAAAAGATTTAGTTCCAGCTAGGTGTAAACAACCTTCAAATTAAAACATGTGACAATGAAAGGAAATGTTCTCATGTGGTATTCCTCATACCTTTGTTGAATAGGACAACTAAGGGGGGGTGAATCAGTTTTCATAGAATTAAACCTTTAATTCAATTACTAGAACTAATCCTTAACACTACTTAAATGATTAAACATTATGAGCAAGTGTATAAACTGAAAAACCATCACACAAACACAATAACACCAGATTTACTTGGAAAACCCAATGAGGTAAAAACCATGGTGAGGATTAACTCACACTATAGAGATTATCAAAATCGATTACAAGAGGCTCATTGCCTAAGAAACAAGGTTCACTGCCAAAACAAGGACTCGCTATCCGGAACAAGACTCGCTGTCCAACAATGCTAACAACTCAGAGGGCTCATTGCCACAAAGATACAAAGAAGATAAAAGAGATATCTTACAAAGAGACGACAATATCAATGCAATAGATAAATCCACCACAACCACTTGTAGACATGCATGAATGATAGAGTACACCTTCTGCTCACTACATCTGTAAACTCAGCATTTAGGCTTCACACTAATATTCCACACTCACATCACACACACACACTGAATAACATCAATCTCGTATCTATCTACTCTTTTTATTTTCACTTATCTTCTCTTCTTCTCTCTTGTCTTTTTCGTTGTTCTCACCCACTTCCTTACTAACATATCCTACAATTATACCATCTTCAACTTTCAAACATATCCAAAGTCGGCCATATAGCATTAAATTAAAATTAGGTCAATGCTAAGGCATCCTAGGGTGGAATTAGAATGAGGATGACCCAAAAACATGTTTTATGAGGACCTAAATAGAACCAACATGCTTCATTAACTCTAAAGATGGTGTTCAACACAAGGTCAGCCAAACCAGTTTAAAACACATAGAACAATTAAGCACAAACCTTCCAGCTATCAAAATTAGCTTTATCACGATCATAGCAGCACAAATATCAAACCAAAAGTCTTAAGACTTTAACAAAGAGAAATATGGACTAGCAACATTTCTCCTGAACCTCAACCAAAACCATAGAAAACCACAGTTCACAACTAGTGAACATAACTCACATTGAACAATGAATCAACAGCCAAAAATCTAGATATAGCAACTTCCAACAATCATGATCAATATATCTAAACCATACAAACATAGGATAAAATTCCAAAGCAAAACTGGAGCAACCACTGAACACTTGTAATCTTCCTTTAATACAATTTTCTTAATATCCTCAACATATGTAGTCAACAACAACCAGTTGATAACCAATTGACTAGTTGACATCAATGACAACACCTTCATTCTTTCTATTCTTGCAACAATCTCCCCCTTTGTCATTGATGGCAACACATGATGTGAAAAACCATCAAAGACAACATACTAGCACTGAATATACTTCTCTAGATTTGTCTTTTTGTTTCTCCCCTTAGTAGATAATCTATTTTCACATGCTTCATTTCCTCTCTTTTTCACATGCTTCCTTTCCTCTCTTTTTCACATGCTTCCTTTCCTCTCCCCCTTTGATATTAATGGCAAAGGAAAAAGATATTTACATTTATTTCCACCATTGACAATGGAATACTCACAATAAAAACACATGACACTACCTGCTCCCCCTGAGAGGTAGCCACTGGACATCAATCCAGAAGAAAGATAGATCCATAGATCCACTGGACTAATGCATCTCCATATGCATCTAGTTCAAGAAAGGAGGGGAAATGAACCCTAACTTCTCCCAGAGATACTCAAAAGTATCTTTAGGAAAATCCTTCATAAATATATCAACAATTTGTTCCTTTGTCAAAACATAATCAAGCTTTACTTCATTCTCCACAACCTTCTCTCTAAAGAAACTATACTTCATAGCTATATTCTTTTTCCTCAAGTGCATCACATGATTTTTTGAAATGTTGATAACACTTGTGTTATCACAAAAAATAGAAATGGGATCATCATATAGCACTTTGATATCTTTCAATTTCTATTTCATCCATAGAACTTGTGTACAACAAGACACAACAACAATATACTTAGATTCAGCAGTAGACAAGGAAACTGAATCTTTCTTTTTACTCAACAATGCCACAAATCTGCAATCAAGAAAGAATGAACCGCCTCTTGTACTCTTCCTGTCATCTACACATCCAACCCAATTTTCATCTGTATAAGAACTTAGTGTGAAATCAATATCTCAAGGATACCATAAGCGATAATCCAAAGTGCCATTCAAATATCTAAAAAATCTTTTAACAATAGTAACATGTGTTTCCTTAGGATCTTCTTGAAATATAGTCACAAGACAGACAACATGCATGATATCTCGTCTATTAGCAGTCAAATATAATATTCCACCAATCATATATCTATACTTTCTCTTATCAGCCTTAGCTGAATCATCATCTTTACATGCTTCACTTATAGTATCTGATTCAATCTCATAAAGTAAAGATAGGTTTACTTCACCAGCAACTCTTCTTCTATTCAATACCCCTTTGGTCCTATCTCCAATGATCTGACTTTCTGAATGGTTCTTTTGTACATATCTAGGTATCTTAGGGGACACCATTGAAGCTTCTTCTTCTCTTTCATTTTGCTCATCCTACTTTTCTTTCTCATTCGTTTCCTATTCTTTCACAATCTCTTTTATTCTTACACAATCAGGTTCATCAAACACATTTCCACCAATGTCAATTGAATTCTTCATTGTTTCATCAACCTTGACATTATTAATCTCTACAATATTTCTCAATATTTTATTGAAACATATGTATTCTTTTATTTTAGTAGAATACCCAAGAAATATGCCTTCATCCCATCTTGCATCAAACTTTCCCAAAGTTTCTTCATCTCTTCTGATATAACATTTACTTCCAAATACCTTGAAATACTTAACAATAGGAATTCTTCCATTTCATAGCTCATAGGGAGTCTTTATACTATTTTATCTTTCTCAAACATGATTGAATACATAAAAAACAATATGAATAGCTTCTCTCTGGTAATCTTCTAGTAAACTAGCCTCAGTAATCATCAATCTAGCGGCTTCTTGAAATGTTATATTTTTTCTTTCAACAACTACATTCTGCTAAGGGTTTCTTGGAGTAGATAATTGTCTCTTTATTCCATGTACTTCACAAAACATATTAAACTCATGGGAAGTTCATTCTCCACCTTTGTTATACCTTAAGAATTTTATCCTCAAATTTACTTCATTTTCAACCATAGCTTTGAATGTCTTGAATATATCTAATGCATCTGATTTCTCTCTAAGAAATGTAACCCATGTATATCTAGAATAATCATCAATCAAAAGCATAAAGTACCTGTAATGCCCTAAATTTAACACTCAAAATACAGTTTAGGACAAAACACAAATTCCAAAATTTGTTCACTTATGCTTGCAAAACTCTCAAAGTTTGCTACCAACACAAACACTATAAGAAGGAAAATAACTTCCAACAAGACATAAACTATAATTCTTTTAGATAGATAGCGAAATTGTTTAGACCATCATGGTCAAGTTGAGAGGAGACATGGAATCCACATCTCTGAGGTAGACTTAAATAATTCAACCAATCCAAAAATTAATCTGAAATGTTATATAAGTCACATTCCAACAATAACATATATATATATATATATATATATATATATATATGTCTGTAGTAATCATAAGAATTATAAGAGAACAAATCCTAGGGGCCAGACCTAGTCCTTGGGGGCTCATCTTAGATGGCCTTGCCTACATATATAATTCATAGAGGCATCATAGTTTGACAACTAGGCTTCAACAATATCCCACATGGTTGGATAAAAAAAATATAATCAGTAGGTTAAAAATATGGCTTAACATCAATAGTGACTTGTGCTAACTCGATCCTCTACTCAAATTCAACCTACACCTCTATACCATTAATCATAAACTATAAGAGCGGGTACACAACCCTTTCTAGGGCCCAATACCCTAGATAGATCTATAGTCGGATTCCACCCACTTAGGTGAAGCCAGGGGTCTAAGACCTGAGTAAGGATATACTAGGCAACACACTCCAAGGATACTTTCTTGAGTGTGTAAAGAAATGAAAGATTCCAGATTTACCTAAATTACATCTTCATTTTCTAGTTCCAAATGGTTTCTAGCTTTTCATATTAGGTGTCAATGCCCAAGACCTAAGAGATTCTCTTTAACAAAGCCCTCTCAAATAATTTGATCTAATAATTATTTATCAATCATGTATAATTAGTAAAATGGACTTGATCACTTAGATAAATATATATATTAAAACAATTTCTTATAATCATTGCTATTCAATTGAAATACTTAAGATACCACAATATTTGATAAACTTTCCAATTCCAAAGAGTGATAACAACTCAATATACTAATATATGGTTATCAACATAATTCTATGTTTCAACTACTTACTAGGTAAATGATAACAACTTAATAACCATACAAATGTTAACCAAAACTAAAACTCAATCTTTAACTATGGCTAACTTGATAATTGTATAAAATGATAACCATGTCATACAAATGATTATCAAAAGGATAACTACACCATCCAAATAATATCATATATTTCTAATAACTATCAAAACGATTTCTATAATATGCAATGCTAATAAATTGATAACTAAGAAATAAAAACTAATAGATAATGAATCAACAACTATTCATTCTAAATGAATATGAAATCAAGATCTAGTCCATAAAATAAATAAATAACAACTCATGACTTTTGCATTTGATAGTAAATGATTTGGTAACCAAAGAAATCACAAATGAAACCCACTTGGTTATGATGCAATAATGGTAACAAATATGGTAATCACATGATCTCCTAAACTACAAAATGGTTAAACTTTTGATTTATCATCATGATATTTTTATTAAGAACTGGAGATGCATTTGTGTTTAGATAGGTCTTATATGACATTTAAAAGATTATATACTCACAAAAGTTTCATTTAGACTTAGGAAAGGAAACATACAATAAATGAGATTGGTAGAGTAGTTAGTTATGTTATATGGTAGGTTTAGATAGAGTCAGAGGAGATAGTTGTAGCTATAAGATTACTTTCTCCAATTGCGATAACCCATCATATTGTTTACTACTCTCGTTAACTAATTGCTTTCCATTTTATATTTTCTAATTTTTTTCTTCTTGTAATCCATTCTTTATTATTCATTTTGCGTCATTACTTCATTTCTCTTTTAGCAATCATATTAATACACTCTTCCATTTCATTAAAATCTAGATACAAACTAAATATGATACTTGGGTGGTTAGAATTAAAATCTTAGGAGGAGGAGCAACAATGGCCTTCTTAGAGGTAGTTTATATTATTAGAAGCTTCTTAGGGTAAAGTAAAATATGCAAAGACATTGTAGAACTAGCACACCTTCCTTGGGTGTAGGGAAATAACCTTCTGAGGTATTTGTACACAAAATTATCAAAGGCCACAATGACAATTGTATGATGATCACTCCATATGCTTATGTCTACATTGGATGCCTTAGGTAAGGTTTAAGAAATCCCCGCAAGATCCATCCTAGCTGGTGTACACATAGGGTTCACACTACATAAAGTCTATTTTCAAGATGACTTGCCAAAAGAAACAACTGCCCTATAAGATCTCTTCAAGCATAGTATAATAGGCTTTAAATAATAAATCATACATATTTAGAGAGTGTGTGAACAAATGCAATAACAGATTAACCATATACCTAGAGAACAATATACTCTTAATAGATTCAAATGTGTTACTAACAGAAGCACTTTAAAGCATGATAGAGTTAAAATATCAAAAAGAGCTATCAACTAGTGAGTGAACTCAAGAATCAAGAACAATGAGACATAATCCTAGAACTGAAGTTGAAATATTAATTATGCAAAGGTCAAACTTATGATGCCTTCATTCATTGCTTAGAGCTGATTATTTTTAAATACTTCAAGAAAACCATGGTCTCAACGAAAACCATGAATAGAAGAGACACACAACCTATATGACAAAATTCCTAAAAGAAACGTGTTCTCATGGAATGCCCAGATTATAGAATATAGATTAAATGGATTTGTAAAAAAAAGGCTTTAAAAACGTGCAAGCAAATGTTATCACCATGTGTAAGGCATCCACTCTTCCTGTGCTGAAAGGGGCACTTTGGAACAGAGGATAAACCTCCATCGACTCATAAAGGATGGGATAGTTTTTCAAATGTTTTAGTTGCAATTTCCCTAGTAGATATTTATGTAAAATTCAAAAGAGAAGGCAAGGCATGCAAACTATTTGATGGAATGCCTCAATGAAATGCATCAAAAATGTGGAGGTGGAG
This sequence comes from Sequoiadendron giganteum, assembly GCA_007115665.2. NCBI lineage: Eukaryota > Viridiplantae > Streptophyta > Pinopsida > Cupressales > Cupressaceae > Sequoiadendron > Sequoiadendron giganteum. The sequence goes on from CM021105.1 coordinate 87,948,277, forward strand.
ACAAGGTGTGCGAACTATTTGACATAATGCCTCAAAGAAATGCATCAAAAATGTGGAGGTAGAGACAAGGCATGCGAACTATTTGACAGAATGCCTCAAAGAAATGCATCAAAAATGCGGAGGCAGAGACAAGGCATGTGAATTGTTTGACAGAATGCCTCAAAGAAATTTTGCCTCATGGACTACAAAGATTATAGCAGGTGCACAAAATGGGTTTGTTTGAATGGCCTATGATCTCTTAAGTAAATACAACTGGTCGGTGTAGGACCAAACCCTCAACTTTTTCCAGCTAGTCCTACTATACTATCACTCTTGAATGATTGACAGGAAAGAAATAAACCTGAAATATCTTCTCCTTGCACAGGGCAACCTTTAGCTTCGCACATGCCTGAATTTGTCTGCCTATGTGCACGCCTCCATGGCTGCAACTTGAACTTGGAATCAGTGAATCACATCACAACACCACCTCCCCAATTTTTAAATTTGCAAAATTCTTGAAGGCTTCTATGGTACTATCTTAGATTTTCATTAGGTCTTTTTTTTGTTTTTAGAAAGACAAAAGAGACCCTTTTTCCTTTTCTTCTTTCCATATTATAGAAAATGCCAGCGGATGAATATTTTGTTGTCCATAAATTTTAAGACCATTAAAATTAGTTGTTATTCATATGTGGATTGCACCCACTGTTGTTCCTTACCCATCATAGCGATCATTAATGGGATGCTCGATTCCTCACCTCTCATAATGAAAGATAGATATAAAATATCAAGGTTGTTAGAGCTCTTTAATTCTTGGGTTTCAGACAAGATTTTCCAAAATATTTCACATTAATTTTATTGACCGACCAGACTTTTTTCTCTATTTAGATTTAACATGAATTTAATATTGGATCCTTTCACATATATATCAACTCAAATGTATTTAACAATTTTCTTTTTTTTCTTTTTGAGATTTTAGAAATAAATCAAAATGTATATGAAGTGACAACTAAGCTGGTAAGTTTCCATATTATTAGTTGGTAAGGTAGCACAGAGGGCTTGCAAGAGGTGAAGCTGCAAGTCACGTCAACCTATGTTTTTACATCTTCACTCTCCCATTTACTATTAATATATTTTTTCTTCCATTAATACGTAAGCTCTCCTTGATTATTGTTGTGCCCTCAACACACATGCCCCATTCAGAATGGGGACCCTCTCCTTCTTTTTCCTTGTCGGGTCATTTTTTCATTGCCTTTTGCATGCCCCTATTTTGATTTCCAAGTGGTCAAGGACTCTTAAGGATGTCATCTTCGTAGGTGGGTTCCCCTTGTCTTTTGTTTTTTACATTGGTGTTTTGTCTAGGTCTTAGGGGTTGTTCTTTTCCTCCTAGGACCTTGTTTCTTTTGTTTTGTGAGTTCGGGGTGAGGGATGAAACTAAACTTGGAACCTTCACAATGTTCCTCATTTCGTTTTTGTTCTGGTCCCAGCTCTGTTTTGGTCTTCCTTTTCCTTCATCCACTTTCCTTTCATCAGAGGCAGAATCGGGATGAAATTGAACTTGGAACCTTCACAAGGTTCCCGGTTCTGTTTCCATTCCATTTCAGATTCCAGTTCCACGTCTTGTCTTCGCTTTTTCTTTATTGATTTGCTTGTGTTCGGCCTTTGGGTTGGTTTCCTCCCGTAGGTCTTCTTTGGTTTTCCATTCCCTTGCTTTTACCAGAATCAAAACCGGGATGGGAATTGAACTTAGAACTTTGCAGAAGGTTTCACTCCCATTTAGGTTATGGTTCTGCTTCCACCCCGTTTCTGCTTCCGCTGTCGTCTGGCTTCGCCTCTGCTTCTGTCTTAGTTCTTCCTGGGACCCTATTTTCTTTGCTTCACGGGTTTGGGGCGCTAGATAAACTTGAACTTAAAACCTTCACAATGTTCTTGGTTTCATTTTTCGTTTTGCCTCCACCCCCATTTTTCTCCTTTGTGTTGTGTTCTCGTCTGGGTCTAGTTTTGGCCCCGGTTCCACCTTCATCTTCCTTTGCTTTCTTTTGTCACCTCTCATTTGTTTTGGTCATGTTGTTTGTGCTTGGGGGACCTTGTTCTTGAGTGTTTGAATCTTCTTGATGACTCACTTGATAGTGGTGATGAACGTATGGAGTCAGAGTGGGGGTGAACTTGGGACCATTGGTTGGTTCTAAGTTCGGTCCCCATTCTGAACCCGAGTCCAACCTTGTTCTCATTCCGAATGTAGTTCTAGCCTTGGTTTCGAACCCAACCCTGCCTGCCTTAAGGGGCTTCATATCCTTATTCTTTCCTGGTTCCAATTCCGGTAGGTGCAAAATCTGACTAAGTATGAAAAGTCACCCTGGAAGGGTAAAGGGTGATGTGAGTGGCCATCCCATTGCACCAACCTTACCGACCACTATAGTTACATTTATTAAGGGAATTAAGTGCACTTAGGGATATAAATATTAGACTCGACATGTCATTTTCACATGATAGGAGCAACAAAGAAGTACAATACCTCCCAACATTTTCTGCCCTCACGTCTGAGCCTCCACTTTGTCATTTTTCATCGGGATCACAAAGTAAATTCATGATCTGACCCTCAGTCGCATTTTTTGTGATTTCACGCCTAAGTTATGGATAAAGAAGGCCAAATGTGAATGAATCCAATAAAGGAGGGATTGAACCCCGGGCCTGACCCTTCTCATTGCCTCGACCTTTAAAATGAACTTCAAACTCCAAAGCAACAGTGAATTACCTTGTGGGTTCTGGTCTCCGGAGCTCCGACTTTGGGGGGTCGTCTCCCATTTGCCGTCTTGAAACATCATTTCCACCTTATCTTTCTGGACCCAAAACTCTGACTAACCAATTAACTTGAGGCTTTTGATGAAAATAAACACCTCCAAATGACTCTCGAGCCCCGGTCCTTGGACTTCCATCTGTGGGTCACCTTTTCCATTTTGTTGTTTGAAACGACCATCAGACAAATGCCTTTCGACCTCCGGGTCCCAAGCCCTCAAACACCCAAAATGACACAAGGCTTTGACCCTCGCCCTTCTGCCTCCCAGACCCCGAAACTCCGCCTTTGGAATTTTGTTTCTCCAAAGTTGTTTTAAATGGCTGACCCTTGACAACCTTCCCTCAGTTTGATTTTGGATGTCCTAATGGTGACCTAAATGACCTCCAATCTAAAAACAAACAATGACCCACGTGCTAAAATATGACTTTCTCCCACATGAATGCTTCATTATCCAAATCCAAGATCAGGAGAAAGCATATGGAACTCCCTACTCTGTTCACCCTTTAGAACAACATTCTGACAAGGGAAGTCCGGCCTCCAAGGCCCGAACCATCCAAATTCCCTCTAGTGAACTAGCAATGATAAATGTGGCTGAGTGTTATATTTTTGAATGATTAACTACTCAATAGAACATTTTTTTGTGGGGATTTTGGCTAATATTCATGTCTTCATGCTTGATTGTGCTCACTTTTCCTCCATGGGTAGAATATATGGAATCAGTTGCAGGAACCTCCAGAGCAGCTGCAGAGAAGGACAAAGGAAAAAGAGTTGCCAAGCGAGATCTAGGAGAAGGGATTTTCATTTAAGAAAGATGATCATTGGCTAATGGATATCAGGAAGAGAAACTACGATAATAGGAGGGAAAGGCTAGAGAAAGTACTTGAAAAGATCGATGCAGAAAAAGTGAATCCTCACTTCCAGAAGAGGATGGAAGATGGAATTTCGGGTGAGATAACCGCAGATTTCATGGGTTTTTCTGCCTGAGCTTTCACCCAGTCTGACCTGTTCACTGATCATGACACCAAGTATGATGAAGATTGGGGGAAGCTCGTTCACAATTCCAAGGAGTGGAGCTACCAAGTGCTGAAATCTGACATCATAGAGGTCGATAAGCTCCAACCGGTGATTCTAAAGTTCATGGAATATGCAGCCTTGAAGAAGCAAGATGGAAACCCTATTGATGGCAAAGAGTTACTTCCAAAATAGCTACAACAAAGAGCAATCAGCAAAAGACCAAATGCTACAGTGCTAGCACTAGAGGCCAAAATAGGGATATGGACAAAAGTGTATTTTAAAATGTGATATATTTTGGGGGTAGGTGAATCCCTAATGTAAGTGAGTATTGGTTACGTAATGAGATCAAATCTTGGCCACATGTTTTTCCTTTAGAACACTATAAATAGGGGTCTCCTCCTCTCATTTTGTAGGATTTGAGTTATTGTAAAGACATGTTGCAGAAATTGCAATAGAAATACATTGACTTTGGTGCATTTCTGAGTTTCTTCTCATGTTTCATGATTCTTCTCTCTCAGTTAGATGATTTAGTTGAATTGACTTTGTTGTTTTAGCTTCCTTTCAGTTAACTTCAATAGATTTAGTAATGTTGTTCCATGGTTGTGAATATTTTTGTTGTGTAGATGCCTTTCTTGTCCATACTTTTGGCTATTTGTTGCTGGTAGATGGTTGTGTAAAGTTAGTCTGGACTCTAATTTGAAGCTTCCTCTAAATCTTTATCTTTGTTCATACATGTATGTGGTGGATGAATGGTATAAAATTTGTAGTCCTTAGAAGATAGCACAAATTTCATGACACTGTGAAATTTCTAGTTAAGTGAGATTTTGTATTTAGGAAGTTGTCCGCAACAGAAACCTCCATGATCACTATTCATTAGTAGTTGTAGATCCAGGAACTTACTCTCTTCCCTATCCTTTTCCTTCTTTTTTATTTTTTAACAAGTGACTTGTGCTAAGGTTCATTGCACATTGTAAATCCAAATCTTACGTCAGAAATGGAGTTCAAAAATGTTGTTTGAACTTGCAGCAAACATAAAGTAACTTTCAATCTTTAAAACTTCATTCACAAATCGACCTCCTTTCTAGCTAAGCTTATGTAAGTCTGCCCTGTGATTACCAATAAGATCACATCAAACATCAACTGAGGTATCCTATGCAAGTCATGACCTAACACCTGAGAGACCTTGGGGTTATTTTCAACAACTTTCTGGATATTTTCTTTCAAGAGAGATGATGCACCTATGCATTAGCTGTGTTGAGAAAGTGTCCAAAATCACCCATCAACAAAACTGGTGCTAGAAGGAGGGCCTCTTTGGAGCTAAGCTGGATCAAATTGAGTATTTCTCCCCTAAGATATTTTACAAAGTACTAAGATCTATGCCAAACAAAGGGGAATTCCCATAGCTACCGCCCCCTACCCAAGCTAAGAGAGCTAAGAGAGGGGAAGCATCCGCCTCTAACGCATCCAATCAACCCACTTCTCTTTCACCATCACCCTCCTCTTCTATCCACTTTCCACCATCTTCTCCTTCATCCTTGGCAGCACATTCTCCTACTCATCCACTTCAAATAGCCTTCCAGGCCGCCACTTCCCAAGGGCTAGATGTTGCCTTCCAGCCCAACATAGTCCAACTTCTGGGAGTTGTCCCATTCATTGCCCCTTTGCAGCAACAAGTCAATCTGGCTCAGCCACCTCCTCCAATGGCATGGTTGGCCAACAATCTATCTCCTTTGGCCTTCAACCTCTATCATGACATGCCAAAGAACCCTGAGAGCTTTTGCTCGAAGTTCAAACCCAAAGATCCACAAACGACAGCAGAGGAGCATGTTAGGATTTTTGAGATTGTCTTGAAGACTATGCAGATTATACATGAGGATGTGGCTTTTCAACTCTTTCCCTACTCCTTGGGAGAGGATTCCTTCTATTGGTACATCAATTTTCCTACAGGAACTATCAACACATGGGACCTTCTGAATAATTATTTCCTGTAGAAAGTTCAAAACCCCAACCAGCCCCATGGAATCATACCGGCATTTTATGTCGGTCCAAAGGGAGATCAATGAACCAATCAACTCCTTTAATGATCACTTCCAAAGAGCATATACTCGGTTATAGGACCCGTACCTATTCAATGATTTTTTTGTTTAACTTGTCTATTATGCAACATTGGATAATCTTACTGTAGCATTAGTAAAGAGGATGTGACCACCACCTACTAGATTGGTAGATGCATATGCAGAGGCCATCATTGCTATCATAGACTTGGGATAGAATATTTATGGCCCACTACCTTCTTTGGGACAATTTTCTCATCTCGTGCAAATTTAGGAGCTTACTCAAGCCCTTCAACAGAAAATTCCCCTCATGAATCCAGTACCACAGTTGCCCATAGTGCCTCATCTAAGACAACCAATGAACCAAGCACCTCTGATTCCTCACTATTTGTTGCCCCAGTAGCAGTACGTCCACACTCAGCCACCTCAAGTCCTAACACATCTTCAGACTCTGGGTTCCCGCTCGCTCACCAAAAATAGCCAGTGGCATAGCTAGTGGCGTAGCCAGTGGCATAGCCAGTGTTCCTCCAAAATACAGCTGCACCGGTGAACAACACGAAGAAATATTGGATCGATGAGCTGATGGAGATGATCAAGACAATGTCCACGGAGATGAAAGACTTGATAAATCAAAACAATCAGTTGTAGGCCTCGCAGAGAAACATTCAAGCCAACCTCAACCGTGACAATCATGACGGTCATGACAATCAGGACATCTGTGACACCAGCACCTCGTCCGGACAAAATTATGCTAGGAATCAAATTTTGGGGTAGAACTTCGACAGAAGGCCCTCCCAGAGGCAGAACCAAATGTGGAATACAAGGCCCAAAAATGGTGGTGTCCCTACACCTCTCAATCAGCCCAACAATAATGAAAAGACTACAAGTGGAGTCTACCTGGCGGAGGCTGCTCTATTTGGTTGGTGCCGCATACACAAAACAAGTTAGCATTCTAAATTCAATTGTCCAGAGTTCCAAACAGCTGCTGAAACTTTCCAGGTTGAAGTCCAAAATGTTGTTGATAGCTCGGGGTGCAGGGACCTCGTCACTTCTAATCCTTATGACTCTCTAGTGTTGGTGGTCAATCAAGCTCCTTTCCCTAAGGCTAAGAGCAATGTGCCCGAGAAGGAGGAGATCACTATAAGTAACAATAGGGCAGAGGAGGTAAGATTTGAAAGCCCTTTGGCTCAGCTTTTCAATTCAATAGATAATGGTCTTAAGGATGAGGAAGAATCTAGGGAAGATGAAGTCCAAATGGATGAAGTCTAAATGTTTCACCAAAGGACTACCCCTTATGAACTTAGGAATAGGCAGGCCAGTGGGCATGCTGGTGATCTTTTCACTACCTCCACTCGACCTAACAATTTTAGCACCCCTCCTGACCTGAATGCTAGCAAAAATCTAGGCTACCCCCATGTACCCACGTGGTACTTTAACAAGAATAGGCGGCATAATCAAAACCAAAATCGGCCTACTAGCTCCTTCCAAAATACCACTAGCTCTTCCCAAAATATCGCTTATGATAAAGAAGTTGAGAAAATGGGAGAATACATTGTGGAAGAATTTAAGAAGGTTAAGCTAAGTGTGTCCGCCTTTGAGCTACTCAAGGTCTCAGTTGTGAGGAATGCCTTCTTTAGAATGATAAATGTGACTCCTTCATCTAGATCAACTCAAGAAACTCCTGCTAAAAGTATTTCCTTCGAGGATCAGCAAAGTGAGGCAATCATCAGACATGTTTTCAATAAGAAGGTTGATCCGCCTGCGAATTGGCAAGTAGACAAGCAGCCCACCAAGGAAACGGATTAGACACAAGCCCAAAACAAGGTCAATGATAAGGATAAGGGCCAAATTACCCAAGTGGATGTTTCTGGAGGATTATTTCAAGGGAAATTGGAAATTCCTCCCTTCCTGGCTACTATCAAAATATTTGGGAAAAACCTCCATAATTGCCTGCTCAATTCGAGAGCTTCCACCAATGTCATGCCCTTGAGCATGTGCAAGGCTATGGGAATAGTTCCAAACCCTTCCTGGTGCAAGGTGACACAGCTTGATAAAACCGAGATCAGCATAGTGGGTGAGATTAACATAATACCTATGCAAATAGTTGTTGACCCACAGATACAACAAACTATCAACATCCAAGTTGCTGACATCCCAGATACTTATCAAATAATTTTGGGTAGGGATTTCACGAGAGCGTTGAATGGGTATGCTACAACTGACTATTCCCACCTTTGGCTACCATGGAAGGGGATGCAAAACCAGATTCGAATAGACCGAGAGCCATGTATGAATTTTATGATCACTGAATACAACAGCACAAATGAGGTTTTGTTTGCTAAAATAGAATTGGGAAATTATTGTCCCGTGGCATACTCAGAAGGATAGGAATGATTTGGAGAGGAGACAACTATGGAGGTACTTCTTTCTTGTGTAGCCCACCTGGTGGTTTGGCTCACACTCCTCATAATACTAAAATGTTGATCAAATTAGATAATGAAGACTCTTGTGAGGAAGGAAGCCTCGAATTACTAGACGACTTCCAAGACTTCATGGAAAAGTGTGTGCAAGATCAACTCAATTTGGGAGCTAGAATAAATTTTCAGGAGCCCCTGTTGCCTAGTTGGCGCAGGGTACACAATGTTGCTCACTTATAATTTGAGTGTTATTTATGCCAAACAACAATTGAACATATCAAAGGGAAGGTCGCTCCTAAGCTGAAATCTCGGCCACCACTGCCAAATCATAGCAATGAAGAATCCATGCCACCTCCTAAGGTTGTAGAAATAAGGCAGTCGTACAGAGAAGTTAGACCTGTTAATCCCAAATCAAGGACTCTCCCAAGTTCTAGACATTGCACTTTGATGGATCCAAATCTAAGCATGGAGTCAGAGCGGGCTTTGAGTTGATTAGCCCCAAAGGTAAATCATACTTCATTGCTCATAGGCTTCAATTTTAGTGCACTAATAACATAGCGGAATATGAGGCTCTGGTCCTTGCCCTCCTCATGGCACTTAGAAAAGGGGTAAAAATGTTACAAGTCTTTGGGGATTCAGAGTTGGTCATAAAGTAGGTGAGAAATCTTTACTCTTTTTATGATCGGAGACTAACTAAATACCAGCATAGGGTTTGGGATCTACTAGAAGGACTAGATGCATTCAACATACAGTTGATCCCTCGCTCTCAAAACTACATTGCCAATGCCTTAGCACAAGAGGCTAGCACCTTGCAGCCGTTGTCATTGTCTAGACTCAAAATGTTTATCGTGGAGCTTACATCCATCCCGTCTGTGCTAGACAATGTCTCAAATTTCCAAGTATTCAATGATGATAAACACATCCTGGACTTCAATACAAGCTCCGATGTGTTTTCTACCCAAATAATTGATGAGGTCAAGCCTAAGGAGGTTGAACTTGATATAGAAGGGGTGATCAACTCCAAAACCAACACTATGCATAGGGGGATCGTCCAACTTGAATTAATATTTGATCTAGATCACATGAAGCATCAAGATTAGTAGGCAAAGAAAGATGCCATCAGTGATTAGTGTGACACCTATAACCTCAAAATAGATGAGGATGCAAAGAATGTATTTATTGGCAAGGTGTGCACACCCGAGGAAAGAAAAGGAATAGTGGATTCTTTTTGGAGGTACCACAGCTTCGAGAAAGGACAACTATCCTGTGCCATCATTGGATTAGGTACTACAAATAGTAAATGGTTCTTAGATGATGTCCTTCTTGGATGGGTATTCAGTGTACAGCCAAGTTATGGTGGAATAGGAAGACCGACGTAAAATGGCATTCACCACCAAGTGGGGCACCTTTGCCTACAAAAGATTGCCATTTAGACTCATCAACGTTGGTGCCACCTTCCAACGCGCCATGGACATTTATTTTAAGGATCTGATTGAAAAGTGTATAATCATCTACATGGATTATTTAACTGTATTCTCAAAGCAATGAGGTAGTCATGTTGCTAATTTATGCAAATTTTTTCAAAGGTGTCATGAATTTGGGGTTTCTCTCAATCCGAAGAAATGCATCTTTAGGGTGGCTAAGGGAAATTTTTTGGGGCACGTCCTATCTGAAAAGGGGATCTCCATTGATCCTGATCATATTCAGGCCATCATGAAGATTCAACAGCTAGGTAGCAAGAGGGAGTTAAAATCCTTTTTCAAAAAGATCAACATTATTTGCAAATTCATCATGGGCTTTGTTAAAATCATCAAACCGCTTAATGCTATGTTAAAGCAAGATGCCAAGATCAAGTGGACTCCTAAGGAAAAGAAAGCCTTTAAATAAATTAAAAAAGCAATTGTTGAAGCACCAGTACTAGTCAGTTTAGACTATCTGAAACCTTTCTACATCTATTCATTCGCTTCAAATCATTCGTTGCTAGCATCTTGACCCAAAAGGATAACAAGGGGAATGAGTACCCAATTTCCTTCATGAGTGCCCCTTTGAAAGATGTTGAGCTGTGTTACCAAAATGTAGAAAAGAAAGTGTATACTCTTGTTAAAGGAGTAAAGAAGTTCAGGCATTATATTCTACACAATAAAGTGTTTGCCATAGTTCCTGGCCCAACTGTAAAGACACTGCTTATGCAAAATGAGTTGGATGAACGAAGAGAAAAATGGATTACATTGCTACAAGAATACGATATGGAAATTCAGCCAATGAAATTGGTGAGAGGACAGACGCTTACCTGTATGATTTCTAAAGTGGTAGCAGATGTAGGGCTTGAACTCATGGTGCAGCAATATCATCTTGAAGACGTGTCCCTGGGGGAATGGTACGAAGATATTGTTCACTATCTGTTGAATCACAAATTTCCACCCCACTTATAGGGAGTCCAAAATTGGGCACTTAGATTGAATAGCAGTAGTTACATGTTGAAAGGGGCCATATTGTACAAAAAAAATCATGAAGGTATCTACTTGAGATGCTTGGGCAAAGAAGAAGCCGATCAAGTCCTGAAGGAGTTTCATGACAAGTTTGGTACTGGTCAGGGATCCGGCTTATCTACTACACATCAAATAATAAGAGCCGGATATTATTGGTCGACAGTCTTCAAGGAGGCTCACAGTCACATCCGCTCTTGCCATGTATGCCAGACCGTGGCAGCCAGAGAAAAGAATGTTGTTGTCCCGTTGCAACTAGTCTTGGAGGTAAGACCATTCGCACAATGGGATCTTGACTTCATTGGTCTAGTAAGCCCTCCATCATCTGCAGGACACAGATACATTTTAACTGCTTCTGATTATTGCACTAGATGGGCAGAGGAAATTGCATGTAGGCAATGCACAATAGAGGTAGTTACAAATTTTTTGGAAAGTTTTGTTATAAATCATTTTGGTTGTCCTTATGCATTGGTATGTGATAATGGCCCCGCCTTTGCTTCATTGAAATTTTCCATTTGGGCCTTTGATTATGGGATTTCCCTCAAGTTATCATCCAATTATTACCCTCAAGGTAATGGCCTTGCATAATCCACCAACAAGAACTTGATCAGGGTGATTTAAAAACTGCTTGATAGAAACCTCGAGGACTGGCATACCCAGCTCCATTTTTCCCTCTAGGTAGATCGCACCCGCCATAAGGTTGCCCTTGGTGATTCCCCTTACCACCTCATTTATGGCCTAGAGCCTATCTTTCCAATACACTTGAAAATCCCTACCCTCCAATTCCTCAATTATTTTTATGAAGGAGGGGATCATAGAGAAGCTCGTCTGGCTGAGCTACTACATTTAGAAGTATGGGACGGTGAAATAGAGAATTTTGCCAAACATCAGGACGTTATCAAGACATGGTTCGACCGTTGAGCCAAGATCAAGGCCTTCCAAATTTTTGATCTAGTCCTGTATTGGGACAAGGCCCATGAAAAGAAAGGGGGACACAACAAATTCGACAAGCTCTAGGTTGGCCCCTTTCAAATAGCTAAAATTTTAAGAGATAATGTTTTCTGCTTAAAAACCTTAACTAGTGATGACATCACATTTCCTATCAATAGGCAGTACCTTAAGCATTACTTCCAATCCTGAGCTCTTTCAGAGTTGTTCCTATAAATAGTTGTGCATAGGTTAGGGTAGGTTTCCTTGCTTTGTTTTCTCGATTTGTCTTGTTTTGCTAGCTTCCCGGGAGTTTTTTCTTGGTGAGGGTCTCTCTGTGTTTCTGTTGTGGTGGCCCTGCTCGGCTTGACGAATGGTTCACTTTGTTGCCTACTAATTTCTATTCTCTAGATAAGCCTTCATTCCCCACTACTGATCTCTGAAAGCCCTAGGCATCAGTTTCCTCTTTTGAACTCTAGACTAATCTAGGATTGCATCCTTGCTTGAATCTGCTACACTAATCATGGATCATGGAAAAAACGCACTTTAAAGGTTTCTGAAGAATTGTGTGGTAATAGTTGTGAGGGTTGGATGAGTGAAAAATCTAAAGTCTACTTCAGTGACCACTATGATTTCCAAACCCATAATGAGCTTCAATGCTTACATGGTTGAGAAAAAGAAAGAAAGTACTTCAAAGACAAAAAAAGAAAACAAAAGAAAATATAAAATTATGCAATCGTATGGGTGTATGAATATCTCTACCGGGGCTATGGACGCTTGGTTGGTAGTAGAGATATTTTCATGGGGTCACAACAATAACTCCATCAGGGCTATGGATGCCTGACTAGCAGTGGAGCAATATCCAGGTTACTTTTGGAGTTAGATGAACTACATAGCTTGTCCCTCCTGATCAATAGTTGTCCACACAGTTTCTGAGGGAAGGAAATGAACTCACATTTACACACTTTTGTGATGACATTGCAGTACGATTCAATCTAGGCTCCCATCCTCAACTTGTCTCCTAATTCAACCTTGGAAACTGGCCTCTGGTCTACGTAACCTGAGATTTTGGGTTTCAAATGAATATTTATCTTTAGAACACCAAAGTGTTCTCCTAGTAGAGTCACCATTTGTTCTGCCCTTAGAACACATGCCCCGTTCAGAATAGGGACCTTCTCCTTCTTTTGCCTTGTTGGGTCATTTTGTCCTCACCTCATTTTGTATGCCCCTATTTTGAGTTCCAAGTGGTCAAGGAGTCTTAAGGAATTCATCTAAGTAGGTGGGTTCCCCTTGTCTTTTGTTTTTTCCTTGGTGTTTTGTCTGGGTCTTAGGGGTTCTTCTTTCCCTCTTAGGACCTTGTTTCTTTTGTTTTGTGAGTTCAAGGCTCGGGATGAAACTAAACTTGGAACCTTCACAACGTTCTTGGTTTCATTTTTATTCCAGTCTTGGATCTGCTTTGCTCTTCCTTTTCCTTCATCTACTTTCCTTTCATCGGAGGCAGAATCGGGATGAAACTGAACTTGGAACCTTCACAAGGTTCTCGGTTTTGTTGCCGTTCTAATTCTAGTTCTGGTTTCGTGTCTTCTCTTCACTTTTTCTTTATTGTTTTTCTTGTGTTCAACCTTTGGGTGGGTTTCCTCCCTTAGGTATTCTTTGGTTTTCCTTTTCCTTACCTTCACCAGAATCAGAACCAGGATGGGAACTAAACTTGAAACTTTGCTGAAGGTTCTGCTCCTATTTTGGTTCCACTTTCGTTAACACCCCGTTTCCACTTCTATCATCATCTAGCTTCACCTCCACTTTCATCTTGGTTCCTCCTGGGACCCTTTTTTCTTTGCTTCGTGGGTTTGAGGCGCAAGATGAAATTGAACTTGGAACCTTCACAATGTTCTTGATTTTTTTCCGTTCCACCTCCACCCCTATTTTTCTCCTTTGTGTTGTGTTCCCGTCTGGGTCTAGTTTTTGCCTTGGTTTCGCCTCCATCTTGCTTTTCTTTCTTTTGTTGCCTCTCTTTTTTTTTGGTCGTGTTGTTTGTGCTTGGGGTACCTTATTCTTGAGTGTTTAAATCTTTCTGATGACTCACTTGATAGTGGTGATGAACCTGTGGAGTCGGAGTGGGGGTGAACTTGGGACCATTGGTTGGTTCTAAGTTTGGTTCCTATTCCGAACCTGGGTCCGACCTTGTTCCCGTTTCGAACCTGGTTCCGATCTTGGTTCAAAACCTGACCCCGCCTATCATAAGAGGCTTTGTGTCTTGATTCTTTCCTATTTCCACTTCCGATAGGTGCAAAATCTGACTAAGTATGGCAAGTCACCCTGGAAGGGTAAAGGGTGATGTGAGTGGCCATCCCATCACACCAACCTCACCAACCACCATAGCTGCATTTATTAAGGGAATTAATTGCACTTAGGGATATAAATATTAGACTCAACATGTCATTTTCACATGCTAGGAGAAATAGAGAAGTGCAGTGCCTCCCGACATTTTCTGCCCTAACGTCTGAGCCTCCACTTCATTGTTTTTCATCAGGATCACAAAGTAAGTTCACGATCTGACCCCCGGTCACATTTTCTGTGATTTCATGCCTAAGTTATGGATAAAGAAGGCCAAATTTGAATGAATCCAATAAAGGAGGGATTGAACCCCAGGCCTGACTCTTCTCATTGCCTCGACCTTTAAAATGAACTTCAAACTCCAAAGCAGCAGTGAATTACCTCATAGGTTCCGGTCTCTGGAGCTCCGCCTTCGGAGGGTCATCTCCCATTCGTCGTCTTGAAACATCATTTCCACCCCGTCTTTTTGGACCTCAAAATCCAACTGACCAATTGATGTGAGGCTTTTGATGAAAATAAATGCCTCCAAATGACCCTCGATCCCCAGTCCCCAGACTTCCATCTGTGGGCCACCTTTTCCATTTCATTGTTTGAAATGCCCATCAGACAACCACCTTCTGACCTGCGGGTCTCGATCACTCAAATGCCCAAAATGACACAAGGCTTTGACCCACGCCCTTCTGCCTCCCAGATTCTAGACCCCAGAACTCTACCTCTGGAATGTTGTTTCTCCAAAGTTGTTTTAAACGGCTGACCCTTGACAGTCTTCCCTCAATTTGATTGTGGATATCCTAATGGCGACCTAAATGACCTCCAATCTGAAAACAAACAATGACCCATGTGCTAAAATGTGACTTTCTCCCACATGAACGCTTCATTATTCAAATCCAAGATCAAGAGAAAGCATCTAGAACTCCCTGCTCTGATCGCCCTTCAAAACAACATTCTGACAGGGGAAGTCCGGCCTCCGGGGCCTGGACCATCCAAATTCCCTCCAATGAACTAGCAATGATAAATTTGGCTGAGTGTTAGATTTTTGAATGATTAACTACTCAATCTACCAATTTTTTGAGGGGATTTTGCCTAATATTTGTATCTTCATGCTTGATCATGCTCGCTTTTCCTCCATGTGCATAATATATTGAATTAGCTACAGGAACCTCTAGAGTAGCTGCAGAGAAGGACAAAGGAAAAAGAGCTTTTGAGTGAGATCTGGGAGAAGGGATTTGCATTTAAGAAAGCTGATCATTGGATAATGGATATCTGGAAGAGAGACTACGATAATAGGAGGGAAAGGCTATAGCAAGTACTTGAAAAGATCGATGCAGAAAAAGTGAAGCCTCACTTCGAGAAGAGGGTGGAAGATGGAATGTCGAGCAAGATAACCACATATTTCATGGGTTTTGCTGCCCAAGCTTTCACCCCGTCCGAGTTGTTCATGGATCACATCACCAAGTATGATGAAGATTGGGGGAAGCTCGTTCACAATTCTAAGGAGTGGAGCTACCAAGTGCTGACATCTGACATCATAGAGGTCGATAAGCTCCAGCCGGTGATTCTAAAGTTCATGGAATATGCATCCTTGAAGAAGCAAGAGAGCAACCCTATTGATGGCAAATATTTAGTTCTGGAATAGCTACAACAAAGAGCAATTAGCAAAAGACAAAACACTACAGTGTTGGCACGGCCAAAATAGGGATATGGACAAAAGTGTATTTTAAAATGTGATATATTTTTGAGGTAGGTGAAGCCCTAATGTAGGTGAATACTGGCCACACAATGAGATCAAATCATGGACACATGTTTTTCCTTTTGGACACTATAAATAGGCGTCTCCTCCTCTCATTTTGTAGGAGTTGAGTTGTTATAAAGACATGTTGTAGAAATTGCAATAGAAATACATTGACTTTGGTGAATTTCTGAGTTTCTTCTCATGTGTCATGACTCTTCTCTCTCAGTTAGATGATTTAGTTGAATTTCCTTTGTTGTTTTAACTTCAGTAGATTTAGTAATGTTGTTCCATGGTTGTGAAGATTTATGTTGTGTAGATGCCTTTCTTGTCCATACTTTTGGTTATTTGTTGTTGGTAGATGGTTGTGTAAAGTTAGTCTGGACTCTAATTTGAAGTTTCCTTTAAATCTTTATCTTTTTTCATACATGTATGTGGTGGATGAATGGTATAAAATTTGCAGTCCTTAGAAGATAGCACAAATTTCATGACACTATGAAATTTTTGGTTAAGTGAGATTTTTTATTTAGGAAGTTGTCCACAACAAAAACCTCCATGATCACTATTCATTAGTAGTTGTAGATCCAGGAACTTACTCTCTTCCCTGCCCTTTTCCTTCTTTTTTCTTTTTTAACAAGTGACCTATGCTAAGGTTCATTGCATATTGTAAAGCCAAATCTTAAGTCAGAAATGGAGTTCAAAAATGTTGTTTGAACCTGCAACAAAAGTACAGTAAATTTCAATCTTTAAAACTTCATTTGTAGATCAACCTCCTTTCCAGCTAAGCTTCCATACGTCTGCCCTATGAATACCAGCAAGATCACAGAAAACATCAACTGAGGTATCCTATCCAAGTCATGACCTGACACCCGAGAGACCTTGGGGTTATTTTCAGCAACTTGTTGGATATTTCCTTTCAAGAGAGGTGATGCACCTATGCATTACTTGTGTTGAGTAAGTGTTCAAAAACACCCATCAATAATTACCAAGAAAACAATAGTAATATCAACCATCACGTTAGGCTTTTTTTAGTTGATGGAAACTTTTCATTAACACATCCATTATGAGTTCAACTCTATGTTAAACATCACTATAAATATTATTTATAAAATTCATTTTTAACTCAAATGGACAACCATACATGTCTCCCATTTCTCTTCTTTTCAAATAGAGGTTGCACATTCGCTAACCAAAGAGATGGAATTTATGCTTTATTATTTATTTATAAATTCAATATTTCATCGTTGTAAAATTAATATAAAAAATATAGGCAAACTTATTCTATTCCATTAAAGTGTTAGATTTTATCGATTTACTTTAGTTCCAGAATGTAAGCTTAGAATATTGCATAAAAGAAATATATAATAGAAGATATGTTGCACATATTTTATATTATTATTTTGTCATAGTATCGAAAATCTTGAATAATAAGTGACAAGGATGTTGTGGCTTCTACAAAACATAAAATCATTATAATGTGATAAATCTTATATGGCTTACATGGCATAGTTGAAGATATCCATAATAACTATCAAAACTGGAATCAATTGCATGAATAATACAAAATAACAAAAAATCACTTGATATCTTAATCTCATTAAGTTAAAGAAGTACCATAGAAATCTAATATGTGTCTTACCTTTTCTCACTTTTTACTAAAAGTACTTGACGTTCTATCTCCTAGATTTTGTAACAAATTTATTTAAATCACATGATAATGACAATTTATTATTATGCTTTCTATTTTAAAATATTGAACTACATACATCAATCCAAAAGCATCTTTCTTTTTACTCAAAGTTAAATAGAGACAAATAGTGACTCAACTTACAAGAAGCTATAATTCTATAGGAATCAATACAAGCACGTAGAGAGTTATTTTTAAGGAAGAAATTTAATGAGTTTAGAAATTAGTTCCTATGATAACATACTAAATTCTTAAATAGGGTTAAATATTGCATCTAGGAAGTAACAATAACCATCTAATATCAACTAGGACTAATAAATGACAACACATAGTCACTTTACTTATCACCTTGAATCTATCTAACATCTCGTTATAGGAATGCACATAGGAATATAGAGTAGAATGAGTCACACGCAAGGTAGGGCCTTACAGTACCTTTCACCTTGTATACTTCTCACTCTTGTAGGACCATAGATATTTGTATGAATTAAATCCATTAGTTCAATAGTAGACTGTTCCTTTGATCTGTAATGACTTCTATAACATACTAAATTCTCAAATAGGGTTAAATATTGCATCTAGGAAGTAACAATAACCACCTAATATCAACTAGGACTAATAAATGACAACACATGGTCACTTTACTTATCACCTTGAATCTATCTAACATTTCGTTATAGGAATGCACATAGGAATATAGAGTAGAATGAGTCACACGCAAGGTAGGGCCTTATAGTACCTTTCACCTTGTATACTTCTCACTCTTGTAGGACCATAGATATTTGTATGAATTAAATCCATTAGTTCAATAGTAGACTGTTCCTTTGATCTGTAATGACTTCTTGTGTGCTTTCCAAACTGACATTTTCTTCAAATAGCATTAACGGGCTTTGTAATCCTTGGTAAATATCTCATGGACTGAACAACACTAATCCTCACCAAGTTGTCAAAATTCATGTGACACATTCTCCGATGCCATAACCAAGTGTCATTAATCTGAGTCATAAAGCATTTTTCATCAACACCCTTAAGTTGGTAGATATTTCTTTCATATTTATTTCCAGCAACAATCAATTTTTTTTATCCTTTTCGGATCTCACACCTCTCATCCTTAAACACAATATCATATCCCTTACTACACATTTGTCTAACACTCAAAATATTATTCCTTAAACCCTTAACATAGTAGACATCATTGGTATTATGCTTGTCATCAAAACTTACTGAACCTATCCCACAAATTTTAGCACCAGTATCATTTCCAAACATAACCAAGCCTCCATCATATTTTTCAAGTTTAAAAAACTTAATTTTATCACCATTCATGTGATGTGAACACCACTATCAACAACCCAATATTTATTTTCATGTTTAGAATGTAGGGTATAGATAATAGTACCTTCATTTTTCTCCTTCTCTTGAGGGATTTCCTTTACCTATTTTTTAGAATTAGTAGAAGTAGGTTCATCATTTATCACCAAGAACAAGCATTCATTTTCATTAGGGTCCTCATAATCAGAATCCTCGTCAGATATACTACCATTCTCATTCGCATAGTAAGATTTGTTAATCTTATTTCCTTTCTTTTCTTTCTCATATCTTTGTTTATTCTTCTTATCTCTTTCTAGACACTTTGCAGCATAATGACCTATTTCTCCACAACTAAAGCATTTAAAGGGTAACTTGCCTTCGTACTTTTTGGAGCCTTTCCTCATCCATCTTACAAAGTTAGTTTCCATTTCATCAAGATTTTCTTCATCTAGATCTTCAGCTTTTGCAGCCTTAAAAGCGGTTTTTGATTTGCATCCATTCCTTAGATTTGACTTCCTCATCTCATAAGATGTCATAAATCCCAATGATAGATCTTTAGTGTAGGTCATATAATCTATACTTTGTTCAATAGTGCACACCCTCCTACTATAAGCATCAGGGAGAGTTCTAAGAATCTTCTTTACAATCCTGGTTTAATCTACAATAGCACCAAGTCCTCGTATTCTAGCCACTATCTCATCCAATTTGTGTACATAAGCTTTAACATTCTCATCTTCAAAAATATGTAGTTCAACTCAAACTGTGTTTCCAAATTCTGCAATTTTTCCTCTTTGACTCCTTCATCACCTTCATGTTACCTTTCTAAAGCATCCCAAACTTCCTTAGTCGTCTTCAAATTTTGAACCTTAATTAACTCAGAATGTACCAAAATGTACTTCACTTTGTTGTTCACTTCATGTTCTTTGATCTCATTTATCATACTCGGACCACTAGCAGGAGGAGTGTAAGGATTCTTGTAATCTTTCTCCACATCATATCCATAATACTCCAAATATTCTTCCATCAATATTTTCCAAATAGCATAATTAGTTTCATCGAACCTCGAATAATCATAAACCATTTTTCTATCCATCCCAGACCTTCCTCAAGCGGTTAAGCTATTCACCAAGGAACCAATCTCTAATACCAATTTTTGAATAGGACAACTGAGAGGGGTTGAATTAGTTGTCATAGAATTGAACCTTTAACTCAATTATTGGAACTAATCCTTAACACTGCTTAAATGATTAAACATTAAGTGCAAGTGTAGAAACTGAAAACCATCACACAAACACAAAAACACAAGATTTACGTGGAAAACCCGATGAGGGAAAAACCACAGTGAGGATTAACTCATGCTATAAATAATATCAAAACTAATTACAAGAGGCTCACTGCTTGAGAAACAAGGCTCACTGCCAAAACAAGGACTCATTGTCTGGAACAGGAATCGTTGTCCAACAGGGCTAACAACCTAGAGGGCTCACTACCATAGAGATACAAAGAAGATTAAAGATATATGTTACAAAGAGATGATGATCTCAATGAAATAGAGAAACCCACCACAACCACTCATAGACATGCATGAATGATAGAGTACACCTTCTTGTCATTGCATCTAAAAACTCAGTATTTAGGCTTCACACTGATCTGCCACACTCGCATCACACACACTGAATAGCATAAATCTCCCATTTATCTACTCTTTTTATTTTCACTTATCTTTTCTTCTTCACTCTTGTCTTTTTATTTGTTCTCACCCACATCCTTACTAACATATCCTACATTTATACCATCTTCAACTTTCAAACATATCCAAAGTCATTCATCTAGCATTAAATTCAAATTAGGTCAGTTCCAAGGCATACTAGGGTGTAATTAGAATGAGGGTGACCCAAACACACGCTTCATGAGGACCTAAATAGATTTGACACGCTTCATTAACTCCAAAGATAGTGTTCAACACAAGGTTAGCCAAACTAGTGTAAAACACATAGAACTATTAAGCGTGAACCTTCCAAGTATCAAAATTAGCTTTATCATGATCATAGCAAAAAAACTCTCAAACCACAATTCATAAGACTATAACAAAGAGAAATCTGGACCAGCAACATTTCTCGCAGACTTCAACCAGAACTATAGAAAAGCACAGTTCACAATTGGTGAGCATAAATTGCACTGAACAATGAAATAGCAACCAAAAATCTAGATATAGCAACTTCCAACAATCACGATCAACATTTATGAACCATACAAACATAGGAGAAAATTATGGAGCAAAACCAAAGCAACCACTGAACACTTGCAATCTTCCTTCAATACAATTTTCTCAATATCCTCGACATATATAGTCAACAAAAACCAGTTGATAACCAATTGACTAGTTGATATCAATGATGACACCTTCATTCCTCTCATACTTACAAAAACCTTCCCATAAAACAAAATTAGCTCCACATGAAATCCTCAATTGACATAACTCCCAAAATATTAATACAAAAAAAAAACCATGTAAGTCTATTAAATTTGTCAAGACTTAGAGACCACATTATACTCTTGTGGTGATCCAAATATCATGAAACATAAACATGATATCACCCCATGGATTTAGAACATACTCTCTAAATTGTAAGACTTGATAAGTATTTGTGGTGAAATGTGCTAGCTTCTTTTGTGAATTGCACAAAAGCACAATGAAAACCAATAATTTAATTAATACAAAATAATCTGAGGTCATAGCTCTTGGATGCTCCTAGATAATATAAGTTTTTTATTCATTTTTGTATCTTTGTTTGTATTTATTCCCCTTGCTCATATTTTGGCATGCCTAATGGGACCCATGTACCAAAATCTAACTTTATTTTTTAGTACTTTTTTTGTAATTTTTTAGTTTAAGGTTATAGTTTAATGCATCCACCCTACACTCGTTGCATCTACTTCATGCTTCATCATATATATTTTCCTATGAAACCTTTACCTTATGACTTGGGAGTAGCTCAACCTAGTAGTTCCTATTTTATTTTTAAATTTTCATATAATTTTCTAACCTTTTTAAATTATTTTATAGGTTTTCTAATATTTATTTTATTTATCTTGATTTCATAAGCATTTATTATATATTAAATTATTTTTATTATAGGTTTTATCCATATTTTAGCTAGTTTTGTGTATCATCATCTCCATTTTCCCTTGTGTTTTTTCAACTTTCCTTCATTTTTTCTACTTTCTAGATCAATACCTCTATATTCAAGGCTAAACCCTCCATTCTCTTCATTTTTAGTATGTTTTTCATATTTAAAAAACATATAAAATTAGCATTCTCATTTAATTTTTTGAGTGGTTATTTTGTTGGTTTTAGTCTACTCTAACCCCTATTTTATAAGTTGAGGTTAGGTTTTCTTGTCTTTTGTCTATTTTGATACCTCTACTTTTTATCTTGTCATTTTTGCCTCTTTACATCACATCAATTTCACAATTTGATGCCTCTATTCACAATGCTAAATTGACCATTTTTTTATCATTTGTGTATTTTAATTTCTCAACTTTAGGTTTTTTATTAGTTTACTATTGTTCTAACCTACTATTTTTCACTCACCATTCTTAAGTTTGTAGTTTTTTTATTATTTTTTGGTGATATTTCACTAAATTCTCTCTTGTTATTTTTTGGGTTTTTGGTTCATCATATACATCATCTAGTTAATTGTCTATGTTATTGTGTGATTCTTGTAATTCCCCTGCCAAGGAACCCTAGAGGACAACACTAAACTAGGTCAACTAATGGAATAAAAAAATTTAATGCAAATAACAATAGAATGCTTAACATATTAAACTAATCCTAGGTCCTCTAAGGCTCCTCCACTATGTTACTCACTAAATAAAAGTCAAGATAACTAGAATCATTTCATCAATTACTAAGATAACATGATTTATCTAACATACAAGGTTTGTTTTAAAGAATCACATTAAATTTTTTCTACATTACTTACTTCCATAACATGCCAAATGATAATCATCATCATTCCCTAACTAACTATCACATGAAGGATGCATTACTTACAATACTCATCCAAGAAGAATTCATCAATAATAATTGTTATATCTTTACAATGATTCCATCAATTCTTCCCTTAATACATGTGGGAAGATTACATCAATTTACAATAAGAGATACAACTGATATATAATCCAATATGCAATACATGAAAGGATGCCTTCACAACTGGAACAGGAAATTGGAATCCACCACACAAAAGATAATCTCCACGCACATGAACAATTAGCAAGAACACCCAATGGAGGAAAAAGAACCAACCTCCCGACCATGTGGAACCTTGAGGTCCACCCCCCATGCTAGGAGATAACACAAGCTCCCACATCATACAAATAGTCAGGAAAGCAACAGACTAACACAATCGAGGGGTTATACAAGGACTCCAACACAACAATGTCATCCCACCGACATCACTTACTTCACTTCTAGAGGCACTCACATAATAGAAGAGTAAGTACAACTAGCGAATTCTAGACTGCAATAGGAATAAGTGTCATTGCATGGTCCTGGCATGGGTTGTCCTAGTGATCTCTCACTAGACCCCGGCCCCCATCTATGGGTGTCCTGGTAAACTGCTCACTAGGTCTTGGCCCCATAGGGTGACACATGTAAAACCAACATTCCTTTCGTGAGGACAAGTAATTTGATCTTTCCAATCAGGCCTTCTCAACCCATCCTTACTCTAAACAAGTAATACAAGCATGGGTGATGCATCCATTATCTTGTTTAATGTGAATTCTACCCATCCCCCTCATTCATTTTTAGTTTATCACTGGATTAAGAAACCCTTCAATGGGTTGTCTTGGACACCACTTTAGGTTTCAACCCCCATTGAGGGCCACTCCCCCTACTTGTGACTAGTAAACCCTACACATCAATCAAGGTATTTACCATCTTGCACACTTAGCAAAATCATATGAATCCAACATAGAGCAAGGCATTGACCATCTTGCACATTTATCATGATTACATGAATCCATACAGAAATAGGAAGCAACACCCTTAGGTTTTACATTTCACACAAAGAACATAACTCAAAACATTGTCAACCATTTTCCAAATTGAAACAATCATGAGAACCATCCACACATTAAATACCCCTTCCTAGGCCTCTAGAAACTGGCCTTTAAATAACTTACAAAAGACACCCCCTTTCAATAATTACACAAACACTTAATCCAAACATTGTTAAATATAAATAATTGTTCAACACATTTTGACCATACAGATATTCTCAATAAAATGGCATTATTTCATTCTACTCATTTTTACTTAACCACATAATTAAATTGAAAGATTATTTGCCCCAAATAATTATATTTGGAAAACTATAACAAAATATTCTAATTAATTAGCATAGTAATTTTATAATTCAACTATAAAAAGGTTATAAAAAGAACAATCCATATTCACCTACAAATAAACTAACAAAGAATATTCATTTACCATATAATCTGAAGAAGTTAAATCAATTAAACTATTCTTAATAATTTACCCTTACACATCATTAACTTTCCCCAACTCTCAGTTAACTAAATATGAAATAAAATTAATTCACTCTAATATTTCACCTGAATCATATAAATTAGATATCCTATCTAATCACAGGTAATTCAATTCACTTTAAATGAATACTCCATCCAGTTATCTAGAACAAATTGAGTACTCAGTTTAAAACAATTACCCAGAACTTCTTAATTATATAATTATTTACTGTAGACATGGAAAATGTACCGGTACGCTTGATCCTGATTTACTAACATCGTTTTCATCCTGAATCATACTCTCGGCTTATCAACACTTTTTATCTCTTAATTAAATTAATCATTATTTATTTAATTAATTAATTCTTCTTTGTTGATTTAATTAATCAATTTAATTTAATTAACCTTATATCTCTGTTTATTTAAATAATTCATTTTATTTAAATCAAGTCTCTAAAATCTTCTTATTAAATTGAATAAATTAAACCTTATTTAATTTAATCTAACATTATCCCCTTTAGTTAAATAAATCAAAACATTTATTTAATTAAATCTTTCTTCACAATTCCTGATTTCAATTAACTCATAAATTTAAGTCTAAATTGTCACATCTCCTAATTCATCATTAAATTAATCAACCTTTGGTTAATTTAATCCTAATCTATGTCCCGTCCTCTAGCTTTTACCACTTGCACAATAAATCAATTACTTTGATTTATTAAATCTCTATTTTCCCTCACATGGCATAAAAGGGGAATATTACCTCAAATTTGAATTCAAATTCAAGTGGGCTTGGTCCTTCCAACAAGGCATTCACTCCTCTTATATTTCCTTGTGCATTCAACCAAGTGACATTAACTCCATTCTTCTCTCCCTCCGACATGTCACATTCAAATTTCAAATTTGAATCTCATGGCATTTATCATGTACATTGACCAAAATGTGCTCATTCCTCTTCCAATCACATGTGGACAAGTGGCCTCTTCTCATTGGTTGGTATTTTGTCCCACATTGCTCAAATCATGCTCATTCTTCCAATTTGAAATCTATAAATGAGAGACTCTTCCTCTCATTCTATCATCCACAACTTGAGTAAATTTACTCTACTCAACTTCATCCTCAATGCAAGGTTATTGCAAGTTTTCTCAAGAACTCGTCTTGTTCTTCATCAACAAAGTGGATCAATCTCCATCAAATCACAAAGCTTACAAAGGAGTTGGGAAAGGGTCAATTTTGACACATCAATTGGTACCAATTCCCCCATGGGATCAAGATTTTTCTTTGCTTAGATAGATTTTATTTATTTTTTTGCATTGTTCTTCATTTTCATTTCTATTTGAGCATTGTAAATGGATTTCATGGGGAATCCTTCTTTCATCTTGCATTTTGATCTAATAACATGTTTTTTTGTTGTGTTTGTGCAGGTATGAAACAAGGGTTCACATTTACATGCTCCAATTAGTAGTAACTATCCCATTAAAGTCATTATTAAATAACATTCTTTTACCATGCCCATAAAATGTGTATGCACATATTTATTAACAAAATGCAATTTTTGATATAATATATCAAATATAATCTAATAGATATATACATATATACATTTATAAATACATATATATATATATAAATACATTTATATATATATATATATATATATCTTTGGAGCAGCATGAGCATAGGTTCTTTTACCATCCCCATAAAATGTTCTTTGTGTGAAATTTAAACCACTGGAGGCAACGTCGCACTGATGAGTTTCATGAGTTGAAGAAAATGGATATGTATGTGGAGTAGTATGAGCATAGGTTCTTTGAGCTTAAGCAGTATGCAAGTATCGGTGATGATGAGGCCATGTTGGTTTAGCATTTCATTAGAGGTTTGAATGCCTGTATTAGTGGGGGAGTACATGTTTTTGAGCCAAAAACCATGGAGGTGGCAGTAGAGAAGGCTGAGATAGTAGAGGAGAATTTGGACATGGCACTAGGAGGTCATACAGGTGTACAAATTGGCAGTGCACCTTCAACAGGCTTCGGGTCCTGAGGTGATCAATCTCAGGTAGCGGGTTCCTCTAGGAGCCACCATGCACCCGCTAAGGGTGGTCAGTAGCATTCCTAGTTGAAACCTAAGAATTTTCAATCTCAGCAAGGTAGTGGTTCTCAGTCTGGGAAATACCAGAGTTGGCAATGAGCCAAGCATTATCATCCCAACTAGCTAGTTCAAAGAATGCAGTCTATATCCAACAGAGGCAGCTTCTAGTAGTCTAGTGTACCCTTAGGTGGCAAGGGGTAAGGTAGAGGTACAATATTTTTTTCTTGTGACCAATAGGGCCATATAGCCTTGCGGTGTCCATAGAAGAGCACAACAGGATTCAGTCAGAGGTCAGAAGCCTCAACGTTGATAGTGGGTGACACAGGAAGGTCTCACAGAGTGTTTGCAGCGGTTGATAACCACCAGGAAAAGAATTAGGGCACATTTGTGGAGACTACAGGTGTGTTTCAGGGTATTAAGTGGAAGATCAAATTGGCCTCCAGAGCTAGAGTAGCGGTAGAGTCCCTCATGTATGGATGTGGTTTGAAGATTGGTGCTCTCTTTACCATGGTGGATCTTCGCATCATACTCTTAGGATCTTATGACATAGTGTTGGGTATGGATTGGTTGGATGCTCATTGATTAGTTATAGATTACTAGCACAAATCAGTGTAGTGTTTGGATAATTCAGGTAGGGAGGTAGAGGTAGTTGGAATTCAAAGACCCATCTCTCTACGTATGATTTCTATTATGCAATTAAGGAGATGTATGCTTCAGGGTTTCCAATTGTTTGTTGATATGGTTAATGATTTGGAGTTAGGAAAGATTCAAGAGTTTTCCCTCGATGATCATCCTATTCGTAGGGATTTTGTGGATACCTTTCCCAGTGAGATTCTAGGGATGCCACTTGAGTGTGACATTGATTTCATGATAGATCTTGTTCCCAGGGCTGAGCCTATTTCTCGAGCTCCATATTGGATGACTACTCATGAGCTTAAGGATCTTCATTTGTAGTTAGAGGATTTTTTGGCTAAGGGATTCATTCATCCTAGTGTCTCTTTGTGGGGAGCATCGGTCATTTTTGTGAAGAAAAAGGATGGGTCCCTTCAGTTGTGTATTGATTATCGGTAGTTGAATAAGGTGACTATGAAGAACAGATATACCTTGTCAAGGATTGATGACCCCTTTGATCATATTAAGGGATCCAAGGTGTTCTCAAAGATTGACCTAAAATCGAGGTATCATCAGTTGTGTATCTTTGAGGCAAACATTCACAAGACTACATTTCACACTCGATATGGGCACTATGAGTTCACGGTTGTGTCATTCTGGTTGACGAATGCACCATCTGTATTTATGAGCTTGATAAATGGATTAATCCACACCTATCTTGACAGATTTTTCTTTGTGTTTATGGATGACATTTTGATTTATTCTAGGACTATGGAGGAGCACGAGGATCATTTGTGGCAGGTATTGCAATGTTTGAGGGAGAATCAAATATATACAAATTTAGAAAAGTGTGAATTATTTTAGACATAGGTGAGATATTTGGGGCATGTTATTTCAGGAGAAGGTATTGTTGTGGATCCTTCAAGGATCCAATCCATCATGGATTGGTTTGATCCCACTAATATTTTAGAGATTCGCAGCTTTATTGGTTTAACAAGTTATTATCGGAATTTTGTGCAAGGTTTTTCGAGGATAGCTCACCCTATCACTTCCCTTCAGAGGGAAGGGAAGAATTTAATCTAGTCAGAGTAGTGTCAGACAACCTTTTAGACTCTCAAGGAGAGGTTGACTAGTGCACCTATTTTGGTAGTTCCTGATCTTGTGGGAGATTTTGTGGTGTGTAGTGATGCATCTTTGGAGGGTCTAGGAGCAATATTGATGTAGGATGGTCACAGGATAGCCTATGAGTCTCGCAAACTCAAGCATCATGAGTTGAAATATCCTATGCATGACTTGGATTTAGTCATCTTCGTTCATGTCTTGGTGAGATGGACACATTTTCTATTGGGGCATCGATTTGATTTGCATAGTTTTCACCGTATTTTACAATACATATTCATGCAACCAAACCTGAATGCTAGGTAGAGGCGATGGATGGATTTCCTATGCGAGTACAACTTTGAGGTGAAGTATATCTAGGGTAAGGATAATTTTTTGGCAGATTCTCTTATTCGATGGAGGCATGAGCTTTCAGCAGTCACTCTTGGAGTGTATTTGAGGGGTCAAATCCTTGCAACGCTTCCTATAGATAGTTGGTATCATGAGGTAAAGTTAGAGGTTGAGTGAGGCAGAGCCTTGGAGGATAGATATGTAGGTTATTCTCTTGATTTTGATGGTCTTTTTCAGCACTTAGGTTGCATCTATGTTCCTCCTTCACAGGGTCTTCATACCCTAATTATGTTAGAGGCACATCGGGCACCCTACTCAACTCATCTGGATGTCAAGAAGATGCACGCAAACCTCTGTCAGTTGTATTTGTGGGTTGGAATGAAGATGGATATTGCAAATTTTTTCTCGAGGTGTTTGGAATGCCAGAGGATTAAGGTAGAGCATCAACACTTTGTAGGTCTTCTTCAGCCGCATCTTGTCCCAAAATGGAAATAGGATATTATTTCAGTGGATTTTATTGTCAGTTTTCCATTATCTTCTCATCATCATGATGCCATCATGGTCACAATGGACAAGTTGAATAAGGTGGAACATTTATATCTTGTTCAGTCTTCACATAATGCATCTTCAGCGGCCATGATTTTCATGGAGGACATAGTTAGATTGCATTAGATTCCATGTAGGATCATCTCTAATAGAGATCCAATGTTCACTTCAGCACTTTGGATTTCCTTGCAGCATGCATTGGGGACCTAGTTGAACTTCAATTCAGCTTACCACTCAGAGATAGATGGGTAGACCGAGAGAGTTAATCAGGTTCTTGATCAAGATATGCTCAGGATGTATGTCATGGATCAATAGACTTGCTGGGAGGATTATTTGCACTTAGTGGAGTTTGTGTATAACAATAGCTACCACAACTCTATTGGTATGTCTCCTTTCTAGGCCTTGTATGGTCAGCCTTGTCAGAATCCATTGAGTTGGGACCGTCTTGAGGATAGATTCCTTCTAGGACTAGAGATGCTTCAAGAGATGGAGTAGCAGGTTGTTCGGATTGGAGAGCATTTGGTAGCAGTGTAAGAGAGACAGAAAATGTATGTGGATTCTCATAGGGTTGATTGTCAGTTCTTTTTTGGTGACTGAGTGTTCTTATAGGTGCATCTGTGAAAGAGTCTGATCCGCTATGGAAAAGGCTCTAATCTCACACTATTTTTTGTAGGGCCATTCGAGGTTTTGGAGAGGATGGGACCTATTCCTTACCATCTTGCTTTTCCACCCAGTCTATCATGTATCCATGGTGTATTTCATGTGTTTTTTCTCAGACTATATCATTTAGATATTTCACATGTCCTTGATTGGAATGCCTTGCATGTAGAGCATGGGTAGCTGGATTTGGAACCCATGGGCATTCTACAACACAGGAGACTCACCCTCAGGGGTTGAGACATTGAGCAAGTGACAATCTAGTGGGATCCTAGTGATTATTCTTCAGCCACTTGGGAGGATGCCTCTTGGATGTGGGAGTTGCACCCTTTCTTGTTTGTAGGCTTCCAAGAGTAAGCCTAATTCTAGAGGGGGGGGATGTAGTGCCTCTCATACTATTCTTTGATAGAATGACAACTGATTTGTTTAGGAGGAGACATTATGATACATTATTTGATGTTGGACTTATTGTTATGATGATACTTTGATGACACTTCTGATATTTTAGGTTTTATGCACATGCTATGATTAGTATATGGATTTATTTGATTATGTGGACTAACCCTATCGTGAGCATTATGTGATTATCTGATTATGACTTTTATGTGATTATCTTGTGATTGTTCTTATCTTGACTATTATGTAACTAATTGTTATATAAGTTGATTTGACTACTTGGTGTCATTCTTACTATTGTGTTTGGGTGAAGGGGACAGTGTTGAATCACTCACTTGTGAGTACCCTACGATGCTACGATTCCCTTTTATGGTGTGTCTGTGTATATGGATATGTGCATACACAACCATGTTGTGTTTTGTAGGTTGCAGGTACTAGGAATCGACTCCACCTGATTTGATAGGTCTAAGTGTGCCTTGAAACCCAATGAAACATTTTTTTGTAGATAGCACTTGGTCCCCTACCCTAGCCATCATCCTTAGAGGGGATGAGTATCCGGGTTGATACCTTGTCAGTTTTTTCAATATCGTTCATTGGTCGATTAGTGTTTTTAGGGTTTTGTATTGTGATCCTAGATGTTGATTAGATAATTATTGGATTTTGGTTTTAATTAATTTAATTGTGCATTAAAATTAATTGTTAGATGAAAGAGAAGGTATATTTTGATAATTATATATATAGATATATATGAATAAATAATTTTAATTATTAATAAAATAGCCTTACAATATAAAGTTAAAATTAATAAATAATATTACAAGGTAAATAAATTAAGGTTGGGAAATGTAATTAATTATAATATGTAAGAATTATTGGTAAAGAATTTTACTGTTGTGTGAAATTGGAAACCAAATTATAATTTAACAAGTGGTTTTTAAACTACTTGAATCAGTAAATTAATAAATGAAAGTTAACCTTAATTAAATTTAAGAGTTGGTTGAATTTTCTTGTGCAACGAAATTTCTTCATTTCTTTCTACAAAAATGTTAAGGAGGAAAATGATTGAGGGCTTCCGGGGGAGAAAATTGATATAGGGTTTTGGAAATAAAATTTGTATAAAAAAAAAATTGCATTCCATCGTTGATTCTTAGAAGGGAGGAATGTAGAAGGATAGGTGAAGGAATACATTGTATCAAATCAATTTGGGGAAATGAATTTATAGGTGAGTCTTCGTTCTTCTTATGATAGTGTTATTGTTTTGATTGTTTAACGATTTAATCATTTTGTTTATAATATTAATGAAAATATACTTTATGCATATCCTATAATCATTACATTCCTGAGAAAACATTTATTTACATATGTTGATTTCCTTCTTGAATTTTTTAATAAATCCATTTTGTGTGTATATTGCATCTATTGCATTTGATGAGATGGAATGTCTTGAGGTGTCTTGTCCATGGGTGGTGCACCTTCTATCTTCACTCCCCCATGCACACACACCTACAGTGGAGGGTGGCATCACTCTGCCATCTGTATTTTCTTGAAAGTTTCTAAAGCCTTTTCAATAAATCCAATCTGTGTGCACCCTGCCATCATTCATTGCATAAAATGAGACATCTTGAGGCCTTCTACCCAGCCGCCTATGTGCCTTACTCTCTGTCGTGCCATTTTTGATATGATTGGGGCTTAAGCTTTATACTGTATATTATGATTTCACTTTGGTAAAATTTACCTTGTGATTCACTCTTCATTATATATATATATATATATATTATATTAGGTTGGATATATTATATTATATATTGCATTCTGTAATAATATATATGATGTGATTTGCATTGTTTCGGAAATACACAATTTCATTTTATAATTATAAAATGAAATCGTGTCTTGTCGAAACAATTCAAATCGCATCATATATATTATTACATAATGCAATATATAATATAATTTATCCAACCTAATATAATATATATATATATATATATATTATGAAGAGTGAATCATAAGGTAAAGTTTACCAGAGTGAAATCATAATATAAAGTATAATGCTTAAGTGCCACTCATATCAGCAATGACACAACAGAGAGTAAGGCACACAGGCGGTTGGATAGAAGGCCTCAAGAGATCTCATTTTATGAAATGAATGATGGTAGGGTGCACACAGATTGGATTTATTGAAAATGCTTTAGAAACTTTCAAGAAAATGTAAATGGCTGAGTGACGTCACCCTCCACTATAGGCGTGTGTGCGCGGGGTGTAATGCCCCGCCAAGTAACCTTAAAGGGAGTTGCAATTAACATCTTAAGCGAACCAATTTTTTTTTTATAAAGTGCATTTAACATACACATTCACTTATTAATTAACAACAACCTCTAAGGTTACAAGGTTAGGATTACTTAAACCCACACATACATATTACATATAACTATAGCCTTATGAATTTTATGAAATAAACATCATACATCATAAGAATACCACATAACATAATAAGATAATCAACCAAGATACAATCTCATAAATATTATCTTAATCCAATAGTTACATCACTCATTCCCAGAATGAGGCAATAGTACAAATATATCACAATTACATAACTCCACCTCATAAACATAAGAGGGATAAAATAACTTATACAAGTTAAAATATTACAATGCAAGAAATTACAACAAGAACCGCGAGCTGTCCATCTGGATGTCTCGCCACCAAGTACTGAAGATCGATGGGGACCCAACGGTTTTGGTGCATGTTCCACCCAACCAATGTGGTACCCGAAGGCCCACCCCCCATGCTAGGAGATAGTAACAAAGTAACATAGACAAAGATTCTACTACCTCTAACCAAAGGCAAACTCAAACTGACTCATACTGTTATAACCAACCAAATGAATTAACAAGTACAACTCATTCACCATACAAGTACAAATCAAGTACAACTCAAGTACAACATAAGTACAAATCAATTACAATACAAGTACAACTCCAACATCACTGACATAGGTCACATTGCTTCCAGATATAAAGTAGATCAAGTATGTTCAAATAACCATACACATAAAATAATTAACAACAGTTGTCATAGATAGAGTGTCATCACAAGGTTTGTCATGAGATCTCCTCTGGGCATTCTTCATAGGCTCCGGCACAAGTAATCCTAGTGGCCTCAACCGAATCCCGGCACTCATACTCACTCATGCAGAATCAACTACCTCTCGCAAGAACAAGATAGTTGATCTTGCCATTCCAGGCCTTCTCACTCATCCCAAGTCTAAACAAGCCCTTGTGTCTATGAGTGAGGATTAAATTATCTTGATTAATGTGAGAAGTTAGTCCTAATCTTCTAAGTACATTATTTTAATTATCACTTGTTTAAATCACTCCTGAAGGTTATCCAGTTTACCTCTTTGGGCTCTGGCGCCTAACAGAAGCCACTCTTCTATTCGACAACACACATCCAAACAATCCACCAAGGGAACCACAAGTGCATACCAACTAGGCATCATAATCCACTCCAACACAAGGAGGATACAAATAATAGAACTCACTCCATTCATCTTGGAGGCAACAAACACATAGTCCACTCCTTTCATAAGACAAAACAAGATGAAACTACATAACAAGGTCACTCCATACAAGGAGACACGGATCCCATAATCCGCTCCTAAACCAAGGAGGTGCAAACATCCCCGTTCATGAAAATCGGGTAAAACTGAAAAGACGCCATGCACTACCCAAGGGAAAACAACTGGATGGCATAAAGATTCAACAACCCTTATCCTCTAAGTTCTTCTAGAAGACTTATAATTTAGGACTAACACTAAAACCCAAAACCAACAATGCAACTTGACGACATAGCAACAAAAGCATTCAAGTCATCAATCAAATTTAATATTTGGATTTTCTAAATCCATACTCATTCAATAGGTAGTGTTGACAAAGTCAAAGACACGATAACTAGATCATATAAAATAATCATAACCCCTATTTACCCTTTCGTTATTGAAAATCTAAAACAATTAAACTTACTTCCCTTTACTGAATACAGAGAATTAAATCCTTTAAGATAATCATGAGGAAGATACTACTTTTGGATATACTAAATCCATATCTCTTTCATAATCCAATCACAATGATTCAATTAATCTAAATAGAAATTAATAAATAACATAATTGATTGCCTCATCAATAAAACAACTTCTTAATTTACTTTTAAATCGACACAAATCCATGCAAGTAAACTCTTTCCATTTCCTAACCAAATCTTACATCTCATTCAATTTTCTATTTAAAACATTCAATCACTTTAATATAATAACATATTGTTTCTCTATCCATTTTTCATATACACTAATCAATCCAATTTTAAATCTCTATTCAATAATATATTGCATTCTTTAAATCAAATATTTAACTCCTTCAATTAAATTTTAACATGCCATTTTAAAATAAACAATAATCTCTCATACGTTTATAATTTTAATTCCACTAATCTAATATACAAATTTTATTTAAAATAATATAAATAAATATAATACTTTAATATTATATATTATAATATAAAATATTATATTAAATAATATTTTAATATTATAATAACAATACATAAAATATTAATATTTATAAATATCAATTTATTATTATTTTATTTTCAGAACAGCCATGGAAAAATAACTTAACATCAGTCTCATGTTTCAAGCATAACTCAAAAACTACGATCTGGGTATTTACGATTTTTGGACAGGAGTAAGAACATTTCAAAATGCAAAAGATTTTAAATTTCCTGAAAACCCAGTTTGTGAAAGTGAAGTTATAGGCGACGCAATCAGACCATTTTACCATGAAAATTATAACTATACTGCAGATTTTAAAATCTGTTTTTTAATAATAAACAAAAGGTTTCATTTTCTAAAAACATTCTAAATGCATTTTTCAATCTCTATGTTTAATTTCAATAACAACAAAATTGATTTCCCCAAATAATTTAAATTCAACTAAGGTTTTCACAATTTTCACTCAAGAATTTTCACAAGCAAAGGCTGTAACTTTGTTTAATTCTTTTCTTCTAATATCAAATTTATTTTCTAAAACAGATTTAACAAACAATTATTTAATCATTACTATTTTAAAGAAAACAATCGAGAACAATAAAACACAAAGAGGAAAACCTGGTACAAGAAGCTACAGGAAGAGATGAATTTCTGATGCAAGCCTCCTCCAAAGATTTCCTGAATTTTCTTCAATCCTCCAATGAATCCAATCCAAAGCCAAACAAATACAAACAATATTTCCTTCAATCAATTCTACAATCAAACTTTCTTCAAACCCTTGTGCAAAATTTTCAAAATTTCTTCCCTGTTGTAAAAATGTATTTTTTTTCTAAATCTCTTTCTGTTGCCCTAAAATTAAAACATGTATTCTTATAAATCAAAAATACCTAATACAACCCTAATTCACATTACATGCAAATTAGATATTTCAATTTCAATATTTACAACCCTAATTCACATTACATGCAAATTAGATATTTCAATTTCAATTTCAATTTCACTTTTCGAAAACCCACTTTCAATTTAAAATGCAATTTCAAATAATAAATTAATTTCCAAAGTTGCAACTAATTTCCCAAATAAACATTTAATTACAATTTCTAATTTAATTCCCACACGTTGAAATTAAATTCCAAATTTAATTTTAATTCTTTTATTTCCTTTCATTCTCTTGCATCACGTTTAATTAATTAATTTAATTATTTAATAACTAAATTCAAATAAATTTAATTAATTAAATAAACTAAATATAATTAATTAATTTAAGTATAAACTTTTATCCACATTGCATTATTTAAATTAAATAATCATCAACATGATTTAAATGCAATTATTCTAAGTATCTATTTCCAAATCAATAATCCTTCAGAAATAAATAACATTAAAACAAGACAGACAATAACTCGACACACACAACTGACGAGACACTAAGGCTAGGGCATAGACTTGACACATGTTACTTAGCTACTATCTCCCGTTCAACTTAACCGTTGGATCGACACACTCAAACCTGTGAAACCAGGTGGAGTCGATGTCATGTACCTGCAATCCTGCAACCAAGTAAACAACATCGTACAATATATCCAACATATAATACACACCGTGAAGAAGGAATTACGGATTCGTAGGGCACTCACAAGCGAGTGATGCGAAACCATCCTCTTCACCAATACACTCATTGAAACTAACACTTCCATCATAATCCAGTAATCTCATAATAATATATCCTGTTAACTCTACAACATCATTAATCCATAATGCATGTGAAACAATAATCAAATAACTACATCCCACAATAATAGTTGTCGCTCAATAGTAGCGATCAAAACATCATAACAAAATGTATCCAATATCAAAGTAACAGCAACCAAACATAGCATAAAGCAAACCAAACAAGAAGCAAAACGGAGGGGTATTACACGGTGGAGTGAAGATAAAAGGTGCACCACCCATGGACAAGATGCCTCAAGAGATGTCATCTCATGGAATGAAATGGATGCAAGATATGCACAAGATGGATTTATTAAAAAATTCAAGAAGGAAATCGGAAGATGTAAATAAATATTTTCTCAGGAATGCAACAATTACAAGATATGCATAAATTATATTTGCATTAAGTTTATAAAAAAAATGATTAAATCGTTAAACAATCAAAACAATAGCACTATCATAAGACGAACGAAGAATCACCTATAAATTCATTTCCCCAAATTGATTTGATACAATTCCTTCCTTCACCTATCCCTCTACATTCCTCCCTTCCAAGAAAAAAATGATGGAATGAAAAGTTTTTTTTTACCAAAATTTTCTTCCCAAAATCTTGCATCAATTTTCTCCCCCAAAAAGCCCTCAATCATTTTTCTCCCGAATATTTTTGCAGAAAGAAATGAAGAAATTATGTTGCAAAGGAAAATTCAACCAACTCTTAAATTTAATTAAGGTTAACTTTAATTTATTAATTTACTGACTCAAGTAGTTTAAAAACCACTCGTTAAATTATAATTTGGTTTCCAATTTCACACAATGGTAAAATCCTTTACTGATAATTCTTACATATCATAATTAATTACATTGCCCAACCTTTATTTATTTACCTTATAATATTATTTATTAATTTTAACTTTATATTGTAAGGCTATTTTATTAATAATTAAAATTATTTATTCATATATATATTTATATATAATTATCAAAATATACCTTCTCTTTCATCTAATAATTAATTTTAATGCACAATTTAACCAAAGACCTTTATCAAAAATTAAATTAATTAAAACCAAAAGCCAATAATTACCTAATCAACATCTAGGATCACAATACAAAACCCTAAACACACTAATCGACCAATGAATGATATTGACAAAACTAACAAGGTATCAACTCGGATACTCATCCCCTCCAAGGATGATGGCTAGGGTAGGGGACCAAGTGTTATCTTTGAACAATTGTTCCATTGGGTTTCAAGGCATGCTTAGACATGTCAAATCAGGTGGAGTCGATTCCTAATACCTGCAACCTGTAGCACACAACATGATCGTGCATGTACATATCCATATACACAGACACACCGTGAAAGAGAATCACATCATCGCAGGGTACTCACAAGTGAGTGATGCGACACTATCCCATTCACCCAAAAAAAATAGTAAGAATGACACCAAGTAGTCAAATCAACTTATATAACAATCAGTTACATAATAGTCAGGATAAGAACAGTCACAAGATAATCGCATAATAGTCATAATCAGATAATTGCATAATAGTCATAATCAGATAATCACATAGTGCTCATGATAAGGTTAGTCCACATAGTAAAATAAATCCATATACTAATCATAGCATGTGCATAAAACCTCAAATATCAAAAGTTTCATCAAAGTATCATCATAGCAATAAGTCCAACATCAAATAATGTATCACAATGTCTCCTAAACAAATCAACTGTCAGTCTATCAAAGAATAGTATGAGAGGCACTACAATTCTACTTAGTCCTAAATCGACACATCCATAGTTACTTCATTGGTAAAAGTAAAAAATATATCTTGATATCTACATTATTATGAATGATTTATATTCTATCATTAGACATGTTTGTGTTCCTATGATGCTTATAACTTGCAGCTTTTTTTCCTATTTTTTCCTTTTTATGATAAATAACTATGCAAGTTTCTAATATTCATTGATTTTTATAGGGATTCATTTTTCAAAGACTTCTTAGCAAACTACTAACTAGTTTATTTTAGGTTTCATTTGTTGAAGACTTGCTTACTTACTAGTCAGTTGCAGATTTAAATTTTTTAAGGGAAAGAAATTTATTTTCTTTATATTTAAGAATTTTTTGATGTTGTAGTGTAGGAAAAAGTATCCCTTTTCACACTTAATTTGGGAATGAATAATTAATAATAAAATGAACTAAGTTATTTCTTAATTTAGTGTTGTAATATGTATTTTACATATTCACATTAATTTTCGGGCCTTATTAAATAAAATGGAATTAATTGTGTCTTATTTTTGGTGTTGTAAAGTGTATTTATTTACATTTTCACACTCATTTAGGGCTTTATTAATTAATTGAAGTTAATTTTCCTTAATTGGCCCCTTTAATTCAAATCCAAGCCTAATTAATTACAATTTCCGAAGAGGAAAACCCAAAATTCATTAATTCCATGACATAACATTTATCTTTGGAGAATGTGTGTCCTAGGTAAGTGACCTAGGACCCATTCGCCCAAGGGTGAATGGGTCCTCACTTAGGCCTAAGACCTAAATATTTACTATGTTTTTGGTGGTATTTCAATGATTTCAAATATATATTCACATGTTGGCCTGTATTATTTGAATTTTGAGAATTAAGGTTAACATACATGTATAAATAAGAGGTCATTTCACTATGTTATACCTAACAAGCTTTTCAAGCTAGCAATTTTTGAAGAGATCATTCCTATAGAAATTTTATGAGATCAAGAGCATTCAAGAGAATTTTCAAGGCATTCAAAAGAAGACTTAGTGAAGAATTATTGCAGCAATCAAGATCCATTATCATGTCAAATTCTTCTTGCATCATGCATGTTATTTGAGCTAATATGTTGATGTAGTGTTCAAGATCCATTCAATCATTCAAAGGTATTGTTTCAAGTCAAGTTTCAAGATTAAGATCCACATCCATTCAATCCATTTCATGCTAGTTGCATCTACATTCCAAGGTTCAAACAAGGGTTTTGTGAGTTTTGGCATAGGCTTGTTCATTCATCATTCCTTTCATGCTATTTCATTTCATTAGAAGGTTTAATTACCAAAATGGGGTTTGACCAAGGTAAATCTCCAGTCACCAACAACAAAACATTTTTCCCTCTTGATTTGTGTTTGTAGATTGTAGGTGGAAGATCTCTTGGAGAGAAAAATTGCAAAAATGTCAAAGTTGCATTTGTTGTCATCATTCTTGTAATTTCACAGAAACTCACATATAGGATTTTTTTCCAACTATCTAACTATGAAAATTGGGGATTTGAGAGTGCAGACACAGCAGAAGAGAACCCAGAAACCATTTTTGTATAGCCCTAGCTAGGACCCATTTGCCATAGGGTGAATGAGTCCTCACTTAGCTTTAAAAAATCACTTTTGGTGAATGGTACATGTCATTTTCTCTTTTAGATCAAATCTGTATTTTGATTTCTAGTTCCATCAGAGTTGAGCTTAATCTATTAGATACACTTTGTAGATTGCATTTTGGAGTTAGTTTGCTATTTTTAATCTTTCTCCCCAAAGTGTTGTTTAATCAAGACCCCTTCCTTGCAAAAAAAGGAAATCATTAGATTCACACCTTGACTTGACTCACCTTTTGGTTGGCAGTCCTTTCATTGTGTGGATCTCATTTCCTAATGAAATTGAGGAAGATAGGTCCATCATAACCCCATTCCATATATGATGCATAACCCTATTTTTATTTGTTTCAGATGTGTATGTTGTTTCCTTGGAGATTAAAAATATCACATTATTCTCTTTTATTTTAGATTAGAACCTAAGTAAGGCTAGTCTGCATGCTCTCTTCTCATGCTACAAGGTGATCTTGTAGATAAAAAACAATTTTCCTTCCTTTTCTCTAGGGACTTGACTAAGGATTCACCACCTTAAGGGATGACCTAAATCATGCATTCTAGTGGGGTGTAAGAACTGGTAAGAGAAAAAAATTTATCTCAAAGGAGGACCATCATGTTTGGCTTAACCTTAGTGCCCCTTTTCATAATGAGCCCAAATGAAGTGGAATTATATTTTTCTATGAACACATGATTATATGATGAATAGTTTTTGTTTAATTATGCCTCGCATATATTTTGGTAAATAGATTATTGTCATAGTGATCATGTATAAATATGGTTGATAAAATTCAATCATTCTTTATTATAATACATCGATCTACAAACTGCATCGAGAATTTACTTGTTTTGTACCCATAAAAATAAGTGTGTAGGCCATGCATTATCATCCCTGACATATTCAATTGATATTATGTGATAAAAAATGGCAAGTTCCCAAATATACGTGCCCTACACATCAAAAATAGATAAGAAATATTAGTGGGATTACAATAATTTACACTCCTACTTGAATAATTTTAGATTTTTCATGTAATTGATCTATCTTCTTATGAAAAACCTATAATTTTATTTAAAATACAAGTCAAAAACAATAAAAAAATGCTTTAAAAATATGAAAACAAAAATTTGAATGTATATATTTAACACCTCCTATTAAGGTTCAGACAACCACCAACTCTCATAAACCAAGTTAAGATCCAACATCAAAATAAATTCAACGTCTACCTCCTAAGGCTCTTAATCCATCACTTATACATTATAACCTTATTCATATTCCAAATCATAAACCTAATTCCCAAACATTAATCCTAATTTGAATTCACTCATCCTAATTTTATCCTAATCCATAATCCCAAATCCCCTAATCATAAAAAATTATAATCCAATTTCAAATCTAACCATATTCCATCCTCCTTCAACCCAAATCAAAATTCAAATAAAATATCAAAACCTTGGATCCAACCAATTCAATGCTTGTTTAGGATCTTGTATATTCTTAGTAATATATATCATCCAAATAAATTTTTTCTTATGAACTTGGCCTATCCTAATTATTGATAATCAATTGAACCCAACTATCATAAGGTCTTGGTCATTTTATTATCCACTAAAGTCACTCTCAAAATTTCCATCCAATCACGCAATACAAAAAATACCCAAAATATAAAATTTATAAATACACCTCAAATCCATTTGATATCAAAATAATTATTATGTCCAAAGCTTTAATAAACCCCATTAACATTTAATACAAACATAAATCCAAATGAAATCCAAATAATATTTGATCAAACCTAAATAAGCTCTATCTTGAAGTCAAAACATCAATCACACTCAAAAATCACCCTAAATTCTTTCTCACCTAAACAAATTTCCTATATTAACTAGCCCAAAACTCCAAATAAATCTTACCTAATGACTTACATATCTCATGTAGGAGAGCTCAATAATCCATCTCAAATCAAAATAAATTCTTGATTAAAAAAAAATCCCTTTTATTTAGGAACATCTCACCAGGCTAACTTCCAAATCAAGTATCATCCATTCCTAAACCAAATCCAACCAACTAAATTTCACATCAACTCATCCAAAAATTTAACCTTCACTTATCCAAATCAACCACCTTCAAACTATTAAATGAACCTTATAAACTAAAACAAATCACATTAAAATTAAAATAATCCATCAAATCCAAAATGACCATTTTATGCCACTATCACTACATTATAAGCACGAAGAATTATAGATAGAAAAACAAAATTAATTTTATGAATATTTATGGTTACCATTCCCAAGGATAACTCTTATTGTATCAAACCCATAATGACACAATAAATGAACAATAAAGCTTTGTAAGACAAACTAATTTTCCCTATTGATGTATAGAATTCCTCAATGATGATATCACCTAAACTTACATGGATTTCCTCATAGGTGTCAATGAAAATTATTTCCTAGAAAAATTAATTTACACAAGAGATAATCTCCCCTCTCATTTCAATGCATCAAAACTCATGGCTTTGTGCAAGATCTTTCAAATATATTTTCATTCAAAAATTTATGGGTTGACCTCTTTCCACAATATTTTCACACGCATGCCAATACACACCCACTACAATATAGTGTGATATCCACTTTTTCTTAAAATAATTCATACAATCCCATGAAATTGGACACTTATAATATTAAAATAAAGTGGAATACCTATCAATTGACTCATGACCATAACCCCTTCACTTCACAATTCAACAATTTTGATCATGTTCAAACTTCTTCTAATCTAATTCATATTAATTTCACATCTATGCTCCATATATCCCACCATATACATCATTCCCATCTATATTACAATCCATTTAATCATTTCCTCCACTATCCATAGCACAAGAAACATTTTTTATCCATACCATGGTTCCATATCACATCCCATATTACTCATCCTTTCCTACAACTACATCATCCTCCAAAATCTTATTCAACAACCTCATATCCTTTAAATACATTGTATCCTCTAATAATATTGTATCCTCCAACATAATTTTCCTCCAATAACATCCATCTCATCTAACTTCATTGTATCCTCCCTTAACTCCATCTCATCTAACTTATTTGTATCCTCCCATAATTCCATCTCATCTAACTTTAGTGTATCCTCCCATGTCACAATTTTCTTTTCAACCACCATTTCATTAGCATATCCCCCAATAAAATCTCTGTATCTCCATCCATAAAAAACAAACACTATATGATTTCATCCCATTTCAACCTCCAACCTTATCTCCATCCATAAAAAACAAACACTTTATGATTCCATCCCTAATAATGGCAAGAAATAAAGGAGACACTCAAGTGGTTACAAACAAGGGCATTGAACCCAAAAAAACATACAAATTTGAAGAAAATTTCCCCTACCCTTATGATAGATCGATAAGGATGGTTTGTTCTCATCCATATTTTGGAACCCAAACTTTAACAAATATAATGGATTCATATGCATCCTATTCAAGGAGTTTTTCTTAGCATTCCAAGAGATTGCATATAGAAATATATACTTGTTAAGACTCTTCCCTCAAAGCTTGGAAGGACAAGAATTGTAATGTTTCATTCCTTTACCTTAGGGATTCATTACATACTTCAATGAATTTATTGAGAATTTTTAAACCCACTTCTCTTACAATGTCAAGAATGAGCTCATGATACTTGACCCATGTAATTCTAAGCAACATAATAGAAAGATCTTTGCCACTTTCTTGCAATAGTGTATAAGTATTGTTATTTTCTTCCCTAAACCTATTCCTAAGAAATAGAATGTTGACATCATCATCATAAACATCAAATAAGAAACAACCTTCCAGCTGTAGGTCTATTTTGTATCAACCTTTGATGAGATTATTGAAAAGGAATTCAGCATCAAGAAATATTTTATTGCTAAAGGTTTGATCAAATTATATAATAGAGAAATAAAACAATAATCAAGCCAATGAAAATCTATGATTCTAGGATAAAAAAAAAAATGTTTTAAGTGGTGAGATAATTGAATCCAAGAATGTTCAAGCAACATAAAAAATTTCATAAGATAAAGAACCTCCTAAAGTTTATGATGTCTAAAAATAAACCATTTTTTCTATTATATAAGGATAAATAAAACATCCCAATAATCCAAAACATAAATACACACCATTGGGGACTCTATGGAAGTAATATTTGAAAAAATTGTCCAAGAAAATATGGTCAATTTTTTATCACAA
Organism: Sequoiadendron giganteum; assembly: GCA_007115665.2. Lineage (NCBI taxonomy): Eukaryota > Viridiplantae > Streptophyta > Pinopsida > Cupressales > Cupressaceae > Sequoiadendron > Sequoiadendron giganteum. The sequence continues at coordinate 87,992,185 of CM021105.1, forward strand.
GACCCTTCAATGAGAACCAACCCAAACACACATGGTACAAAGACACTAAATAATATGATTAACCTCATATTCAAGGTCATTCCACAGCAAAATACATGAAACTAAATAACTTCATTCAAGACCTAATCTAGCATGGTGAGATCAAAGTAGAAGGAAATGCATGCTCCTCACCTAATAATAAAGTAGGCATGTATAAAATCCTCTTCCAAACCATGATTAAAAACCATTAACTTGGAACTAAAACTTATCCCACAATAACTACACTTAAAAAATCCATACGAATAAATCATCTACCTCATACATCTTCATTTGGGTCATATTGAATAAGCTATCCACAAGGTATAAGCATTAAAATTAAATTTTCCAGCTACACAAGCATCACCAAGTATATTCAAGTCACCATCCAAGGGGCCTCCTTATCCTCCTAACTAGATAATAAATACAATATCCTCAAATATCTTTGAAATACTCTATGCTAGTATCCATCTTGGAGCTTCTTATAACATCCATTATTCACAAAAACATATTGTAACATGTCCTACAAGAGACATATGTACCCAATGACATATGCCCCAACTAATTATATGCCCTAGTAGACCAATTATATCTCATATAAACTTGCTTTTAGCCAAAATGATATGCCTTCCATTGAACCATCACACACAAAATCATTTTTTATGAAACCATCATCAACCAACACAAATTCAAATGAGTCCTAATTGATTGAGTCCGTTTTAAACCTTTTATACATTTTTTTTTTTAATAATTAATATATTTCAAGGATGCCATGGAACCTCAAGATAAAATAACAATCAAGGCATATGATGACATATAAAGAGAATCATAGGGTGTCGTTTGGCACCCCATTTGGGTGGGTCTTATGCTATAGAAAATAATGTGTCACTTGATCTTGACCTCCCTATAATATGGACTCCTCAATTTCCCATGGATCCACACCATGTTGGTCATATCCTTCACTTATAATCGATGCATAAAATTCCCCCATAATAGTATAGAAATTATAATTCTCATTGGTCCTCATTCCTTTCAATATTGCAAAATATTGAAAGTTTCCTACCAAAGATCCCTTCATTTTTCCAACACTAATATTGTCATCCCTTCTAACTCAATAACATCTTACTCCTACATTGGTATTACCTCTTTGGTATAATCATCATATAATCCCACTCTCAAAATATAGGTCAAGATCTTTAACAAAGGATGTGGGGAGTACAATATTTTCATAGCCTTATATGTGGGATAGCTCCCTCTCTCCCCATACTCCTATAGGTAACCTCAATGTAACAATCATAAGGAACCTAATATTAAGCAATATGGTTCCACAATTTTTGTTCAACATATTTTCCTAGTAGGAAAAACCATTTAAAGTGACGTCAATTCTTAGCTCTACAAGGATGAAGAATATACCTCATATTTTTTAAAAATCTCCTATCCAACAATGCACTCAATATTTCAAATATTGGTTATAAAGGAAAGGACCAAGGACCACATGAGAAAATAATACTTGAGCCAATCACCATCAAGCTTAATCATTAAAACTTTGTATTATAGTACATGTTGCTAGAAGAGGTATCCTATGATTTTAATGATACTGCTAACTTTGGGAGGATATTTTTGAATTATTAAACATATCAAGTGATAGAACATCAAGTAGTAATTTATTTAATTCATCACCCTTTTCCTTAACATGGTCATTTTCACCATCACCCCAAGTATTTACCATTGTATCAATCTCCATCTAATTCATCTAAAATGCATCTCTTGGGACCAAAAAGCTCTTGTGTTCCTTGACACATTCCAAAATAATGAATTTATTATTGAATTCATGGGACTATATAATTATATACTTGTTAAAGATAACATTAAATGTTTCTAAATTAATTTATATTCAATAATATACTTTAGGGAACAAGTCAAAGCTCTTTATTCCTAAAAATAAAATAAAAACTAAATTAAAATTTAAAAATCCAAGCCCCCTAATAAAAACCTCTTTGAGTCACTATCAAACATAAGAAGAGAAATAAATAATGGAATTATCAATAAAAACCTCTAAGGTGTTGATATATGAGGAACTCAACCTTCCCTTAGTGATCTATAGTATAAATATTAGTCATCCACTATAGTTGAAAAACAAAGGAAATCAATCTGGGAGCTTACATTGGTCCAAAAATGACATATTATAGTAAATTTGGCATAAATAGAATATGAGATCATTTTTTACTTCCAAATAGTTTCATAGACATATTTTATTATTCCTATGTTGATATTACAGACTTAGATCCCTCTCTTATTGTACATTATCTTCTGGTGCATCTTGAAGTAAAACTCGTGAAATAGAAAATCCACAAGTGCACTTGAAGATTTATCTCTTGGTTAAGGATGAATTACAAAAGGTATTGGATTTTGGATTCTTATTCCTCATAAACTATCCAAAATAGATCTCCAATATGGTCCCTATCAATAAAAGAGACAAAGGAATCTAGATATACACAAATTTTAGAGATCTCAACAAAGAATATCCTAAGGATGACTTTCAACTTTGAAACATAGACATAATCATTCACCTTACAATAGTAAATGGCATGATTTCACTCATGCATAGTTTCTCCAAGTATAATTATATTCAAATAGCCACCAAAGATAATAAATATAAAACTTTTACTACTCATCAAGACATATTTTATAATTAGGTTATATTATTTTTATTGATAAATATAAGGGGAAATTTAAGAGGTTTGTGATACTCATCTTCCATGAAATTATGAAAGATTATGTGGATTATCTCCTTATAAAATCAACAACTAGGGAAGAACAACTATTAGGTCTTAAGCTCATATTTGGTTTGTAACTCCCCGCCACGTAAAGCCCAAAGGACAACTAATGACAACAATTTACAGCACAATTTTTAATAAATAATAATAACTATGTAACAACCATTAATTAAATAAACATACAATAATATGATGATTGCATAACGACACCTTATAAGTCCCATGGGGTTACATGGTTGAATTACTCATAAACGATCCCAACCAATAACATTGTTATAAATAAATACCAAGTAATTAAATGATAGAAACGTACACTACTCAAGAAACACAATGATAAAGAAACTTCCATCCATAACCCATAAGATGGCAAGAGTACGTATATAATTTTATTACATATCAATTATAGTTCAGATTTACAATTGTGGAGCATATTTCTACAAATACAACACTACAAATATACAATAGTACATTACATAATACTTCCCTTATATCAACGGGAAGAGTGCATCGAGTACAAGAATAATACAACAATGATGAATAAAGTACAAGCATGGAATAGTCTTCAATCAAGAGAAGCCCTAGAACCACTACAATTGGTACATCTCTACAGCATTACGATCATTGGAGGGGAACCCAATGGGTGCATAGCACATTCCACCCGACCACGTGGACCTGAAGGACCACCCCTTATGCTAGGAGATGAAAAGAGAACCCACAACATAAAAACAAACAAATGTACAAGGCTGACATGACTCCACAATCCAAAATTCAACAAGACAAATATATAAGAACAATTACTTCTAGAGGTACAAAACAACAAGAGGGAAAATTACAAACATACCGATTGCTAAGGGTAGTGTGTCATCACATGGCTCAACATGGATTACCCAATATGGACCTTCATAGGTTACCATTCCCCATCCTAGGTTACCCTAGCAACCTCAACCGATCACCGGCCCCCATTCTTGCACATGCGGAATCAACTTACCTTTCTTGAGGACAAAGTAGTTGATTTACCATTCCAGGCCTTCTCGTCTCATCCCAAGCCTATATAAGCGCTTGATCCATGAGAGAGGAATCCATTATCTTTTGTTAATGTGATTTCTACCCACCCCCTAACTATTTATTAGGTTATCACTTGATTAGCCCAACTTTCGCATGAGTTACCTAGGAGACCACTTAGGGTTCTGGCCCCCGTGGGAAGCCACATTCCCTACTAGCAACAAAACACAACTCAAGGGATAGGGTGTACCTTTACACTCATAAAACCAAGACATGAAAATCACAACCAAATGTGAGGCATGAACCTTCTCGCACACATTCCACAACACAACATTGCAAAGGAACATGGTAACACCCACATAAACTCAACCAACAAGAATAACTATGGCATCAAGCCAACATAAAAATCATCAAGTAACAAGTACTCCCCTCACCTTTGGAAGTCAATTAAAATAATCTACCCATGCACCCAAAGCTTAAAGCTAAGAAAATGACCAACAACAAATGGGTTCCTATGACTCAAGGTCAACACAAGAATAAACCAACCCATACTATTAAACTAAACATCATACATCACCTCTATTGAACACAAGATAAACACATTCATCAAATGATAATAACATAGCTCGCACACAAAACACAATCAAAACAATACATCTTTCTAATCTAAATAATGACAAGGATTATCAATTGATTTCAATGCATAAATAAAATCACCATTTAAATAACCCAACAATCAACTTATACATCTAACTAATTGAAAGAATAAAAGATCACTAATACTTTTATCAATACATGATCTCTTTAAAAAGATCTTTTCTATTATAGAATAACGATTCCAATACTTCAATATTACAATTATGTTCAAATCTACAATTTTATATTACACCCTATTTATCTATCCATTTTACTAACTTATTCAAAAACATATTTCCCCACTTAAATATAATCCTATCTACTTTATTCAACTTCTAGATATTGAAAGAAACCACATTACAAGACTTGCAAAACATATAATTAAATCACTTAGATTACATTCCTAAATCTTAATCATTCCCTTCAATTCCTAATTGTAAATAACTATATACTTTCCAAATATATGTTCATAAATATATATTTTTATATACGTGTATGAAAATTGTTGTATTTATTTATTTATTTTTGAATTTATAATTATAATCAGCCACTGCATTTATTTGTTTATTCTTCTATTTTACCAGAATGAAATAAATTTCAATAACATAAATTTTTTGAAAGCAACAGCAATGATATATATATATAATAAAACCAAAAAATGAAGATGCAGCCAGTCGCGGCCAGGCTTGAGCCAGAGATCACAGCAGAAAACAAGAGTCAATGCCTCCCTATAAGACAATATTGATCCCACCCCAGTGAACTAAGAAAGCTTAATAACTAAAGGAAGTGTTTACATAGCGAGGGTGGCAGAGAAGGCTTTGGAAATTTTGAAGAAAGGAAACTTGCAAAGACCACGTGATGCCCATGTTTTTAGTAGAGGACACAACGCACCAGGACAATGCCAGCCACAACTTCATCACAGAGGGCATCTAACCAAGACGTATCCCTCTAGCAGACCAAAAGAAATATAAAAGGCATAAATACAAGGAGAGGCTAACTGATTTTTGCATTGTAAAAGGATTGGAAGTCTGATGTATGGAGAGTTGGTGGCATTCTGGCGGCCTTAGTGTAAATTCTCGTGGCCTCCCCTTCACCAGGTCTCTTCTAAATTTTCATTCATTTAAAATGCTATTTTCTTTGTAGGCGACCACATAACATTTATCTAACTCTTGGACAATTTGCGTTTGGGCCGATCTAATTATCCTAGAAATAATTTTCATTAAAACCGCACCTTTTCAAATTCAACGACGGAGTTCCACAAGGAGGATCAATTGGAAAGATGGGTCAAGCAAGATTCATTCAATACTAAAAACGTAGTTGTTTCATGCTAATTATCGAAGTGGGCCTTCATTACCACTATAATCATAAATATGAATTGTGATGATATAAAAGAAAACACTCAGACGGCTGGACTTAAACATCACACACTAAGCGCTGGGCTTAAACATCACACACTAAACGCTGACCACTTAGATGGATGTCTCTCTTAACTCAACCTTTTATCAGTGCAGTTATCAATACTTGCCGTAAAAACTTTTTGATGTCAGTTGATTTAAACTTTTTTGATGGTGTCAGTTGATTTAAATGCCGTACGCGACTTGATAGCGGCCTATATTTTTTATCCTCCATTGACGCTGATGCAATTTACGCGGTGAGGAATGGTTTTTACATAAAAAAATTTGCACGCAAATAGTACTTTTACAGCAATTTAAATATATATTATTATTTTTATTTTATCTAATTTAATATATATATATTTTTTTTATTTTTTTTTATATAAAATTGAAATATGTAATTACAATTTTTTAAAATTCTATATACATTTAAAATTTAATAAAAAATGTAAAAAATATTTATATTTTCTTAAAAAAAGTCTTATGTTCTTATTTAATTTTATTCTTAAAAATATTAATATTGTGGAGAAAATATAAATTTAATTTTAAAAATTAATAATTGAATACATTCAAAATATTATAAATGTATTTTAAAAAGTTCTTTATATGATAGTAAGAAAATATATTAGATATAGAAAATTACACAACAAATAATTCATGTTCTCTAGATTGTATTGTTTGTATTTTAATATTTTTTTTTTAATATATTATAATTATGCTGATTTTTTTTAAATTAATATTTGATTTTAAAATACTAAAATTCTATAAAAAGAAAATTTAAATTTATTATAGTTTATTTTAATGTTAAAATATTCTAATTACTGATATATTTATATTCTCTTTATACATTAATTTATTTTTCTATTAAATTCTATACAAATACAAATATTTTAAAAATAAAAAAGACTAAACTAGGATAGATATCTGAAATACATCTAGAGATAGAAATCTTAAATTATTATATTTATTTGAATGTTTACTTTATTTGATAGATACATTTACTTAAGAGTTATTTAATTTTATTAAATACATTATATCTTTTGTTGCAACCATAATTACACTCACCATAATAAATAGAAAAGTAAAATCAAAGCTTCACAATATTTATGATCCAAGGGTACTTGTTATGTAATAATACATATAAAATAATCTTATTCAAGATTTGTAATAATAATTAGAAAAATAAAATAAAAGCTTCATGTAATAAATTCTTAGGATACATGTTAGGTAATAATCTATATAAAAGAATATTATTCCAGATTTTTCTTAATAACTAGAAAAATAAAATCAAAGCTTCACAATATTTTCCTTATTAATGTGAATGATTGATCAAAGAATGATTACTTGTAGATGATATTTTAATGTCCAAATTAATTCTTTTAAATACCAAGGCATGTAATAACTCATTGCACAAGTGTGTATCATGTAAGATCCCAACTATGAAAATACATGTATCAATCATATGATTTTTGTGAAATTTTATTTTTAGCTAAGATCTATGTCATGCAAGATAGATATTTTGTGCCACATAAATGACTATCTTAAGGTAGAGACTAAATATATGAAAATATAAGCTATTCATAAGGTTTGTATGTGAATAAGTGTAAATATGCCAAGGATGCTATCAAATGTGTTGAAATGTGTGCAAGAAAGAGTGAATGAGGATGGATTTGAATCATGGAAGTAGATAAAATTGGAATGTAAGTGTCACATGTCACTATATAATTATACAAATATTTTTTTCAAAATAAACCTACAACTAAGTGGAATTTTACATAGGTTAGCTAGTCTCACCAATATATTTTTCCTCCATTTTAAGGTACATTGAAATCCTCATTATTTTGTATCTAAAGAGAATGCATAAACATGTATTAAGCTGCAAATATACTCGATCATAAAAAAAGATACTATGGTCCATATAATGAAATGGACTCAACTATATATCTTCATGAGTGTTTATATTTGGCATGCATGCTTCTTGGAATCCTACAAAACAAAAAAATGCAATGAGTTGTGTGTTTCTCACAATTAGAATAAGAAAAAGGTCATAAAATTTCTTGGCTATGTTAGAAAATTAAAAAAAAGTAGGAATAAGGTTAGGAAAATTTTATTTTATAAAAAATGGTGTGACATATTAGGTTATATCACATTATGCAATCAAAATATGGCATATTAGGAATTTCCATGTCATGTACTAAAACTCTATTTAGACATAGTAATGAATCTTTGTATTCTTGCAACTATATCTATTTGCAAGCTTGATAAGGAGAGTTAAAGAAAAGACATACCCCCTTAAATTTTTCGTATTTGTTGAATGCAAGGAATTAAAGAAGAGAGGAAAACAACACATAAAATGTAAATGTATGCTAATTATATAGAGCATGTAAATTAAATCACTATCAAAAATACATTGTGTAACAATTCAATAAGATATATATAAAGATAGGTGTTGAAGCACATGGACTGGAGATAAAAATATAAGTATATAAGATTAACCCTAGTATGAAATTTAATGGTAATGTGAAAATGGCCCTAGATGTGCAATATAAGTGGCATGAGGAAGCGTGGTTTTCCCAAAGTGACTCTTACAACATGTAGTCCATGCGATAACATATGACATGATAAGAAATGCATGATACCCTAAATGTGGTAAAGGTAGCTCTAGGAGCATAATCAAGCATGTAGGCACAAGATGATATGGAGAAAGATAAATTGTATTCAATATAATATGATAGCATGTTATAAGAAAAGGACAACACGATGGATAAAATAATATGTCGGGCCAATCTAAAAGGGTGTCTCTAGAAGCATGATAGAGTAATATGAGTGAATATGGAGGAAGAATTATGCCTCAAAATATAATAGGATGACATGACACTAGAGACACAATTTATGGCTACATAAGTTATAAAAAACAAGTGTGAGCACATAAGAGTAATCTAGGAATGAGGTAAATTGATAAGGCTCATAACTAAAACATAGTGATATTGCATGGCCATGTGATCTAAGCATGGTAAAAGGTCATAAGTATAAGCATCAAGTAATCAAAATAGAATATAGGTATTACAAGGGATGGGATAATGGGTATCTAGGCATAAAAGAATAAATAAACTATCATGATAAAATCAAGCATGGATGCATAATAATTGGAAAAGTAATAAGCAATGAATAAATAGAAGTAAAAAATATGGAAAAGATGAGAAAATAAGGGTTTAAAGTGTGCAAAGGTAATAAAAAAATAACATAAACACTTCAATAAAAATCAAGTATAAAGAAAAGTGTCTTGTGTACATTGAATTGATCAACCAAAATAACATAAAAAAAAGTCTTTAGCATATGACTAACATTACAAAAGAAAAGTTTTTATTAAAACTAAATATTAGTTTCTTAAGAATATTAACATAATTAATATATTAATTAGAAAAAATAAATACAATTTGAATAACATGAATTATTTGTTAAGTAATTTTTTATTTATATATAATATATTTAAAAGAACTATTTTTAAAATATTTTGAATGTATTCAATAATTAAAATATATAATTTTATAAAAATTAAATACATTCAATTGTTAAAATATGAAATTTTATAAAAATTAAACTTACATTTTATCCAAAAAACAATTATACTCTTTTCTCTTAAATTTTGAAAAAAAATTAAAGATTTACTTGAAATCTTATACATAATATTTAAAATTTTATTCTAATGTTTTTAACATTCTTTCTTTATCAATAATCAAATTAAAAAAAATTATAAATAAAAATTTATTTCTAACAAAATTTTACATTAATTTAGAATAAATATATCAAAATTTTAATGTTTAAAATAATTTAATATAAATAATGTTTTAAAATATTTCAATATTTTTTATACTACAATATTCATATATTTTTACATTAATATAGTTTTTACAATTTTTATTAAATTTTAAATGTTTTTACAATTTTTAAAAATTGTAATTAAATATTTAAATTCTATATAAAAAATTAAATAAAAATAATATTATTAAATTCGATAAAATAAAAATAATACTATATATTTAAACTACGTGTAAAAGCACCATTTGCGAGCAAACATATTACATAATTTTTGATGTAAAAATCATTCCTCACCGCATAAATTACAATCAACGCCAATGGAGGATAAAAAAATATAACCCACTATCAACTCGCGTACAGCAGTTAAATCAACTGACACTGTCAGAAAAGTTTAAATCAATTGACACCAAAAAAGTTTTAACGACGAATATTGGTAACTGCATTGATAAAAGGTTGAGTTAAGAGAGACATCCACCTGAGCAGTCAGCGCTTAGTGTGTGATGTTTAAGCCCAGCCTAGAGACACAATTTGGCTCAATAGGGAATGGCTACCACCAGAAAATACTCTTAAGTCCAATATTAGATAGCCACCATGACACACTAAAGGAGAGCCTCCTAGAAGAGATAATCATGCAGCCCCAAGAGGATCAAATGTGACACAAAGATACCAGTGAAATCCAAAGAGGGTCATCAAATGAAAGAGGCTGAAAACTACAACATTTCCTTGGGCATTGAATGATCTACCCAAAATAGAGAAGCAAAGAAAGATAAGGCGCTAAATCAGAGCTTCGGCTGCCAAGGAAATGCAAGGCAACAATATTATAGACCATAAACGTAGAGCAATAAATACAACCTGACTACCAAGAGAAGAATAGACATTTCAACCATGCATCGAAGAAAAATATGATGGAGAACTCACCCGAAGTCCAACTATTGATGATGGAGTAGTTGTGCTGAAGATCGCTCGTTCGTAGCCACAATCTCCTTCTCCAATGATTTGATCACATACAGAGATTAATTCGTTCAAAAGAAACTTTCGAAACCAAACTATATTCTTTTCAGAATTATTTTGCAGTGATATTTTTTCTTTTCTCAAAAATGAAATTCTAACCCTGAAATCTCCCAAAAAACATTATAAAATCAGAGAAATGTTTTTGACAACAAAATCCCTAATAATAGCAAGTTTCTCGTATATACTTTCGAAATCAAATCATAAATCAAAACTAAAACTAAAATCAGCAACTTGCACCAACTTTTCCAGTTCGAACAGATGCATGTAATTGCATGCGAAAACTTTCCTCGTTTAACATTATCACTTTAATTTTCATTTAGAATAATTCCAGAATAATAATTAAATAAACAATATTACCATGTAATTATCAATTTAAAATTTAACAATATTATAATTGAAATATTACTCTATATTACAATTAAAATATTAATATCAACAATTAAAATACTATATTCATTTAAATCAACAAAATATTTAAATTTACTCACTAACATAATATTTAATTAAATACTTGATATTTCACAAATCACTTTAATAATTAAATTTAATACTTTAAATTAAAATGTTCACAACAATAATAACCTTCGTTAAATCAAACTAATCAATTAACAATATTTTAATAATATACTTAATCAAAGCAACACTAAATTGATTAAACGACATTATAAATTAACAACTATATTAAATGGTTAGACAACATTGATAATACCATTAAAATTAATCAACATACCATCTCAAACAAACACTTACACAATCGACCTAAGCAGAGAGGCACTACATGGCCACTTGCAAGAATACAAATTATGGCTAAATCTCAAGAAGTGTGTCTTTGGAATCACATTAGGAAAACTCTTAACCATTATTATCTCCTAATGAGGAATCAAAGTAGATCCCACCAAAGTCTCCAATATAACCTAAATATTAACTCTAAGAAATATCATGTAGTTACTTAGTCTCATGTTACACCTCATGTGTTATTACCTATTTACTATTACCTTGTTTGGTAAACTACTTTAATTTATGTGAATGTGTTTTACATATGAATCCTGATGGAAAAATGATGAATGAATGTTTGATTCAATTTAATATTTTAAAATGATTTTTTATATGAAATATATGTGAGGCATTTGAATATATTGTTATCGGCTAACTACTGTTATGATGTACTAAGTTAGATGCAAGAACAAGTTCAAACATCCAGAAGAGAGGGGAAGTATCACTCAAGAGAAGAACTTGGTTTGCTAACCTTTAATTCATCTTAATTGAGCATTCACACACTCACACCCTAGTTGGTCTTAGTTGAGTCAAGTCAGTTTGAGTAAATGGTAAGTGATCTTCAGTTTGGTTGTGAATATTTCTATTGGTTTGCAATCTTATTTATGAAACTTTGGATTGATGAATGTGATTAAGTCTTGATGTCGAGTGGAAGTCCTTCCTTGTGTGTTTATTTTTATGTCAATGAGATATATGCATAAAATGTATATATATGTATGTGTCTACGATAAACTCATATATATGAGTGAATACATACATGAGTATACATAGGTAGATGTACCTGCTCATGCTCATGGAAGAATTACCCATATGCATGGTAATACCAATTGGACTAAGGTGGTATATATGTGTGTGTGTAGTTGTTTTAACACATTCTAAAATGAAAAACAAATGGAAATGCAACAAAGAAAACACAAACAACACCTCGGATTAGGCCTAGTTGAATCTAAAAAAACAAAAACAAAAACATGAAATGTTATACCTTTTACTTGCTTAGATTGATGATTTGGTTGGCCCTTGATGATGCTTGGATGTATGCTCCTTGATGACAAAATTTATGCAATAATGGAGGTGGAAGGATTTATTGAAGATGGTAAGTGAGATACACTAATGGCTTGAATGCAAGAATGGTTTGAATCCAAGAATGGCTTGAATGCTTGTCTCTCCAATCTCTAACCTCTTTAACTTGAGGCCAAGGCTCTTTATTTAAAGAAAAATAGATGGTTGAGATTGAGCCATCATGGACAAGATGGAGGGTTGTGGTGAGTTGAGGACTCACAAGCCCTCACATTTTGCCACATGGAGGGTGAGATGGAAGAAGGAAAAGTGACATGGAAAAGGCCATGTGATGTAGAGGTACTTGCAAGTACCTTGGGATTGGAGAGTATTTCCTCAAAAAGGAATTCTTTCTCCCCATATGGGGTTGATAGTGACAAGTGAGGACCTTTAGAAATTTCTCTCTTGTCACCATGGGGATTTGAGATGGTTTTGGAAAAATAAATGTGAATTTTTAATTCACATGTTTGGAAGAACCCAATGAATAAGACAAGGTCCTCCTAAAGGAGATCCTTGTCCCATGTGACTGATGTGACCTGTCACATGGGGAAGAGGACATCGGGATTGTAAATAGAATTAAAAATTCCATTGGGATGTGGGAAGAATTAACTAAAGGATTGATTACACTAATGATGAAATATTAGAAGAGGGTTAGGTGGTTAATGATGATTAAGAGTCAACTTGCAAAATTTGGAGGATGGATTAGGGATGTGTCACATCCCTAATGATGGGATTAGGAGATGAATTAGGATTAAGTGTTGATGGGACATAAAGGGAATTAAATAAGTGGGTTATTTATTTAATTCCTTGGAAGAAAGGGATAAAGGGGTAAGGTATTTAATTATTTAACTAAATACCTTATGGATTTAGAAGACTTTAGAGGTATCAATTAAATAATAGTAACATTATTTAACTAATGCGGATAAAAGGCTATTTAGATGAAAAAGGGTAAATTTGACCAAATATAAGTGGTCAAATTTAGATGTATACATTTTTCCCCTCTTTGAGATGGTGTTATGAAGTAGCATCATTTCAAATAAAATTAAAACATAGCACCTAGAAGAAGATGAGGATTAGGGATTGAGGATGCCCCCTTGAGAGGACATGTGGGTTCAGGAGAACACGGGTGTGCTCTCAAAATGGATGAGATGATACAAGGGTAAATGGGGAAGATGGTACAAAATTATGGATGAGAGTTGATAATAATATGAAGGGATAAAGGCAATCATGAATGGATTCCAGGAAAAATATAATGTTGCCCCAATCAACCTACAAGCCAAGATGGACTAATGGTTGATGGAGTGTTGTTGATGAGGGAAGGATACATCCCAAAACAACACCAAGAGAGGGAAGGATACATCCAATTGATGAGGATGATGATGATGATAGTGTTGTTGATGAGGGAAGGATACATCCCAAAAAAACACAAAAAGATAGAGAAGGCTATATCCCGATGATGATGATGATGATGATGATTGGGTCAAGGCTGAGAACAACACCAAAGATGTGATTAGATGATTTGTCTTAGATTGGATGGATTAGGAGTGGATGGAGATGTGAGATGGTTAAAATGAATGAAGATGATGGAGGTAAAGATGCAATGCAATGGAAGAGAAAAGGATATGCAATCCTAATGCGGTTTTCCATTTTCAGAGCATTGATTTTTTCTATAGCATAAGACACCAAGTACCATTGTATGTGAAACCAAGGCAGATTAGTGTCCAATGCATAAACAAACATAGAAAACAAGGAGGCTATCCCAACACCCCAAAGTCGTGATGACTTTGGTCGGGCCAGGTATTGGGATAACCACAAGTACAAGAGGATGCCCCAGCGTAACACAAGATCTTAGGGATCTTGGTGGGTACTACGTGGGACAATCAAGAAGACAACAAAAAACAAAGATAAAGATGTGCCCCTATGTTAACCAGTCAAAACACACCATGATATGATGGATCATGGTGGCCTTGGCAAGTGATGATAGGGAGCTCAAATGATAAATAAAATCCAAAAGTACCAAAAGATTGCAACTAATTTCAAAATATCATTTTCCATAGGATCGAGGGGATGGATGGGGTTGATGAGGTCTTTTAGGAAGGATACATCTAGTTGAGACCAAAGATGGATACTAAACTAAAAGATCAATATGACTCAGGATACTCGAAACTGATTAAATCTCAGGATACTAGTGACTTCTATTTTGGAAGCACCAGCTAGGATAGGGATGTACTTGATGACACGACAAGATGATGAGACATACAATGAAAAGAGGACAAAATGACAAGGTGACAGACACACCTTAAAGACCTAGGGGATACCAGACCGACACAACATAAAGACCTAGGGGACACAAGACTGACACACCCTAAAGACATAGGGCCTCAAGGGTTGATCAAAGATTAGCCTTGCCTACTTGAAAGCGTAGAGCCCTCGTAGTTCAACATAAGGTCATTGATAAAAGCAGAAATATGACAATGGAGACCTCGATGGATGGTGCATATTGGATAGAAAAATGCCTTGGGGGCAGATCAAATGATCGGCCTTTCCTACGTGAAATCACAGGGGCAACGTAGTTCAACACAAGGCCAAAGAAAAATGATGGAAGATGAAAAGATAGAACCCCGAGGGCGGATCAAATGATTGACCTTTCCTACGTGAAAGCGTAGGGGCAACATAGTTTGATAAAAGACCAACGACAGACAACAGATAAGGGATGATGAGATAACCATGATAAGGAGATACAATGATGGAACTGATATGATGAGCCAGCATAGGCCGTGTGGATGGGATGGTTGATACACATAAGATGAAGCTCAGGGATGGGATAGTTATCCAAATCATTGAAAGATGAAGTGGGAGGATGAGACGATGGATAGATCACATATGAAAAATAATAAGATATTAGGAAGATGTAGGAAATAGATAGGAGTGATGATAGTGAGATAGCATGGCATTGGATTGCATAGGGGTAGCCTATAGCTAGATACCAATGACAAGGGATTATGAGATGGAAGTAAAATAGAGATAAATGGATGGATTGATAAAGATGGGGAGATAGGAAGATGCTAGGATAGGTGGATAGAGGGATAAGGATTTGGAAGGATGGAATGGATTATTGGATGGAAATATGGATGGTGGAGATAAGGATGAAAAGATAGAACAGGACTAGTGGATGGGTAGATAGTAAGATAAGGATGGGGAGATGGAAGGGATTACTTGGAGGGATGGATGGACGATGTCTCCAATGACTCTATCGCAAATATGGAGATGCCCCCACTCTAAATATTTCATGCATGATGAGGCAAGAGGGATGGTAGATATCAAGATGGGTGAATAAGAGAGTGAACATGGATAGGTGATATAGATAAGGAAGGGAGATGGATGGTGGCATGATTGGATGGATGATGAAGGTAGATGGATGTAGATAATATGCATGGATCAAAAAAGTATATGGGGAGGATAAGGAATATGATAGTGTATGGATGAGAGGAATATATGCCAAGAGTTTTCCAAAGCAATATATATATATGTGCCCCATCTTTATCAAGATCACAAGGAAGATGGAGGGATTGCGGTAAATAGGATATGATGGATAGGATATAGAAGATAGGTGGATGTAGATAATATGCATGGATCAGAAAAGTAGATGGGTAGGATAAAGAATATGATAGTGTATGGATGAGGGGAATATATGCCAAGAGGTTTCAAAAGCATGTATATATGTTTTCCCCTATCTAGGTCAAGATCACAAGGAAGATGGAGGGACTAGATATAGATGGGATATAATGGGTAGGATGTGGAAGATAGGTAGATGTAGGAGATGGAGTAAACGAATGCATAGGTGTAAGCTGCCCCAATTGTGGAAGTAGATCGGATAGGGGATTTACGCATGATGCCTATTTTCCAAGTTTTCATCATGGTACTTATCCAAGGCACTTGTTTGCCAAGTTTTCACCATTGGATGAAATATTTCTCTTTACTATTTTTTTTCTTTATTTTTTTCTCTTTTCTGATTTTTTATATTTTTCTAACCTTTTGGACTAGGATGTGGATGAAGATGGATAAAGATACTGATATGGATATGTTGTTTTGGAAGATATGTGATGGAGGGGATGGATGAAGGACTCAAGCATCAAGTTCTATATGAGGTAATAGGATCCCATGTGTAAAGCGACCATTAGATGTTGCTAAAACCTTATTCGAATGGATGGATTATGCAAGGGGATGGACCAAACGGATTTTATGGGGTAGATATGTGGGATAATGGATGGGATGTTGGAAAGTGTATGGATGGAATTATGGAGTGGATGTGTGATGGGGGAAGATGTTCAGGACTAACATTGGCACATGTGGTGGATGTGAAATGATAGGAGGGTTGATGGATGGAGAATGTGATGATAATGGAGGCATTGGGATAGTGAATTTTGGGACATACGGACCCAAAATAGATTTAGGATATGGGGGATGCAAATTATTTTTTGGTGGATTAGCAACTTTGGATGTCGTCATGGATTTTTCATTTGAAGGAATTTCCTCTTTTTTCTTTGGGATCCACATGGTTTTGATTTTATCTTTAGTGGGCCTTGATGGCCTTTCGGATGGATTTGGATTTTGCATTTGATTTTTCTTTTCATCAACATGTATTTTTAAGGGGACATGAGGAGCTTTAGAGTCATGTGGATGTTTGGATTTATGCATTTTTACTTTGCCATCCGAAGTGCTTGTAGTAGAAATGGGATGGGTAGGAGGTGATGGATGATGTGGAGAAGATGTGGATGGAGTGATAGAGGTAGGCTTTTGACAATGGTGTGTGGATGGAGGATGTGAGATAGTATGTGTGGAGGGGTGCCTTTGTTGATTCTAATTAGGAGTTATGAATTTAGGATTCTTGTGATGTGTGCTAAGGATAGGTGATGGATGGATTAGAGGGTGGAGATAATAATATGGAGGGGGTGATTTTGGGATATAAGGGCCCAAAATGGACATTATATATGGAGGATGTATTATGGTGGATGGAGGTACGTAAAGACCCAAAGTAGATGCAGTAGATGGAGGATGAGAAATGGTGGATGGAGGGACATAAGGACCCAAAATGGACTTAGAGGATGAAGGAGGAATATGGACGGTTGTTTTGAGGCAATATAACAGGCGAGGGGGGATAGTGACAAAGGATTTGGTAGAGTGGTGGGCAGTGCCTCTCATTCCTTTAGAAGAGGATCATTTAGGATGTATGGAGGTTGTACCAACATTTTTGGATTGTGATTCTTGGGAGATATATCCAAGACCTTGTGCACCTGGATGTTCTCTAACTTGGATGGGCTCTAAAATACCTTTCTCATGAAGGCCTAAACCTCTTGATATTTCATGTTCTTGAGCATCCAATCTATGGTAGGATGCTTATTCTCTTGAAAGCATGATGTTAGTGCGTTAGCAGATGGAGTAGGAAGGGTGGTGCATATACTTTTTTTTTCTTCTGCAAGAAGACCACCATGGATGAGTGTAATGTTACCAATGTGATATAAAAGTGGTGTTGGGGTGACAAGGCTAGGCAATTATGGAGGATCATGCAATGGAGAAAAGGGGATAGCAATAGATCAAGAGGAAAGGGTGATAAGGGGTCAGGAGAGGGATTAGGTGGTATGACAAGATCTAGATTCATGGCAGCAGGTGATAAGCGCTCATGAGATGGGGTGATTGGATCTTGGGTGCGAAGGGGATCATGGGATGGAGCAGACAAGCTAGTGTGATCTGGAGATGGACTAGATAGGATGGTAGGATCAAGATTCAGTTGAAGAAAGGAATCAGGAGATGGGATGGATGGGGGACTATGATGTTGGGATGGAGTGCATGGGATGGTAGGATCTATATTTGGAGGAGGGGATATGCTTGTATTCTTTGGATCAAGCCCTTGGCATGGCTCATCTGGTGTGGGAGGCATGATGATGGGGGAGTGTTGGAAGGACTCCTTAGGTGGGGGAGATAGGAGGATGGAGGATTCATAAAGGTAATGGGATTGAAGTTCGGTAATATTAGGACTAGGAGGAGTGGATTGGATGTCTCCACTGGATTGGGTGGATCTAGCAATAGAAGATGGGGATTCAATAGATTCAATGGGTTTGATGGGCCCAACCATTTGGACAATGTTAGGAATGGTAATGGAAGTGATAGGTGTAGGACGGAGGAGGGCCTCATCACTAGTGACTATACATGATAGAGTGGGAGGGAATTGTTTTACAACATCAAGATGTGGATTTGGGGATGTCTCTTTTGTCATCAGTCCTTGGACGACATTTAGAAGGGATGTAGGATTAAGTGGGGTGATGGGAATGGATGGAATATTAGGGATGGTTGGAGGACTAGGATTAGATAAGTGAATGGGATTGTATGGAGGACTAGGAGTGGTTAGAGGAATAGGATTAGGTATTGGTTGATTAGGATTAGAGGGAGGATTAAGATATAATGCAGTGAAAGGGAGGAATGTAAGAGGATGTGGATGATGAATTAAGATAGAAGGATGTGGATGCTAGATTAGGTTGGGAAGATTGGGATGGTGGGTAATAGTAGGAAGATGTGGATGACGAATTAGGACAAGAGGACATGGGTGGTGGATTCTTGTAGGAGGACATGGATGGAGGATTAAGATAGCAATATGTGGAGGCTAGATTAAGGTGGGAAGACATAGATGTGAAATTAAGGTAGGGATATTGGGATGGTGGATTGTGATAGGAAGGTGTGGATGTTGGATTAGGATGGGAAGATGTGGATATGGGATAGATAAGAGGATGTGGGTGGTGGATTATGATAGGAATGTGTGGATGTTGGATTAGAAGGGGAGGATTGAGGGGGTGAATTACCATTGGAGGATAGGGATGGTGGATTGGCATAGGAGGATATGGGTGATGGATTAGGATAAGAAGATTGAGATGGTGGATTAGGATAAGAGGAATATTGGGATAGTGTATTCATGTAGGAGGATATGGGTGGAGGGTTAGGATAAGAAGATTGAGATGGTGGATTAGGATAAGAGGAATATTGGGATGGTGGATTATGATAGGAAGGTGTGGGTGTTGGATTAGGATGGGAAAATTGTGATGTGGGATTAAGGTAGAGATATTGTGATGGTTGATGAAGATAAGGATAGGAGTATGGGGATGTGGATGTTGGATAGGAGGGAGATGTAGAGGGAGGACATGATATATGAGGATGGTGAGGGTACTAGATATCCCTTGTCAAAAGTAGTGTAAGGACTATTATTAGGTGTGGATGAAGACATGGGGGGGTAGTTTGGAGGAGTGGTTGGATTTTGGGAGGCGATTGGAAAAAAATTGCTAGCAATAATACTATCAAGGGGATCTATATTACACTCTTCTTGATCAACAAGACTTTCGTTATCGTCATCAATGTTGTTGGGATTCCCTTTGACTACTATTACTGGTTCTATGGGAGGAGGATAAGGATTCATGATGTTAGATGAAATGGGTACAGATTGAAAAGATGGGGGAGACTAAATGATGGAATGATAAATAGGATGGATTGGAAGAAGAAGGAAGAGGATATCTTAAGATTTTTTTTGATATCAGAGGATGGACGAAAGCTCAAATCGGGATTCAAGTTAAGCTCATATTGGGATTCGATAAAGGCTCAGATTCGGATTAGATAAAAGCTCAGATTAGGATGACTAGAGGATGTGATGGTATGTGATAGGATTGATGAGATAGGTTCAGATGATTGATCAGATAGATTCTAAACTCAGTTCAAAGATTTGACTTAGATGGTGTAAGGTGCTGACGATCGAATTGGATTACAAACGAGATGATTACAACACTGAATCCACCTCAAGATGGAAGTGGATTGATTGGGTCGTAATGCTGATTAATTGACTTAGAATGGATGACAATATTGAGAAGGTGAAAACAATGAAAATCAGGATCAAACACCTAAGCCAACTTGGATAAAAAACCTCAAAAACGAAGTCTAGGAGATTTAAAAATGATGATGGATATGTGATCAAAGGATGCCCTAAGATACTCCAAGATGATTGATTGGTGAGATGATGAACTTTAGAGGATGTAGATGAAGTGGAATTATTATTATAGAGAGAAATATAACATTTCCTATTCTATCTGGAAAATTCACCCAAAGGCTAGCTGGGGGGGACCAAACAGCTACAAACACAGAAGAGCGGGCAGAGGTGACGGAAGAACGGGAAGGGGTGACTAAAGAACCATAAGGAGGGACTTTGAGGGTTGCCTAATGGGATTAAAATTTCTCCTATACTAATTTAGATAGGGGCTTAAATGAAGAATAAGATGATAATGGAGTAAACAGACACCAAAACGGGTCTCAAACGGAGGACGGGATAGCCAATATAAAGGATGGATTCATCGGAACACACCCAAAGGGAGAAATTTATATGCCTACAGTGATCATCATGAGGACTCAGATGAAGAATGGGTCTGAAAATAGCTGAACGGACATCAAAATAGACCCGAACGGGGTCCCGGATGAAGAAGAAAAAGGTTGTTTTTGCCCCTTTGTCAGGTCAAGGATGCCCCTTTGAGGTAAATTATTCCCAATACAAGTGAAAGGTCACCCAAATCAAGGAGGATGAAGAACGAGTTTCAAAAATAGTCAAACGGAGACAAAAACGGACTCAAACGGGGTCCCGGATGAAGAAGGAAAAGGTTGTTTCACCCCTCTGTTTAGGTCAGGGATGCCCCTTTGAGGGTACGGCCACCCCTTTGAGTGCAATAATTTTCAAGACAAAGGAAATCTCACCCAAATCAATGAGGATGAAGGATGAGTTTAAAAAACAGTCGAATGGACACCAAAATAGACCCGAACGGGGTCTTGGATGAAGAAGAAAAAAGTTGTTTCACCCCTCTATTCAGGTTAGGGACACCTCTTTGAGGTAATTTATTTCCAAGACAATGGAAAGGTCTCCCAAATCAAGGAGGATGAAGAATGGGTCCGAAAAACATCTGAACGGACACCAAAATGGACCTGAACGGTGTCTCAATGAAGAAAAAAAGGTTATTTCGCACCTTTGTTCATGTCAAGTATGCCCCTTTGAGGGAAAGGTCACCCAAATCAATGAGGATGAAGAATGGGTCTGAAAAATAGTAGAACAAACACCAAAACAAACCTGAATGGGGTCTTGGATGAAGAAGAAAATGGTTGTTTTGCCCCTCTCTTCAGGTCAAGGACGCCTCTTTGATGGAAAGGAAACTCCTTTCAGGTACCTAATTCCTAGTACAAGAGAAAGGTCACCCTAATCAAAGATGATGAATAACGAGTCCGAAAAGCATCCAAACGGACCCAAACGGGGTCCTCGATGAAGAAAAAGGTTGTTTCGCCCCTCTGTTCAGGTCAAGGACACCTCTTTGAGAGTAGGGCCATAACTTTGAGTTAAATTATTCCCAATACAATTTAGAGGTTTCCCAAATCAAACAAGATGAACAACGAGTCTGAGAAATAGTCGAACAAACACTAAAACGAACCTGAACGGGGTCCCGAATGAAGAAGAAAAAGGTTGTTTCACCCCTCTGTTTAGGTTAGGGATGCCCCTTTGAGTGCAAGAATGCCCAATACAAGTTCAAGGTCACTAAAATCAATGAGGATGAAGAATGGGTCCAAAAAATGGTCGAATGGACACCAAAACAGACCCGAACGAGGTCCCGGACGGGGAACGGAATGACAAAATGGATGAAGGGATTTGACTAAACGGATCTAGATGGAGACTTGGATGGAGAATAGGACCACCAATAGACAAATGGATATGCCTAAAGTGATCAAAAAATTGGCGCAAATGAAGAACGAGACAAAAAATAGTTGAATGGACACCAAAACGGAACCGAACGAGATCCCGAATAAATTAGAAAAAGGTTGTTTTGCCCCTATCTAAGGGAAGGGTCACCCCTTTTTGGGTGGGGTCACCTTTTCTAAGGCCAGGGTTTCCCCTTTGAGGGTAGGGTCACCTATTTGGGGGCAGGGTCACCTGTTCCATGAAAATTGATCAAATTTGACTTGGTTCAAATGGAAAAAAGCTAACACAAAAGGGCCAAGTCACCCCTTTAAGGGAAAGGTCACCCCTTTCATGGCAAGGTTGCCTATTCTAGGAAAATCGGTCAAATTTGACTTGGTCTGGGTGGAAAATAGTTGAAACAAGAGGGTGAGGTCACCCCTTTGAGGGCAATGTCACCCCTTTGAGGGTAGGGTCACCTCTTTGTGTTGATTTGGACTTGAATTAGGAAAAAATAGCTATGGAAAAGGATAAAAACAGCAAGCAAATGGCCAAAACAGACTGATAAACATTGATTTTGCACAAAGAAGATAGTTCAAGCAGCACAATCCTAAGATTAGTGTTAAGGGTATGGTCAAAACAGTCCTCTATCTAGGCTGAAAATGCTTCTAAAGGAGTCCCCGATATATGCACGGTACATGGGGCACAACCATGAACACCAGCTCATCACAAGTGTTAGTTAGGAACTTCCAACGAGATACTGGAAGCTCATACCAACTCTTCATGTCTTGTCTAGATATCACCCTAGCTTTGACACTCCATCAGACATGACGTGACTAGATTTAGGTACATCTTTCTCTCTCCCCCCTTTATATACCTTTTTCGTAACACATGGTTGGGATCATCCCTTGGAGTGATGAAATCCCCAAGCAAGTCCCGCTAATAAATAGAAAAGGCTACAAAAATTACCTAAGCGGACTATGATTTCTCTTCACCGAGGATTGCCAAATGGCACAAAGGGATTGGATACATCAATAGTACATTGTTCAGACACTCAAACAAGTTCTTTGACCCTCTAATTAGAGTTATGTTCCTAGTTAAGATAAAACCAACAAACAAACAAAACTCTAAAGAAAGAAACTTTCTCCTCCTGCAGCAAATGCATTAGTAGTTTATTGTTTTTGGTCTTCAACAATCAATAGAAAGTTGTACAAACATTAGCAAAAAAAACACTCACAAACAAATACACATTAGAGGGTCAGTAGTAAGGAAAAATAGCATGAATCGGGACTCTGGAATGATAAATTAACTCTTTGTTTTACCTATTTTACCTTTATTCAGGGTGGGGCCGCCTTTGTGTTTTGGGCACAACTAGCTCTTTGGACGTAGCTGGCTCTTTGGGCGTAGCTGGCTCTTTGGGCATAGCTGGCTCTTTGGGTGGGGTCACCCCTTTGTGGACGGGGTCACCTATCCATGGGTAGAGTCACCCCTTTGTGGGTAGGGTCGCCTATCCATTGGTGGGGTCGCCCCTTTGTGGGCGAAGTCGCCTCTATAGTCTGGGCAGGGTCGCCTCTTTGTTTTGGGTGCAACCGACTCTTTGGGCGGAGCTGGCTCTTTGGGCGGGGTTGCCCCTTTGTGGGCGGGGTCGTTGATCCATGCATAGGGTCACCCCTTTATGGGAAGAGCCACCTCTATGTCTGGGCAAGGCTGCCTCTATGTTCCTGAACCTGCAAAACATCAAAAAATAGAAAATGTGAAAGAACAGACATGTGACGTGGGTCCCACTGGGTGTGCTAGAAATGTGTGCAATGAAAATCCCCTACTCTAGAATGCAAAATGAAACAAATGCAAGAAAAAGAAAACACAACAACACCTTGAGTATTAGGCCTAGTTGAAACTAAACAAACAACAACAAAATAGTAATAACTATTATACCTTTTGCTTGCTTAGCTTGTTGAAGTGGTTGGCTCGTGAAGATGTTTCTTGATGTATGCTCCTTGATGACAATATAGTTGCAATAATGGAGGTGGTTGAATGTTGGAAGATGGTAGGTGAGAATGCAAAATGGCTTGAGTGGCTTGTATGTTGTAATAATGGCTTCAAAATCATTAACCTTTAACTTGAGGCCAAGGCCCTCCATTTAAAGAAAAATGGACAATTGAGATTGATCCACCATGGACAAGATGAAGGGATGTGGTGATATGAGAACTCACAAGCCCTCACATCTTACCATGTGGAGGGTGAGATGGAAGTAGGACAATGTGACATGGAAAAGGCCATGTGGTCCCAAGGTACTTGCAAGTACTTTGGGATTGGAGAGGATCTCCTCAAAAAGGGATTTCTTGTCTCCAAGTGGGGCTAAAAGTGACAAGTGAGGACTTTTAGAAAATCCGCTCTTGTCACCATGGGGATTTGAAAGGGAATTGGATAAATAAAAATGAATTTTAAATTCACAAGCTTGGAAGTAACCCTTGGATACGACAAGGTCCTTCTAAAGAAGGTCCTTGTCCTATGTACTTGATGTGACCTATGAGAGGTCATGGAGAAGAGAAATGCATGGGGGGAATAAGTGTGAATTTTTAATTCACATGTGGAAGAGATCAAATCTAATAAGGTAACTACCATGAAAGGTTGACAGGACATGCCAGAAGAGGTAAGTGATTAGATTAAGGTTGAAGGATTAGAAGAGGATTAGGTGTTTAATTATGATTGGGATCCAACTTGCAAAAGTTGGAGGACATGACACATCCTAATCATGAATTAGGGATCTGTCACATCCCTAACGATGGGATTAGGAGATGAATTAGGATAAAGTGTGGATGGGATATAAAGGGAATTAAATAAGTGGGTTACTTATTTAATTCCTTGGAAGAAAGAGATAAAGGGTAAGGTATTTAATAATTTAACTAAATACCTTAGGGAATTAGAATACTTTAGGGGCATTAATCAAATAATGGAAATATTATTTAATTAATGTGGTTAAAAGGATATTAAGATGAAAAGGGTAAATTTGGCCAAATATAAGTGGTCAAATTTAGATGTCTAAAATATGTATATATACACTTTATGTATATATGTTGATGGATGGATATGAGAGTATGAGTGGTTTTTATAAAGGTATTAAAATAATATTAAGTATATATATATATTTATATATATAATAATATAGCTACATATATATTAATATATATTTATATACAATTGTTTATATATATGTAATGTTATTCGATATGTATTTATATATGTTTGATAATTGGTAATTAATGTATTTGATAACCATGTGAAATGAGTATATATTAATATATATGTATATATACATATATATTATTGTAGAGAATGGGGATTTGCTACTCACAATTTCTCTTCAATGAGAGACCCTCACGGGATGAACTGCCCTAAACTACCTCAAAGGATAGTGGAGAGAGTTTTAGAACCAGAAAGAGCAGGTCACAGAGATTCGCTGGACAAACGGACAAGCTCTCGGCCAAAGGATGTCAATATAGAATGCAGATAACAACACAACACACTAGTGTCCCTGAAGTGCACTGGCGTCTCATATGGAACAGAAAGTAGGTTTATCTCATAAAAAATCTAAGTGACTACCAGCAATTCGATTATTGAGAACTTCTAGAAAGTGATAAAGTTGAAATGGACTGAAATGGAAATAGTAAAGACAAGGAGAAGAAATAAAGGGAATGCTTACAACTGTGCGAGTGATGAAGCCTCCAGCATGTGAGTGTCTTCAATACTTGCACACGAGAGAGAGAGAGAGAGAGTGTGTTGGGGCTGTATAGGGGTTTGCCTCAGTCAAACCCCTGTTTTGGTGTTCCCACCTCCATGGACAGCTAGATAGATAGAGAAGTAGGAAATGAAGTAAAGAGTACTAAAGCACTACAAAATAGTGTTATGCTACTCAACCAAACAATAGAGGAGAGGAGTGAAATCTTACCACCTCCACCCAAAGTGCTCAAGGCTAGTGGGGGAGAAAATGAGAGGAACTCAAGCCTTTGTTACCGTGGTGTTCTGTTCCACACTTTTTCTACTGAATTGATGGAGTGTTGATGTTGTTACTATGGAGTGTAAAGTGTTGCTTGAGATGGTGAGGAAGCATCTTGGAGCTTGAGTAGAGCTTTAGAATGCTAAGGAGACTTCTCAGAGTCTATGAAGGATGAGATAGAAAGGATGGAGAGGTCCAAAGATCCAAGAGCTACAAAATGGAAGTAGGAATAGTGAATATGAAGGAAAGAGTGAAGAAAATGGCCATATTCGGGTCAGTCGGCCGAAGAGGGCATTACAAGTTGACTCCCAATGGGAATGGTAATGCCTCTATAGGATCCAAATGCGGGAATCTATCAGGGACATTAGCACGCCACGCAGACATCTATGTGTTGTGCAGGCGTCCTAGAGAGAAATGCCTCCATCAACACTAAAAATGGGGGCCAAGTGGAATGAAGACAATGGGATTATGTGGAATTAAGCCTCCCAAGTTTTTTTTCTAAAGTGTAAGGGGGTAAAAGGTAATTTGCATTAGCAGTGCAAATTCATGTTCATACATTTTTCCCCCACTTTAGCGAGCACAAGTACTGATGAGTGCTTTGGTAAAGTAGATCAAGGAAGTAGTAGAGTAAGAAAGACCTACACAAGATGAAAATGTCAGAACATTTAAAGGATTTCAGTCAGAAAAGTAAAAGAGACCTAATATAAAAGGTTGTCTCAATACTATGCGTCATCCCCTAATTAAAGATACTAACACATAGAAGAATTATGAGATGAAGAAAGGAAGGGCATATACTCTGGATGAAGAAGATGTAGATCTTCGATCTAGTATATACAAGAGTTTAAGAATGAAAAAGTGATAAAATCAATCCGCACTCGAGGAGGAAAACTCATATCACCGAGTAAGAGTGATAATAGCAATCCCCGCTCAAGGAGGAAAACCCGTGCCACCGAGTAAGAGTGATAAAAGAAATCCTCACTCAAGGAGGAAAACTTGTACCAATGAGTAAGAGTGATAAAATAAATCCCCGCTCAAGGAGGAAAACTCATACCACCGAGTATGAGTGATAAAAGCAATCCCCGCTCAAGGAAGAAAACCTGTATCACAAAGTAAAAGTGATAAAAGCATAACCCGCTTCGGAGTAGAGCTCGTATCATAGAGTAAAAGTGATAAAAGAAAAACCCGCTACGGAGTAGAGCTCGTATCATAGAGTAAAAGTGATAAAATCAAAACCCGCTTTAGAGTAGATCTTGTATCACAGAGAAAAAGTGATAAAAGAAAAACCCACTTCGGAGTAGAGCCTGTATCACAGAGCAAACAATCACACAGACCATCATTAAGGTGGAAGACTTTCAAAGGGGTTGTTCGGGAACCCTTCAAAAGGAAGAGGGGTCCACTCAAGGGATGAGCTGTTTGAAAATTGAAGTATAGTTGGATTGCCCCCAAGCTAGATGCAAGGATGTGAAGTAGGTCTAGTCGGGCTGCCCCCGAACTAGACGTGAAGAAGCAAAAGCGGTCTAGTCGAGCTACCCCCAAGCTAGATGCAAAGATGCAAGAAATTTCTAGTCAAGATGCCCCCAAGATAGATGCAAAGATAAGAAATAGGTCTAGTCGAGCTGCCCCCAAGCTAGACGCCATAGAATTCATTTGAGATAGAAACTTTCCAACAGGTCCCTCGGGAACCCTTTATAAGGAAGAGGGTCCACTCAATGGATGCTACATTTGAAAGACATAGAGATGAGAGAGAGAGGGTCCTTAAGAAGGATGCACATCTCCAGAATAAATTATCACTACCCCCAACACAAAGGGGAGGAGAACCATGCAAGATATTTAGATCGCATAGGATAGAGGTAATCCTCGATATCACTTGTTATTCAAATAAAAGGTAGGTGCATCAGAAAGAACCTGAATCATGAATTTGTTGTATCTTATCTTTCAAGACCTTACATTCACTAGTGGAATGGCCAAGCACTCGACGGTATGCATAGAAATAATGTTTTGCTTTATTAGGTTTGTGAAATTTCTTGCATGTAGGAGGAGGAAGAGTAATTAACCGAGCTTTAAGAAGCCACAATAGAATACACTCTTGCTCATACAAAGGATGAGGAGCAGGAAGCAACCCTTTTTCTTGCAGAGAAAAGCTTGACTACTTGTAAGAAGAAGATACGGAGATAGAAGACAAATGAGGATGGACCAATCTGTGAGAATGAGGTTGAGTGGACATCGTGTCGACATTCAACCGTGGTTTCTGCTCAGATTTTTTATTTGAGAAACCAAGCCCCAAGTTATTCTTACGAGGCATAAATTCTATAGGGACCTATATGCCTTGTTCATTATGCCCACAACCTTTACGCTCATATGCATACTTAGAGACAAGCTTAAAGTTGGGGCCATGATGTGCTTGCAAATCATGAGAAAAAGGAGGATCCTCATAGAGAGCATTATTCCAACAAGGGGGAACACACTCCTCTACAGTATCATCATCATCCTTCTTGATAGGACTGTCATCATTATCCTCTTTAGTAGAGGTGTAATCATCTTCCTCGGAAGGAGGATCAATGCTAAGAATATTACAATTCGCATTCACATTATCCTATGATATAGAAGGACAATCATCCTTGATGGTGGGTGTGAATGATATCAAAATGTCTAAGTGAATCGGGTCGACTTTATATTCCTGAACAAATAAATCTATAAATTCTAGAGGTACCCCAATCATCACCAATACATTCATTCCTTTGAGAAGAAGTATAAGGAGAAGACTTAATATTTCTTGCTTCAGAGGGATCTTCTTCAAGGATGTTTATCTCTAGAGTATCGTTTGTAGTAGATACTGTTGGAGTAAACATCGACACATTGGAAGACACTAAAGGAATAAGAGTAGGCACAATTGAAGCTTGACCAATAGCTTCCATCTCACACAAGTGCATAGCATTAGGGTTAGCCTTAACTGTGACTACTTTATTGTTAGCAATGAACTTAATTGATTTATGTAAGGTAGACGGGGATGCACCCATAGCATGAATCCATGGTCTACCAAGAAGAAGGCTATAAGGTAACTTCCTTGACATAACATATACAAGGGTAGGTACGGTAATGGTTCCCAACCTCAAAGGCAAGACTATTGTGCCTAGGGCTTGTTGATCGACATCATCAAACCCACGAATGTCAACAGAAGAAGCATTAATAGAAAATGGGCCAATATTAATCTTAGGCAATAGATCAATGCTTCATAAGTTAAGCACCGAACCGACATCAATGAGAGTACATCTAATACCAATCTTATTAATATTAACTATAATCATCAGAGGATCTTCTTTCTTTTGTACTTCCAGAGGTGGGAGTTCCCGAGGATATAATATAATATTCGACAAATCTGCATGAATATGAGCTATCAATGCATTAGCATCTGCCGGCCTAATGGAAGAAGGCAAGAGGATATTTTGCAAGGCTTCCTGAAGCATACCTTGATAAACCAGAGTAGACTGAAGCAAGTCCCATAGTGAGATCTTAGTGGGAGTAACCTAAGGTTGCTCACCAAGATCAAAATCACTCAATGCTTTAGTTGTAGGTTCAGGTGCTTGAAGAAGGCTTAGTTGTTTATTCATTTTAGTATCGTAGGTACAGGCTACCACTCTATAAGAGGGAGCCTTAGAAAGATCAAGGGAAGCACTATCAAATGGAACACCATCAATAGAACAAACCCTTTTAGGAGGACTATCTAGAGTCACGTAAATGACCGGTCTCTTAGGCCTTTGAGGGGCAACAAAGATAGATTATATTTATAGAATCATCGCAACTAGTAGAATACTTATTCAAATACATTTTCTCAACAACAATCCAAATGGGATCAAATGTGGAAGTATATTCATCATGCACTAATGCATCATCTCTAGAGGAGAGTGCATTAGGATAGATAAGAAATTCATCACTCACAAATGCATCGTCCCTAGAAGGGAGCGCATTGGAATGAGTAGGAGATTCAACATTCACAAATGCATCACCTCTAGAGGGGAGTGCATTGGAATGAATAGAAGGTTTGTCATTCACAAATGAAACATCTCTAGAAGAGATTGCATTGGAATGAATAGAAGGTTTTTAATTCACAAATCCAAAATCTCTAGAAGAGAGTGCATTGGAATGAATAGAAGGTAGAGTAACATTTAGAAAGGTATCAATGATTTCATCTTCTTGCAACAAGATATCCTCCAAAGGAAGAGGACTCTCATGAGAAGGATCAAAGATACAAAGTGGCATGGGCAAAGCCAAGTCACTATCACATGCATGAAATGGAATATCATTAACATTTTGAATAAAATTAGATGCAGAACTAATAAAAAAAGATATTAAATTCATTATTATTTTTTGGTATTTTCTATATTTTAGTAATTTGCATTTTCAGAGGTCTTTGGAGAGGAATTAGGGTTCATAACTTGTGTCAATTCCTAAAATTCAACTTTCGAAGGCACTAGTATTATAGGGACTAAACTAGTTCTCTAGAAGACCTTTCCAATGGTGCAAACGGTTCTGAATTTAGAGCACCGAGTCAAAAGTTATGACCCTGCCAAGTAGGGGTAAATAAATTCCTAGTTTTTCAAAGAACAATGTTCTTCACGTTGGTTTCACCAAAATGTAGAGAAGGGGGATTCGCTACTCACAATTTCTCTTCAATGAGAGACCCTCATGGGGCGAACTACCCTAAACTACCTCAAAGGACAGTGGAGAGAGTTCTAGAACCAGAAAGAGCAAGTTATAGAGATTCATTGGACAAACGGACAAGCTCTCGGCCAAAGGACGTCAGCACAGAATGCAGACGACAGCGTGGCGCACTGGCATTCTTGAGGCGCATTGGCATCTTATACGAACCAGAAAGTAGGTTTATCTCAGAAAACAGCTAAGTGACTACTAGCAATCTGATTACTAAGAACTTCTAGAAAGTGATAAAGTTGAAATGGACTTAAATGAAAATAATAAAGACAAGGAGAATAAAGGAAAGGGAATCCTTACAACCATGTGAGTAATGAAGCCTCCAACATGCAAGTGTCTTCAATACCTACACATAAGAGAGAGAGAGAGAGAGAGAGTGTGTTGGGGTTGTATAGGGGTTTGCCTCAGTCAAACCCCTATTTTGGTGTTCCCACCTCCACGAACAGCCAAATAGATAGAGAAGTAGGAAATGAAGTAAAGAGTACTAAATAACTACAAAACAATGTTATGTTACTCAACCAAATAATAGAGGAGAGGAGTGAAATCTTACCACCTCCACCCAAAGTGCTCAAAGCTAGTGGAGGAGAAAATGAGAGGAACTCAAGCCTCTGCTATCATGGTGTTCCATTCCACACTTTCTCTACTGAAGTGATGGAGTGTCGATGTTGTTGCTATGGAGTGTAAAGTGTTGCTTGAGATGGTGAGGAAGCTGCTTGGAGCTTGATGAGAGCTATAGAATGCTAAGGAGACTGCTCAGAGTCTATGAAGGATGAGATGGAAAGGATGGAGAGGTCCAAAGATCCAAGAGCTGCAAAATGGAAGCAAGAATAATGAATATGAAGGAAAGAGTGAAGAAAACGGCCAGGTTTGTTGGCCAAAGAGGGTGTTACAAGTCGACTCCCGATGGGAATGGTAACACCTCTATAGGCTCCAAACGTGAGAATTTTTCAAGGATATTAGCGCATCACGTGGGTGTCCTAGATAGAAATGCCTCCACCAACACTCAAAACGGGTGCCAAGTGGAACGAAGACAACGGGCTTATGTGGAATTAATCCTCTGAAGTTGGTTTTCTAAAGTGCAAGGGGGTAAAAGTGAATTTGTGTTAGGGGTAAAAATTCATGTTCATACAATTATATATAATATATAATTGATAATCATTTGAGATATTCCAAGAGCTGCAAAACGGAAGCAAGAATAGTGAATATGAAGGAAAGAGTGAAGAAAACGGCCAGGTTTGTTGGCCAAAGAGGGTGTTACAAGTCGACTCCCAATGGGAATGGTAACACCTCTACAGGCTCCAAACGCAAGAATTTTTCAAGGATATTAGCACATCACGTGGGTGTCCTAGATAGAAATGCCTCCACCGACACTCAAAACGGGTGCCAAGTGGAACGAAGACAACGGGCTTATGTGGAATTAATCCTCTGAAGTTGGTTTTCTAAAGTGCAAGGGGGTAAAAGTGAATTTGTGTTAGGGGTACAAATTCATGTTCATACAATTATATATAATATATAATTGATAATCATTTGAGATATTTATAAAGAGTAATACATAGCATTGCGGTTAATAATAGTGAAGTGCTTAAGTGAAACATGGGTGCTTTTGTGGTGTTGCCTTGGTAAAGTGCTACATAGTATAGCATGCACATAAAGCAAATAGAAGACCAAGTCAAAAAATATTATGAGGCACATATGGAATAAGTGTTGTTGTGTATATGTTGCAAAAGGAAGTGAATGCAAATTTTAATAATGTAGAATTAGTCCAACCCGTGCTATCTTAAAGGGCACCATTTTATGAAATTTTGCACCAATTTTGTAGCATGTGGAATGCATAAGAATTCTTTTTACTACACATAAGTCTGGAAAAGAAACATCTCATCCATGAAACTCAATCAATATAAACTTGGCAAAGAATTTGATTTACAAACCGAATAGGAAACTTGCTTAGAAGGTTGTTGTTATTTTGACTCAGTAAAAGAGTCATGTTGTCCCTTGAAACAAGTCGACTCAGCCATTTGAAAGGTGAGGATTTTTATGTGTTGTAAACCTATAAGTTAGTTTGATGAGTCATTGCATGGGGATAGAAAGGTGGAAGAATTATTAGCTTGTTTGTAGCCTTTGGTTGCTCACATTTTACTATATATAGAGGTGCTCATTCTACCATTTTCTACACTTTTTAATTTGATTACCTTGTTATTTTGTCGTATTTTCTATGAAAATTGAGTTGAGAGCTTGAGAGTTAAAGAGTTGTTTAGTTGATTTGCATTAGTATTGTTGAGACAGTTACTGAGAAGCTAGTAGTGGTATTTGGGTTTTTCTTGGAGGAAGTTCCAAGTGAGCTTGATTCGTTAAGCTAGGAGGGAGGAATAATTAGTTGGATCTTCAATCAGGCATGTTGATTTCTACTCCTTTATTAATATGTTGGAAAGATTGTCTATTTTTGTTGTCATGTTTGGAAAGATTGTCTTTTATGTGTGTTAGGATTCTTGGATATTCTTGCATGTCTCTTGATTGTTTCTTGTATTGTGAAACCTTTATTTTTTATTTATACTTGTATTGATATTTATACTATATTAGATTTATATGAATGTATACTATTTATACTATACATAGAATGTTATTATCATATGTAGTATGACAATACTCTAGGTGTGTAGCATAAGATAGAGTTGTTTGAGATACTTGTAGCAATGTCATTTAGATATGAGTTAATGGGAAGGTTATTCCTGGGGTTGGGATAATCCACAGGAAAGAGGATAACATTAGAATAGAATACTAATGGTCAAATACAAATTGATAAATTATTGTGGTTAAATAGATGACCCTCACTTGAAGTACTAGGTGATGAATCTTTGGCCAAAGTAGTGTAAGTAGCCACTATCTACAATATTTGTTCACTATGATCCAAGTACATACTAGGCTGGGAATATGATATATGTAGAAGTAGACTTTATTGTAAGCTCTAGATATGTAGGACACATCACTAGGGTGATCCCACAATAGTGGTTTACACTTTCTAGGAGATCTTGTTTTTTGCTTAAATCACATATTTTCAGAAAAATATAATGATTTAAGCCTTGAAAGGTTACATTTAAAGTATTCCAATTGAAGAGGGTTTGGTCAAATCACCTTATATCAAACCCCCTTGGATAGAAGGTCCCACTAGTTTTAAACCATACCTATAATGGAGTCTCTTTTACACCTATCAAAATGTTGATAAAAAAAAACTTTTGATTCACCTTTTGGGGGATCAAATGAATTCATTTAAAAAAAAAAAATTGTAAGTATGTATTCCTTATTATAAGCTTCCCAAAAAGAATAATTTTAAATAAATTTAATTTGATTATTATATTTATTTTTTATTTCTTGTGAATATAGGTTTTTCACCCAAAATCAAGCTATTTGTTCTGCACATGTGGAAAAATAGCACATTATCAAAAAAAACTGAAAAATGCTAGTGCACTAGATATTGATGCCCCCGGTCCAACAAAAGAAAAAGTGATACATACAAAAAAAGTTATGTTTTAGCCAGTAAATCATGTCTAAATTGTAACTGGTTTGACTTTAAAACTTCATTAAGAAAAAATATTCAATGAAATTGTATGAAACCAATTCCATGCACTAGATATCGTAGTTATGAATTTAAATTCAAAAAATTTATCCTTTATAGAAATAATTTGTGTTAGCTAGTAATGTCACTCTTTAAAAATGGTGTTTGCTGTTAAAAAATAGTTTTTGAATGAGATGGAAAAAGAAGTGCAATCTGATTCCAAAAAATTTCAAAAATATATATTTATAATCTACAGACAAAATGTCACAAATCACTATTTTTCATCATCTCCAAATTCCTCATGGTTTAGCCGCTATAGGTGCCTGAAAGTGAATATTTAGTTTTAAAAAAATCAGTTCAATGTCCAATTTGGCCAAAAAATTGTAAACCAATATTGTGGGATCACCCACTATGCTCATCAAAGGCTATATAAAGGATGAGGTTACCAAACCAATCTCTTCATCAAAGGGAGAGTCATCTTACCAAGTTTTGGTAGATGTGTGGGGGATCGCAATAAGTCCATAGTTGGTGGAAAAGCGCTTAAGTGATGCTTCTCCTCATGCAATTGGTGACCAAGATTTGGGGGACATTTTAGACCATTGGTATTTCTAGATCATGTAATCTTGTTAAAACTATGTATGTAATCATGTGTCCATCTATATTGAAATTGTAAATGTGAAATGTTATCTAAGTGAATATATTTATGTAAAGTGAAATCATACTTATATTATTGAAAAGATTCTTTGATTATGCATAGAAAATTTTGGAAAGGTTATGTTTCAAATGGTCCATTTATTATTGAAAATAAAATATTTTTTTATTTTCTCATAATGTTAGATGCATAAACTATGCACTTTTGGGTTAAAACATAGAAAACTTATTGGGTATAACAATGGGCATGTTACACGTGGTATCAGAGCTATCGTATTTAGCTCTAGAACCTATGTGCTTTCTATGTTTCCAATCCAACATTATATGAGTCTAATGTTTGGAAACTCTTGAGCAAGGATAGTGCATCTCAAGATGACTACAAGGTAGTCAGTAATCAAAAATGAGCACTACTTACAAGTAAGAAGGAAAGAGAAGCCCTTGTTTGAACCATTGAAGGAACCAATTATGACAATGCCATTTGGTTGAGCAATACTGAGAATTTCAGTCATGCCCTTTCATGAATCAGTCGAGAGAAGAGAAGGATGAAAGAGGCAACCAACTTCAACTTACCTTTTGTCTCTTCGGCCAAGTCGGACTCTTTATCACTATCGAGGGATATTCCCTCAGAATGTAGTGTTGGTCCAATCATGATATTTAGGGATCCTCATGTTCTTCCCTTAGCATAATTTATTATAATAGCCTCAAGTGGCAATTCAGAGGATTATGTAACTTGAAACTATGTGTTTAAGGATAGATCAGAGGGTTATTTCCCTTTCAATGATGTATATGAGCAAAAATCAGAGGGTTATACCCCAAAAAGTAATGTATCGGAAAGTGAATCTGAGGG
The DNA here is from genome assembly GCA_007115665.2 of Sequoiadendron giganteum. Lineage (NCBI taxonomy): Eukaryota > Viridiplantae > Streptophyta > Pinopsida > Cupressales > Cupressaceae > Sequoiadendron > Sequoiadendron giganteum. The sequence goes on from CM021105.1 coordinate 88,028,163, forward strand.
ATACTCTCCCTTAGACTATTTGAATAGTCATTCTATGTAAACTCAAGGAAATAAGAAATATTATTAATTATAATGAAGACACGTTTTGGAAAAATTGTAAATGAGCTCTTTTTATAAAATTCCTTATCTGAATGATAGATCTTTTGAATGTTGTTAACATTGAGAAAACATTCATAGATCTAATTAAAATGAAACCTCTAGGTATAACTATTCTTTGGAAAATTGGTTAGGAGAAGAACTAACTTTGGGGGAAGTCAAGAAGTAGGTCGAGGTGTTGAGAATATCGAAGCCAAGTTGGATCACATATTGGCTATCATGGATGAGACTAGAGAAAGAATAGGAAACATCGAATAGGATATTAGGGGAAAGGAAAGAGAGGAACAAGAAGTCACAAATAATGAAGAAGAAGGTCCCAAAAATGAAGGGAAGAATTTTTTGGACTCAAGGGAACACTGAGAGGGGGGGTGAATCAATGTTCAGCAAATCTTAATTTTATTAATCTAAAACTTAAAAAATTCTGACATTACATTAAAAATAAGATGCAAGAATTCAAAGGAACCATTCAGAACACCATAACACAAGGATTTTTGCATGGAAACCCTATTAGGGGAAAAACCACGGTGGAGGTTAATCCACAATTTGAATACTCAAATAAAGTTTTACAAAAGAGAATGCACTTGCATTTAGACACACTTCCTAGAGCTCATTGCTCAAAAGGGAAGGCTCACTACCTTACAAAAGTTCAAATTAAAACCATCTGAAGGATGAAATGAGATAGTAGCATCTATTCATGCCAAGTTACAGTTTCGATGAAGCTCATAGATTAGACTCTAGATCCTTTTTTTGACTCTACACTTCGCTCTGCTCAGCTCAGCTCTACACTCTTTTTCTCTTCGCATCACACATAGATAAATTCACTCTATTACTCTATTAAATTTCATACCACACACTGATATACTTCACATTCCACACATTTTCTATCTTTTCTTCACTAGCACACGCTCAAAATGATAAAACCGATCTCATATATAAATCCGCTACCAAGGATTTGAACATTCATTAATCGGCTTCATAAACCATTAAGTTCTTTTCAACTGTCGGCTAGATCCACCACTAATTATTTATGCATATCCTCCAAATTTGGTTAATACATAGAGAGCACCCAAACAAACATAATTGAACATGAAAAAATTTAATTAATTTCTCCTTATACATCCCCAATTACTATATTTGACGAGTAGGCCTTTTAACATAGATAACTAGAAAATTAGTGCACCGGATCTCTTACATCGCATACTAGTGAATTTACATCAGTAACTTATCAAATAAGGTAATACAAACATCAAAAAACCTTCCTCAGAGATCCACAACTCAAAATAATAGTTTGGTAAGGTATTCAGATCAACATTTATTCCTTTAATCGGATGCCTTGTTCTTCACTCTGTTCTACCGGTGTAAACCAAAATTATACTGTAGATCAGATGTATGACTTAGGTTGCCATCAATGACAACACTTACAAGCAATATGCCAACAATCTCCCCCTTTGGCATTGATGGCAACACTTAGTGAAAAATGACTAAGTGTCAAAATCATTATAAGTATGCTACCAAACTACTCTCTCTCCCTATGCTTCAAAAGATTTCAAAACACAACTCCCCCTAAGATTGATGAGACATTTTTCACTGCACTCTCTCCCCCTTTGAAATCAATGACAAATAATAGAGACCATATGCCAAAAAGATAGAACATGTGTTCAAAATCTCCAAAACTTCAAAATATATATGCTGACAATTCTCCCCCTTTGACAAAAACTTCAAAAATTTGAATCAGTTTTGAAAACAAGCAACTGCTACTTTAGAAAATTATTTTATGATTTTCCTTCACTTCTAGAAGGAACTTATTCCAAGAATCTATTGTGATCCCAATGATAATGATCAAGTTGTTTTTCTTGGAATTTTTGTTGACAATTTCAATTAGAGATTCTAAAATTGTAATTGCTTCTTCTACTTTCTCACCTTTCCTTAGTATCTCCACCATCTGCTCCAATCTGCATTTGGTTAGATCCTTCACCCTCCAAAAATTATCCACAAGTCTGCTCTCGGTGAATTGAACTTTGGTGTGTTTTGACTATAGCTCCAGAATCTTTTTCCTGCTGGTGCCATCCTGATCCTAAAACATGTCAAAGATTTTTCCAATGTCATTCAACTCTATTTCAATCTACTCCAATTTCTCTTTGAATTTACCAATAGCATGAGGCCAATGGATGCAATAGTTGTATATGTTATTAGTTGAATTTATGCATTGCCTCAACTCATTCATTTTCTTCTTCAGTTTGGTAAGTGATAGCCTAAACCGCTCCTTCAAATGAGAGATAACTTCACCTTCTTCTTTGTCTTTATCCTTAGAGTTCATTGTTTCTTTACTGCATTCAATAATTTCCTTAGGTAGAATGTTCTGCAAACTTTCCAATTTTATCTTGTAGTGCTCAACATGAGCATTTAGTACACTCAGAATCATTTCTTGATCATATGATGGTCTAACAGACCATAACTTAGTGATTTTCTGCATTCCACCTTCTTCTTGAATAAGTTGTTGTAGCTTCTCCTTTGCCAGGTCATCTTCTTCCTCACTAGCTTTTTCTGGTTCTGATTCATTTCTTTGTGGATCCTCAGTTTCTTCATCGAATTCTTCATCTAGAATATCCACAATTTCCTTTTCTTTTCCTTTTCCCCCAATTCTAGGAATTTTGCATTCCAGAGGGTTGTATTCAACAATTTATTTTTCTCTTTTTTGCTTTTTTTCCATGCCACCACAAGAGGACCCAAATTCAATTGTTCTTACCGGAAGGGAAATATTGACTGAGCCACACTTACCAAGCACATTCTAAGGAAATTTTCAAATTCTTGATCCCAATCAGCCAAGCTTCTAGAATATGGTTATATTTGTTTGCATACCGATTCATTTGTTTTCCACACCACATTGTCGATCTTTGGAAAACAATTCAAGAAATACATTACTAAACATACAACCAGAGTACCAAACCTGAAAGGGTAGCATCTTTCTTTTGTTAGTTGCACATTCTCCATTAGTTGATCCTTTATCAATCTGCACAGGTCAAAGTCCTGACCTTCAATTATCATCTTGTAAGAAATGTAAACTACACCAGCCGAGGTTGCTCCTTCTCAGTTTTTGAAAAAGACTTTATATGAAATTATGTGCACAATTTACTTTGTAATAGGATTCTCGATTGTTGCAATTATGAGTGCCCTCTGATCTTTGATTATTCTAGTTAAGGTTTCAACTTCTTTGTTTCGGATGGATTTCTTCCTCGGTATATCTCCAACTTTGCATAATCCAGTCAAATTCTCAATTACTTCCTTTGAAATGATGTAGGGTTTTTCCAAAGTTAAAGTGTCATCATGCAATTTTCTCAAGATGAATTTAATGAATTTTTCATTCTCAAATTACGGAAACTCATTACAAATATCCAAATTCCTATGTTTGGCTTCTCTTAATTGTTTCAATTCGTTGAGTAATAACAGATTCCTCATGGACCTAATATTTCCACCGTTGTATTCATCCAAAATGATTAACCCTTTGATTTGTTCCATTTTCTTTTCACACTTAGGTTTAACAACCGCACACCAAATTATATGAAAATTCTAAAAACAACTGAAATAAGTGATAGATTTTGAGAATTGTCGACGAATTGATTTCACTGCTTCGAAATTCTTCTACCGAGTGCTCTCCTTCTTCTCTTCTTCGATGAAAAGTGACAAATGATGGTTCCAACTTGACTTTTATAGCTCGCACACTTGTAATAAATGTGTTTTCCCTAAGTTTTTTGGGTGCTCTATTTTCTCTAAAGACAGCGACAAAAAATCTTCTGTGGACCTATGAATTCTCTGAATTTTCTTGTGAAAGTTCTCCAAAAGCTCTACACATCATTGATACACCTTTTTTATCATTCTTAGTGTTTTGGTACCATCTACGGTCAGGGGAGGAAATATTTTCTTGAAAAGCTCCCCCTAGGCCAGTGGCCTGAAATCAATTTCTGGAAGAATTACCGGAAGTAGGTTCCGATGCAGAACCATTTCCAGCATCAAACTCACTCTTCCTTACCCATTTCTTCTTCATCTCATCTCTTATCTCATCTATAGTCACTTTTCCTTTCCCCTTGTCATCTTCCTATAAATTTATGCCTTTGTATACTAGACCTCTTCTATCCCATTTGTGTTTTTGTAGAATCTTGCAATGTGACCATATTTATTGCAATTGTAGCACACAATACTTCCTTGTCCAGACCAATCATTCCATTAATTTCTTCTTGATCTACATTGATTAGCAATATGTCCAAATATTCCACATGTGTAACATTCAACATTCTTTCTATTGATAGAGTAATTTGACATATTTTTGCATTCGATTGATTTATGACCAAACTTTTTGCATTTGAAACACTGACCAAAAAATGATGAGTCTCTTGATTTCATATTACTTCTACATTGAGTAGCATATGGCCAAATTTATTGCAAGAAAAATAGTATCCAATAAATTTTTGAGCATTAGGTTGTCTTACCGGATGCCTTTCACCTTTGTTCATTTGGTTTCCTTGTCTAAAATTCTTCTGTCTGAATCTGGAACTTTCTCCTTTTTCATATCCAAGGCCTCTCTTCTCATTTCCACTCTTTTTTCCTTGAGTCGGCTCATCAAACTTCACTGAACTGGTCTTAAACTTCTCCTTGTATTCATTTGTAGTAGTAAGTTCATTTCTGAGAACAACAATTTGTTTACCAAGTTCTTCTTCATTATTTTTGGATTGATGCAGTACTCTTTCTAGCTAAGTGAATTCTTCATTTATTCTTTTGTGTTCATCAAATTTCTCTTTTAAGGATTAAGCAATATTCTCTTCATTCATCTTCCTTTATTCATTCTCTTTAGTCAGCTTCATCACCATAAATTTCATTTCATGTTTTAGGGTAGCATTATCTTTGGCTAACTTTCACATTCTTTAGTTATTTCCTTCAAGGTATGATTCAAGTGAGCATCATCCATGTTTTCTCTTTCTTGTTGCTTGATCTGATCATAGAGATCTTTTCTCTTCTCCCTAGATTTAGCAATCTAATCTTTCAATGTCTGAATGAATTTCTTAGCATCCCTAAGATTTTCTTTCAATTCCTAGACTTTTGTTTTAGATTGATCAAGGTCATCAAGTGCCACCAAAAGTTGTTTTTGAAGACTACCAGAGTCCATCACATTCCAAGATCCACCTCAAGCTGCTAAACTTCTTCCAAGGAACTAGATGATCCGATACCAATTGTTGGACTCAAGGGAACACTGAGAGGAGGGGGTGAATCAGTGTTCAGAAAATCTTAACTTTATTAATCTGAAACTTAAACCATTCTAACATTACACTAAAAGAAAGATGCAAGAATTCAAAGGAAACATTCAAAACACTGATGAGTCTAGTTTTTGGTCTAGTTATGGGTAGAATCTATAGTTTATTTGTTGAAGTTACCATGGAATTGATATTACATGTTGATACTTCTATATAGTTTCTCTCAAACCATAAGACATTTGGGTTTAATTCCGTTTCTACCAATTTTAATGATATTAACCTATTATGTGGACTCTCTATATTAATTTTTCATGTGGTTAATGAATGTTCTTTAAGTTGGTTATAGCTATGAAATTATTATGTGTAATGGGATTTCCATGCAGACATGATTGAGAATGCTAAGTTGAGAAAAGCAGCCACCAGTTGGTCATGCAAAGGAAACGTGCAAAGGTCAATTGAGGATGACGGTAGGAGATTCCCATGTCAGTTGCATGTAACTACCTTATCCTAATATTTAATGACATTGAGCAGTGCAAGCATTACTGCAATGGTCGAGTCCATGTTTGGAAATGCATGTCTGAACGGATTCCCCTACATGTGTAACCGCTCTTCCAATCATTTATCTGCTTTCCCTCAGTGGCATCCTCTCAGTTAGTTGGATTTGACTACCCTGTTTAGTTGATAAATAAGGTTCAGATCCTCTTTCTTTGGGAGTTGATCGCCAAGCTATTTTAAAATCTGATAATCAGACATACTCTTTTATATTTGCACTGTCCAATAAATGAAAATGAGATTCTGAGTTGAGTATTTGATTTTGCATTAGTTTTAGAGGATACTCATCCAAGAGGACCCACTGGTGAGAAATCCATTCCTTTAGTTTAGTTAGATTAGTATTATATTTTTTTTAGTCCTTAATTAAGAATCTAGCACCGATTGTTCCTGCAGCCACTAGAATTTCATTATGTGACTGTTCCTGTAGCCAAAGCATGCAGAGTAGTTTCTTGTTTGCGACTCAGATTTTCATTTTTGTCATGCATGTTTAGTTTAAGTTTAATTGTTGAGTAATGTTTAGCATTTACTTTATTTCTTTCCATGCAATTTACTTTCAGTATTAAGTCTCTTAGTTATAGAATGAAGATGACTACTTTGATTTCCTAGTGCACATACTATGCTAACCCATTTCAAGTTCACATCCCTGGTTTGAAAATTTAAATGCACCTTCATAATGGTTAAGATGGATATTCAGGCTAGATGTTCAGTCTCTGAAGCATGGTTGTAAAGGCTTAGTTATTGAAATCATTATAGGAGGCCGACATTTTTGGCATCGTTGCCAGGGATGGTGTCAAACTAGGGAGTCCTTTGGAGTCATTAATAGTTTTTATGCTAAAGTATTTCTAGAATTTTCTCTTAGTGTTAGAAGTTATGATCCACTATTTTTCCCCGCCCATTATTTGTGTGAGTTGGTTGATACTGACTTGATACCGCATGCATAGAAGAAGATATTCTTATGGCAGATTCCTTCTTAATAATCCAGAGCCATTTCAGCTAGTAGAACTTCCAAATCTGCCCAGAAATGAGGAAGAAGAAGAGCCACACCCTTTTGTTGATATATTCCCTGACTGAAGAGTTCTGAATTTTCCCTTGAAGATCAAAATATAGTTGAGGAACCCTTTATTCTAGAACTTCATCAAGTAGGTATGGCTGATGCAAATGGAAACAAGTGTAACAGGAAGAACCAACCAGTTTTTCCTTTTCCCATTGCTCAATAGAATGAAGTAGATAACCTCAAAAATATCCCTGCTTCAGTCCTTCCTAAGTTCTATGGACTTGTCACAAAAGATCCTGATACATTCTTGTTTGAGTTTGATATAATTTGTAGAAGCTATGACTATACCATTGATGCCCACAGACTTAAGCTATTTCCTACTACCTTGAAATAAGCTACATTGAGATGGTTTATGGGCCTTGGCAAAAAAATTATGGTGACTTGGGAAGATATGAAGACAAATTTTCTTGAAAAATATAAGGAGTATTGTAGGGGTAGTGATATGAGAGGAGGTGACATTTTCATAATGCAGCAAAAGGAAGATGAGAGCCTGGAGGATTTCATTTTGAGCTTTTTGTTTTGTCTACAAAAATATCCTCACCATATGCTCAATGAAGACTCACAAAAGTTATTTTTCCTGAGAGGAATTAGTGAAAGTTGCACTTATGCCTTGGACCTAATGGTAGGAGGAGATATCACTCAAGTCCCTTGGGAGGATATCAAGAAGCTATGCCAAAACTATTCTAGGGTAACTTCAAAGAAAGGAAGAGCTTACCAATCCTCTATGGGTAAGTCATCCACCAGTGGAGTCTCAAGGATGGAGATTACTAATTTGCTGGTAGATTTCAAGTAGGATATAATAAAAAATCTAGATACTCAACTAGATACACTTCAAGCTAAGAAGAAACATGGGGAGGTAGAGGCAATGCTGACAGAATATTGCTCTCATTCTAGATAGAAGAAGAAGGACTGTAGATGCAAGGTGATAGCTAACATTGACAACAATCAGATTCCACCTGAGTTCAAACCAATTCAGACTAAGGAAGACCAAGTCTAATTTGTTGCATAGAAAAGGCCATGGGCTTCAAGACAAGGTATGCCACCAGATCCACTATCTTTTGCTAGGCCATATTTTAATTCTTATTCATCTAGTAACTAGTGGTAGCCCCCCTGTCCATCCAACTATGGAGGATATCCACTACAATCTTGGGGTAACCCTACAAATGCTTGGTCCAATTATCAAAATTCCTCACCTCAGTGGCAGCAACCTCAGAGAAATTGGCAGCAGTTTCAAGGACCTTGGCAACCACCTCTAGTAAACTAGCAGAAAACGTCTCAATGGAGAGGTGGCCAGCAATGGCCAAACCACACAACCAGCTACATGCATCCATATTATCAACCTCAACAACCTGCTATAATGCCTCCTCCTACTAATCCAAGTGTGAATGTGCCTAAAACCACTCGGTTACCAGCCCAACCCACACCCAACCCAAATAATAAACCACAACAACAGCTTGTATATTCAGTTGATCCAAATCACTTTCCTGCATATGTTGTGAGTTTAAGTGGCATACGTTCACATTCAGGAAAATACCTTGTTAGCTCCTTCCACCCCATTATCACTGAGCTTCCTGTGGAAGAGCAAGAAGAATCTCTAACTGATCCCATTCAACCTTGTGCACCTAAAAATCTTGAACCACTTCCAACCAAGCAAATAGCACAAGAACCACCATTCCCCCAGAGATTGGAAGTTTCCAAACAAAAAGAAGATAAGGAGGAAAGTAGTTTTGATATTCTAGACCAGTTAAAGCATATATGTGTCCAGATCCCCCTGTTCTAGGCCATAAAATATGTTCCTATATGACAAGGCAATTAAAGAAGCATGCCTCAAGAAACCGGGTAAGAAAAAGAAGAACCCAACTACAGTTCATGTATCGAGACAATTGGCTGACATCATTCTTGGAAAAGTAACTATCCCGAAGTACAATGATCCAGGTAGTCTTGTGGTTGAAGTTATTATAAATGGGATAAACATAAAGAATGCTTTGATTGAATTGGGTGTAGAAATCAATGTGATGACTAAAGACATCCTGCAACAACTAAACATTGCAAGCATGAGATCCACACCTATTGTCCTACAGCTTGCTAATAGTTCCACTGTTAAGCCTGATGGCATAGTAGAGGACATTGTGGTGATTCTAGACTATTGGGAGTATCCAGCTGACTTCATGGTTCTTTCTCCCAAAGCTACACTAGGCGGGTATCCCATTATTCTTGGTAGGCCATGGTTAGCAACTACAGATGCTTATATTGGATGTCAATCAGGTGACATGACCATTTATGATGGCAGGAACACCAAAAATCTTGTTCTTTACCCTCCTTCTTAGCCATCCCATGATGTGGATAATTCTATATGGCCATATATTGGTTAAGAGGATGAAGAATTTAACTCTATGGTGTAGCTCATGATGCTAGGCAGAAATCATTTCCTACAGCTTCAAGATGAAGATGAAGTGTTATCTAGTATCATTCAGAACCATTGTTAGATAGAAGAGACATCACCTTCTCATGCGTCTAGTTTTGCTGACCTCGTGCAAACACTTCTGTCAGTTCTGCCTAATCTTCCTGCAGCCACTCTTCCTACAGCTACTGTCTGTATAGACAGACTTCCTGTAGCCACTCTTCTAGTAGACAAACTTCCTGCAGCAACAAGTATGTTTCACACAATGCTACCACATGAACTTAAGGTGCCATGTATTAATGAAGCAGCTATGATAGATTTAGTTACACAAGTATAGGTGTCTGAAGGGAGATATCTGAATATTAACAGTAAAGTGAGTGAGGGACAACAGTTGACATTGGAAAATTTGTTGAAAGCCCATCAAAATGTATTTTCTTGGGATTATCATGATGTGAAGGGATTGGATCCAAATCTCTGCACTCATAGGATATATATCAAAGATGATTGTACACATGTATGATAGTCACAAAGGAGAATCAACCCTGCATTGAGGGAAATTGTCAAAACAGAGCTGCAAAAGTTACTAGATGGAAGATTTATCTACCCTATTTCAGACAACCAGTGGGTGTCTCTATTGGTGATTGTTCCTAAGAAGGGAGGAAAATGGTGAGTTTGTGTTGACTATAGAGACCTCAATGTTGCTACTAAGAAGGACCATTTTCCCTTGCCTTTTGTAGATCAAGTCCTAGACTCTCTTGTAGGCAAACAATACTTTTCTTTTCTTCATGGATTCAGTGGTTACAATCATATTCAAATTGCACCAAAAGACCAAGAGAATACAACATTCACATGTCCATGAGGGACATATGCCTAGTCAATACTTCCCTTTGGGTTATGCAATGCACCTGCAACTTTTCAAAGAGCATTCATCAGCATATTTTCAGACATCTCCCTTGACTGCATGGAAATTATATGGATGATTTTACAACCTATGGTGCTGATTTTGATGAAGCATTGAAAATTTTAAAGAAAGTCTTATAGAGATGTGAAGACCAAAATCTATCTCTAAATAGTGAGAAGTGCTTCATGATGATGCAGGAAGGTGTAGTTCTTGGCCACTACATTTCCCACCACAGAATTCAAGTTGATCCTACAAAAAATGAGGTAATTACTAATCTTCCTATACCTACAAAACAAAAGGATGTTAGGAGTTTCTTGGGACATGCAGGCTATTATAGGTGTTTCATCAAAGATTTTAGCAAAATAGTAGCACCACTATATAGTCTCTTGACTAAATAAGTTGAGTTCCAATGGACATAAGGTTGTGATAAAGCATATTTTGATTTAAAGATAGTTCTGACTCATGCTCCTGTACTTAAGGGACCGAATTTGGAAATTCCTTTTCACATCCATACTAATGCCTCAGATTATGCCATAGGAGTAGTCCTAGGACAGAAAGAAGAATCCATTGAAAATGCCATCTATTTTGTCAACAAAAACTTGTAGGGAGCTGAACTAAATTACACAGTAACAAAGAAAGAAATGCTGGTAGTAATCTATGCCCTAAACAAATTCAGGCACTATATAACTGGATACCAAATCTTTGTGCACACTAATCATGCAACCATTATATATCTCATGAATAAACCCCTGATCTCAAGAATTTTAGCCAGATGGTTGTTGTTGATGCAAGAGTTTGACATAACTATTGTGGATAAACCGGGGAAGGCCAACGTTGTTGCAGATTTTCTTTCAAGGCTAACCACATCAGGAGATAGTCAAGCCATAGATGACTCCTTTCCTGATGAGAATATATTTTCCATTAGTGTGCAGAAACCCTAGTATGTAGATATAGCTAATTACCTCATGACAAGGAGAGTTCCTCCTCACTTCTCTTCAAAAGAGAGAAGCGTACTAATTGAAAAATCTTTCCCTTTTTTCATGGATAGTTGGATGCCTATTTTATACTGGACCAGATCATGTTATGAGAAGATGTGTAAGGGAAAATGAGACCTATGAAATTCTACATACATTCCATGATGAAACCTATGGAGGACACTTTGCATCCAAAAGGATAACAATGAAAATTTTGAATAAAGGATACTATTGACCTACACTCCACAAAGATGCAAGAAGATACACACGGAAATGTGATAGATAACAAAGGATGGGAAGAACAACCAAGTTAGATGAGATGCCACTCTATCCCCAAGTAGTAGTTAGTCCCTTTGACAAGTGGGGATTATATTTTTTGAAACCCATTGATCCCCCATCAAATGGTAAGTCTTATATTTTGGTATGCACTGATTATGTAACTAAGTGGGTAGAAGTCAAAACCCTGAAACATGCAAGAGACAACAAAGTTGCAGAATTCATTTATGAAGAAATATTCACATAATATGGAGTCCCTAGAGAAATAGTAACTAATCAAGGAGCTTAGTTTACCTCAACACTTGTTGCAGCACTAGTTAATGAATATAACATAAGGCACAGAAATTCTACTCCTTATCACCCTTAGGAAAATGGACAAGTTGAGGTGAAAAATAGAGAGATTGAGGCAATCCTAACAAAAATAGTGGATATTCACATAAAGGATTGGGAAAACAGATTATCAGAAGCATTTTGGGCTTACAGAACCACCTGGAAGACAACTATAGGCTTCACACCATTTGAGCTATTGTATGGGAAGATAGCCATGATGCCCATCGAATTTGAGCACAAGACTCTCAAAACTACAATAGAGTTGGGGATGAAAATTTTTGAGGCATAGAAAGAAAGGATCATGTTGCTGAATGTATTAGATGAGATGAGGAAAATAGCCTTGCACCATACTGAAGTTGTGCAGAATCAAAGAGTCAAATGGCATGACAAATTTATCAAAGAGAAGAAATTTCAGCTAGGTGACTAGGTATTCCTTTATGACTCATGGTATCAAGGTAATGTAGGAAAATTGTAGACAAGGTGGCTAGGTCCATATGAAGTTGTTGACATCTTTCCCAATAGAGCTATGTAGCTCACTACCATTGACCCTGTCAGATTTAAATTGCTCGTCAATGGGCATCATCTCAAATTGTATAATAGGTCAACTTCCAAAGAAGAATTCTTGCAATAGTTCATCCAACATACAACACCTAATCACAGTCCCTACAACCAAAGGTAGTGGACCTAGTGTCCCTCCTTCTAGAAAATTAAGTTATGTACTTGTCATAATAAAGACTTCAACTTTTGTAGAAGTCCATTTCTTCACCCATCCGCCCATCCATCCATCCATAAAACCTTTCTCTCTCTTCCATCACTTCATTCCACCTCACACCATTCCACTTCATCATCATTAATTGCTCAATTATTTCTTAAAAAGGTGAATGGTACTTTCTCCACGCTTGTTGCAATGAATCTTCTACACAATCATGTTTGTACACATTCAGGTATGTGTGTATTAATTGCATTCTTAATTATATTTTAGAGTGTTTCATTTAATCATTGTGTGTTAGTATGGATGTTCACATAATTTCTATAATCCCCCTGTCAAATCACTGTTGCCATCTCGCATGTGTGGACACATGTCCAAATTTAGGTTGGAGGAGAGGTAAGAAAGATGCAGATATATTGCCGCATGTCAATCCATGATTGTCTGCGTCAGCAAATCTTGCTAAGTTGATTTAAAATTTGAAATAAAAGATGGCTTGCATATGTGATGTGACACTAAACCGTTGCCACCATTTCCTCTCATCATAAATCCCTTTTATTACTATTCTTTGCCATTATTCACCCTGTCATAATCTTGAAATGCAATGGTAAATGGTAAAAATAGAGTGAAGGAAAATTCAGTCGATAATTCAGCTAGCAAGTGAGAAAAAAGGAATTTGCTTATAGAAGGGAATTTTGTAGAGTGACAAATTGATTACAGACAATGGGAGGAGGACTCATTCGAAATGAGCCCTCAGTTCATGATGCTTTATTGCAAGTTGCATAGTGCTTGGCCCAGTTTCAAAACTATGGCTAGTTGGACTATTTCCTGAGGCTGGATGGTTTTGATGAAGGTATCGCATTGGATTTTGCCCAAATAGTTTTAGATGGAAAGGTCATAGTAAATGGGCTAGAGGTCGTGGCAACTGAGGAACGAATTGTAGAAGTGTTAGGGTTGCCAGCTAATAGTGAACCTTACCCTATTTCTAGAGATTTCAGGTTAGCTAGAGCTATATTCACAATAGCTGGTGAACCTCCACTCACTATTGACAAACATGGCGCTAAAAGACTCTCTCTACCTGAGCCATGGAAGTAGATAGTCATCTACATTATCAAATATATCACTTGTAAGGTTTGACTATCGAACCTACATTTGGTGCATTTCAAACTGTTGAGTCATATGAGGCATGGGAGGAGGATGAATGTGCCCAATATCTTGTACAACCTTCTCTCCATAATGGCAACACAAACTCAAAAATGTAGGGACAACTTTGTTTCCCACTATTGTCTAATTAAATTATTGGTTGTAAAATCTCTGCATGATGCAACACCTAGAATGGCCTAGGAGGATTTTATAAAAGTTGATCAATTTAGACCCAAGCAGTCACAACCTAGGGTTTCACCTTAGACACGTAGGTCTAGCAGAAAATTATGCATGGCTGAAGACACCCTTGGTGCTTCAACCTCTGGTGCTAACTCTAGTGTGAATCCCCCTACTAAAGAAAGAAATATAAATGTTAGTTCCTCTGAGCCTAAGCATTCTGAAGAAGAAAATTCTTCATCAAATTCTAAAGATTATGATGTTCCACTGGAAACTATGATAAGAACTAGGGCACAGTAGAGGGAGGCAGAAGCAAGGAAAGGAAAAACATAGCTTGTGCAAAGAGAGGTGCCAAGTCCTAAGAAAAGGAAGGCTGGCACTATTCATCTTCCAGCCAAAGAAAAATGTAAAAGCCCTCTCAAGAAAGAAAAATCAGCTATTGGTATGCCTTCGCAAAAATACCCTGAGCTTGGTGGGACATCATGTGAAAGCACTAAAGCTCCAATGGAGCAGGAAAATGTAGAAGAAGAAAATATATTCGATAAGGCAGCCAAAATGACCCTGGCAGATCTTTTCGCACTTGCTGAAGAAGTTGAGATTCGAGAACATGAAGAAAGTCAAGAGTTCTTGCAGAAAAACCAGGAAATAGATTAGGATTTCTTGTGGCAACTGCAAGAACACAAACAAGAGGCCCTGCAGCAAGATGAGGAAAGAGAAATTGTACCTCTATAGCCTAAACCAATGGGACATCCTGAATCTATGCAAATAGTTCTATATGGGGAGCAGCCGTCTACAAAAATCTTGGTAGGAATCCATAACCCTCCTAATTTTTTAGTGTGTGCAGCAATTTTGAATTTGTGGAAAGAGATACAAAGAAGAGAAGAGGAATGGAAAAAGGAAAAGAAGAGATTGAAAAAGGAAATTCAAGAGAGGGATGAGATTATTGAAGAAAATAATGAAGAGATTGTCTTTTAGAAGGAGAGGGTGAGTTGCATTACAACCTTGGTGCCACAAATCCTAGAATGCAGAACCCCTCCAAGGGTTTATGCTCTGCACCTAAAAGAGAAATATCTCTCCTTTAAATTATCAAGAATCATCTTAGGTTTGAACCCCTCTATTGAAACTCCTACAAAAAAATTCATCGCTTATAGAATTGCCTCCCCTGAGATGAAATATTTATTATATGAATTTTATTTACACAACTTTGTTGTAACTAAAGACCAAGAATGGAACCCGCTACTTTATGTGGAGGACATCCAATTGAGAGCATCCATGTCTTGGGTACAAAATGAGATTAGTTGGGGTGAACAATATAATGCTTATAAGGGGAAGGAATCCAATATTCCCCTGGCCATTAAAGATGAATCAAGAAACCCCAAAGGAATTTACACAAACTGGAATAGAATGTTTTTCAGGTTGAGCTATGGTAACAGGATTATGCCTTGGATTGAGGCAATTTATAGTGAGTATGAGGAGAAAATAGCAGCAAAAGAGGACACTATGAGAGGATAAGTATCCCAGAGATGGAATACATTAACTGATGAATTGAAGCAAGTTGAACCACATTCCATCTAAAACTATGTTGTTGCAATAAAAAGAATTGAAAGGTACATTCAGATTGGGAGAACAAAGGGACGAGACTAGCTTCCCCTGACTTTTTAGCTACTTATCCTCATGTGGCATGTACCAAATTTCAGGTTCTAAAGATATGAAATTGTTGAGGAACATCAAAGATGGAAGAGACTTGACAGGTTGGGAGGATTCTACTAGAACCCTTATTCACCCACAATAGATACTGATATTGGACAGTTATCAATGGCAGATTTCAGAGCCTTGATCAAGCAAAAGCATAACTCTTCCCCTGTTGGAGGACCAACAAAATGTTAGGTTGGGGGGAGTGATGAGTCTAGTTTTTGGTCTAGTTATGGGTAGAATCTATAGTTTATTTGTTTAAGTTACCATGGACTTTGATATTACATGTTGATACTTTTATATAGTTTCTTAGACATTTGGGTTTAATTCCATTTTTGCTAGTTTTCATGATATTAACCTATTATGTGGACTATCTATATTAATTTTTCATGTGGTTAATGAATTTCTTTTAAGGTGTTTATAGCTATGCAATTATTATGCGTACTGACATTTCCATGAAGACATGATTGAGAATGCTAAGTTGAGAAATGTAGCCACCAGCTGGTCACATAGAGGAAATGCGTAAAAGTCAACTGAGGACGACGGTAGGAGATTCCCATGTCAGTCGCATGTAACTGACTTATGCTGATCTTTAATGACATTGAGCAATGTGAGCATTACTGCAGTGGTCGAGTCCATGTTTGGACATATATGTCTGAACAGATTCCACTATATGTGTAACCACTCTTCCACTCTTTTCTCTGATTTCCCTAAGTGGTGTCCTCTTAATTAGTGGGAGTTGAATTCCCTATTTAGTTGATAAATAAGGTTTGGATCCTCCTTCTTTGGGATTTTACCACCAAGCTATTGTACAATCTGATAATCAGACATACTCTTTTGTATTTGTAGTTTCCAATAAATGAAAATGAGATTTTGAGTTGAGTATCTGAGTTTGCATTAGTTTTAGAGGATACTCATCCAAGTTGGCCCACTTGGTGAGTAATTCATTCCTTTAGTTTAGTTAGATTAGTATTAGCCTTTTTTTAGTCCTTAGTTAATAATTTGGCACTAATTGTTCCTGCAGCCACTAGAATTCTATTGTGATTGTTCCTGTAGCCAAAGCGAGTAGAGTAGTTTCATGTTTGTTGCTTAGATTTTCATTTTTTTCATGCATGTTCAGTTTAAGTTTAATTGTTAAGTAATGTCCAGCATTTACTTTGTTTTTTTCCATGCAATTTACTTTCAGTATTAAGTCTCTTAGTTGTAGAATGAAGATGAATAATTTGAGTTCCTAGTGCACATATTGTGCTGACCTATTTCAAGTTCACATCCCTGGGTTGACAATTTAAATGTACCTTCATAATGGTTAAGATGGCTATTCAGGTTAGATGTCTAGTCTCTGAAGCATGGTTGTAAAGGATTAGTTATTGAAATCATTATAGGAGGCCAAAAAACACCATAACACAAGGATTTTTGTGTGGAAACCCTATTAGGGAAAAAACCATAGTGGAGGTTAATCCATAATTTGAGTACTCAAATAAATTTTTACAAAAGAGAACGAACTTACATTCAGGTACACTGCCTAGAGCTCACTACTCAAAATGGAAGGCTCGTTGCTTTTTAAAATTTTAGATTAAAACCATTTGAAGGATGAACTAAGATTGTATCATCTATTCATTCCAGGTTACAGCTCCGATGAAGCTCATAGATTAAATTTTGGATCCTTTTTCTAACTCTGCACTTCGCTCTACTCTGCTCTACTCTTTTCTGCTCTTCACATCACACATAGATAAATTCGCTCTATTACTCTGTTGAATTTTGCACCACACACTAATATACTTCACATTCCACACATTCACTATCTTCGCTTCACTACCACACACTCAAAATGATAAAACTGATCTCATATATATATCCGCTACCAAGTATTTGAACATTCATATGTCGACTTCATAAACCATTAAGTTATTTTCAACTGTTGGCTAGATCCACCACTAATTCTTTATGTGTATCCTGTAAAGTCGGTTAAGACATAGAGAGGACCCAAACAAAAATAATCAAGCATGAAAACATTTAATTAATTACTTCTTATACATCCGTAATTACTATATTTGATGAGTCAGCCTTTCAACACAAATAACCAGCAAATTAGTGCACTAGATCTCTTAGATCGTATACCAGTGAATGCGCATCAGTATACTTCTCAAATAAGGTAATACAAACATCAACAAACCTTCCTCAGAGATCCATAATGCAAAATAATAGTTTGATGAGGTATTCATATCAACATTTATGCCTTTAATCGGATGCCCCATTCTTCACTCTGTTTTGCCGGTGTAAACCAAAATTATACTATAGATCGGATGTATGACTTAGCTTGCGATCAATGAAAACACTTACAAGTCATATCCCAATAGAATTTCCATGATGGCACTCAATCTAGTGACCATGGGAATGATAAGTCACAATCTCAATTTGATGGATCCAAAAGGAAGTGGTTGGCAAGTGAGTTACCATGTGACATGAGAAAGATCACACCACAAAAATTTGAAGGTAGTACTTGTAGTCATCTAAATTTGACCACTTATATTTGACCAAATTTACCATTTTCGTTTAAATATCATTTTATCCACATTAGTTAAATAATGTTACTATTATTTAATTAATACCCTTAAAGTCTTCTAAATCTCTAGGATATTTAGTTAAATAATTAAATACCTTACCCCTTTATCCCTTTCTTCCAAAGAATAAATAAATAACCCACTTATTTAATTCCCTTTATGTCTCATCCACACTTAATCCTAATTCATATCCTAATCCCATCATTAGGGATATGACACATCCCTAATCCATGATTAGGATGTCTCAAATCCTCCAACTTTTGAAAGTTGGCTCCTAATCATCATTAGCCACCTAACTCTCTTCTGATCCTTCATTAACTAGTTTAATCAGTCCTTTAGTCAACTCTTCTCACATCCCAATGGAATTTTGAATTCCATTTTATTCTCCCAACAACTTTAATAGAATTTTTAATTCCATTTACAATCCCCATGTCCTCTTCCTCATTTGAATTAAATATTCACATTTATTCATTTAATGCATTTATCTTCCCCATGTAAGTTGTTGGGAAATTCTAAATCCTTTCATAAGTCACATCAGTCACATGGGACAAGGACCTCCTTTATGATGACCTTGTCTTATCCCCAAAGTACTCCCCAATCATATGAATTTAAAATTCATATTTATTCCCCCAACAAGTGTTCTCATCCCCATGATCATAAGAGAGGATTTTCTAAAATTCCTCACTTGTCACCATCACCCTCATATGGAGACTTGAATTTCCTTTTTGAAGAAATCTTTCCCTAATCCCAAGGTACTTGCAAGTACCTCCACCTCACATGTCCTCTCTCCACCTTACATGTCCTCTTTCCACATCACCTATCATTTTGACACCTCCTCTTCCACATGGAAAGATGTGAGGGCTTTTGAGTCTTCAACTCACCACAACCCTTCATCTTGCCCATGTTTGGCTAAATCCTAGCCATTGAATTTTCTAAAGACTCTTCCCTTAAAATGGAAGATTTTGTCTCATTTTCAGAACATTCAACACATTCAAGTAGTTCAACATAGAACTCTTAGCACTATTAAGCACTTGTATCCTCCATTGTTGTAGTCTTGAAGCTTTCATTGCATCCACATACAACACCCATCCAAATACCCACTTGCACCATTGCATTCCTTATCACCTCTACTATATTTTGCATCTATTTTTAGATCATTTTCCATTGAAGGAGAATGCAATCAAGCATCAAAAAGGGCCAACCAAACTCATCAATTCAAGCAAGGTAAAAGGTTATGTTTTCTTGGTATTTTGTTTGGATTCATCTTAGGCCAATCTAGAGTGTTTGTTAGTGTTTTCCTTTTTGAAATTCATTTTGTCTCACATCTTAGAATAGGAAAAACCACTTGCACACATTTCTGGCACGCCCGGAGGGACCCAAAAATGGGTTTTTTCCTTTCACATTCACTATTGTTTGACATTTTGTAGGTTCAGTTTACACAGAAGCGACCTTGCCCTGAATAGGGGTGACACATCTCTAAACAGGGGTGACCTGTCTCTAAACATGGGTGACCTGGCCCTAAGATAGGTGACCTAGCACTGAATAGGGGTGACCTAGCCCTAAGACAAGTGACCTGGCCTTGAACAGGGGTGACCTGGCCTTGAACAAAGGTGATTCTACCCTAGACAAAGGCAACTGAGGTAAAAATAGACACTTGAAGCTCATTTTTAGGGTTCGTTTCTTGTTTTTTTTCTTAGTACTGATGCTCTACCCTATTTTGTTGGTGAATGTGCTTGTTTTTACTAATGTTTGTGTAGTTTTTTCACACTTGTTGAAGACTGAAGGCTAAAACTTCTAACATGTTTGTTGTAGGAGGAGTAGGCCAAGTATGTTAGTCAGATTGTTTATTTACCACTTTCGTATTAGCTAGGCACATAGATATAATTATGAGGAGTCAATGTACTCATTTTTCATGCTTGTAAAGTGGACTATTGACGTATCCAATCCCCTTGTGCCATTTGGTGATCCTAGGTGAAGAGAAATCATAGCCACTTGGTCTTTTGTGTCCACACATTTTTAGCGGGACCTGCGTGGGGATTTCATCACCCCAAGGGACAATCCCAACCAAGTGTTACTAGCGGGGTATATAAAGGGGATAGAATGAAATTTGTACCTCAATCCATTCGCGTCATGTCTAGCAGAGCTTCAAAGCTAGGGTGATACCTATACAAGACATGAAGGGTTGGTCTGAGCTTCCAATACCTCTCCGGGTCTCCCAACTCACGCTTGTGATGGGCTGGTGTTCACAATTGCACCCCACGTATCATGCGTATATCGGAGACTCCCTAGTTTACCTTGTTCAACCTAGTTAGAGGACCGTGTTGGTCATACCCTTCATACTAATCTTAGGATTGTATTGTTTGAACTATCTTTTTATGTGAAACTAGTGCATATTTGTTTAGTCAAGTCAACCTTTGCCTTCTGCTTAATGTTTTTTGTGTTTTATGTCCTTTCTCATAGCCATTTTTACCCAAGTTAAGTCCAGGTCAACTGACAAGGGTGACCTTGCCCCAAAGAGGGGTGAATCTGCCTTTTTCTTCTTCATTTGGCCCTCGTTCAGGTCCGTTTTGGTGTTTGTTCATCCATTTTCAAACCCGTTCTTTATCCCCCTTGACTTGGGTGGCCTTGTCCATAACTTGGGTGACCTTGCCCCATAGAGGGGTGAATCTTCATTTTTATTCTCCATCTGGGGCCCCGTTCAAGTCTATTTTGGTGTCTATTCGATCGTTTTCGGACCCGTTCTTCATCCCCCCTCGACTTGGGGGACCTTACCCTTAACTTGGGAAACCTTTACCTTAACTTGGGCAACCTTGCCCCAAAGAGGGGTGAATATTCCTTTTTCTTCTTCATGCAAGGCCCTGTTCAATCATTTTAGAACACGTTCTTCATCCCCCTCAACTTGGGTGACCTTTCCCTTAACTTGGGCGACCTTACCCTTAATTTGGAAGACCTTTCCCCAAAAAGGGGTGAATCTACCTTTTTCTTCTTCATCCGAAGACCCGTTCAGGTCAGTTTTGGTGTCTATTCAGTCATTTTTAAACCTGTTATTCATCCCCCTCAACTTGGGTGACCTTGCCCTAAGTTGGGCGACCTTTCCCTTAAGTTGGGTGACCTTGCCCCAAAGAGGGGTGAATCTACCTTTTCTTCTTCATTTGAGGCCTCATTCAGGTTTGTTTTGGTGTCCTTTTGATCATTTTCGGACCCATTATTAATCCCCCTTGACTTGAGCAACCTTTCCCTTGAGTTAAGTGACTTTCCCCAAAGAGGGGCGAATCTATCTTTTCTTCTTCATCTCGGGCCTCGTTCGAGTCCGTTTTGGTGTACGTTCGACTGTTCTGGCGCTCCTTTTTTACTTGGGAAACCTTTTCTTTGACTTGAGTGACATTTCCCTTGACTTTGGTGACCTTGCCCTTAATTTCGGTGAACTTTCCTTGGAGAGGGGCGAATATGCCTTTTCTTCTTCATCTAGGGCCCCGTTCAGGTCTGTTTTGGTGTCTGTTTGGCCATTTCAAACCCGTTATTAATCTCCCTTGACTTGGATGAACTTGCCCTTAATTTGGGTGACCTTTCCCTAAAGAGGGGTGAACCTTCATTTTCTTCTTTGTCTGGGGTCCCATTCGAGTCTATTTTAGTGTTTATTTGACCATTTTCAGACCCATTCTTCATCTAATTCCTTGTTCTAATAACTTTAGGCATATCCATTTGTCCATTGGTGGTACTATCCTCCCTCCAAGTCTCCATCCATATCCATTTAGTCAAATCCTTTCATCTATTTTGTCATCCAATTCCCCGTTCAAGTCCCTATTGGGTCTGTTCCGACGCCCGTTCTTCATCCCCTTTGCTTGGGCGACCTTTCCCTTGACTTGGGTGACCTTTCCCTTGATTTCGGTGAACTTTACCTTAAGTTGGGTGACCTTTCCCCAAAGAGGGGTGAATGTTCCTTTTCTTCTTCATCTAGGACCTCGCTCCCATCCATTTTGGTGTTCGTTCGATCATTTTTGGACTCATTCTTTTTCTGAGTCCTCGTTCTGATCACTTTAGGCATATCCATTTGTCTATTGGTGGTCATATCCTCCCTCTAAGTCTCCATCTAGATCCATTTAGTTAAATCCATTCATCTATTTTTTCATCTCATTCCCCATTCAAGTCCCTATTCGAGTCCGTTTTGATGCATGTTCTTCATCCCCTTTGCTTGGGTGACCTTTCCCTTAACTTGGGTGACCTTTCCCTTGACTTGAGAGAACTTTCCATTAATTTTGGTGACCTTGCCCCAAATAAGGGCGAATCTGCCTTTTCTTCTTCATCTGGGGCTCCGTTCGGGTCTATTTTGGTGTCTATTAGGCCATTTTCAAAATCATTCTTCATTTGAGTCCTCATTCTGATCACTTTACGCATATTAATTTGTCCATTGGTGGCCCTATCCTCCCTCTGAGTCTCCATCTAGATCCGTTTTTTCATCTCATTCCCTGTTCAGGTCCTTGTTCGGGTTTGTTCTGATGCCCATTCTTCATCCTCTTTGCTTGGGAAACCTTTACCTTGACTTGGGTGACCTTCCCCCAAAGAGGGGCGAATCTACCTTTTCTTCTTCATCTAGGGCCCCGTTCGGGTCTATTTTGGTGTCCGTTCGATCATTTTCGGACCCGTTCTTCGTCTGAGTCCTCATTTTGATCACCTTAGGAATATCCATTTGTCCATTGGTGATCCTACCCTCCCTCTGAGTCTCCCTCTAGATTTTTTTAGTCAAATATTTTCTTTTCATTGGCTATCCTATTCTTTGTTTGAGACCTTGTTCGAACTTGTTTTTGTGTTTGTTTCCTTCGTTCTCATCCCATTCTTCATCCAAGCCCCTATCTAAATCCTTATAGGAGTAGTTTTCATCCCATTAGGCAATCCTCAAAGTCCCCCCTACCAATTCTTCAATCACCCTTTCCTGTTCTTTCGTCACCTCTGCCCATTCTTTAGTGTTTGTAGTTATTTGGTCCTGTGCCAGCCAACCTTTGGGTGAATTTTCCAGACAGAACAAGCAAGGTTAAATTTCTCTCTATAATCATAATTTCCCTTCATCTACATCCTCTAAAGTTAATCATTTCATCAAATCAGCTAGGGGTGTCTTAGTATGTCCTTTGATCACATATCCATCATTGTTTCTAAATCTCCTAGACTTAGTTTCTGAGATTTTTTATCCAAGTTGGCTTAGGTGTTTGATCTCGATTGTCATTGTTTACCCCTGCTCAGGATTTTCATCCATCCGCAGTTAGTTAATCATCATTATGACCCAATCAATCTACTTCTATCCTGAGGTGGATTTTGTCCGTAATATCTTTTCGCAATCCAATCTGATCATCGGCACCTTGTGCCATCTAAGTCAAATCTTTGAACTAGTTTTAGAATATGTTTCATCTTCTTATCTGATCCTATCTCATCAATCCTATCGCATCCCATCACATCCTCTAGTCATCCTAATCTGAGCTTTTATCTAATCCAAATCTGATCTTTAATCCAATCCCAATATGAGCTTACCCTGAATCTCGATTTGGGCTTTTGGTCCATCTATATCTAAGATCTTATGATATCAAAACAAATCTTAAGATCTCTTCTTCCATTTTTCACCATCTATTCTTTCCTTATAATCATCTATTCCCATCTTTTCCATCCATATCTATTCCATTTAGTATCATGAATCCTTATCCTCCTCCCACATAACCAATAATAATAGTCAAGGGGAATCCCAACTACGTTGATGATGATAACAAAAGTCTTGTTGATCAAAATGAGTATAACATAGATCCACTTGATGCTATCATTGCTAGCAATATTTTTCCAGTTGCCTCCCAAAATTCAACCACTCCTCCAAACTATCACCCCATTCCTTCATCCCCATCTAATAATAGTCCTTATGCTACCCTTGACAAGGGATATATAGTACCCTCACCATCCACATATCCATCATGTCCTCCCTCTACATCTATCTCCTATCCAACATCGACATCCTCCTATAATAACCCACCATCCCCATACTCATATCCTTATCATCATCAACAATCCCAATACCTCTACCTTAATCCTGGACATCCCAATCTTCCCATCCTAATCCACCATCTGGGTATGTGCAGGATCATCATGGAAAAAATAGGTCCTTAAGTGGCAATAAAAAGAGAGGAAATCGGAGTTAGACAACTTGACGTAAGCATTTGAATAAGTTATCTATATTATTTCAAAAAAATGTAAAAATAGAATCTGTAGAAAATTGAATGTAGTTTCTAAAATACTAGACCTTTATTTAAAACAATAAAATCTATTTGGTTAAAATTTGAAATTTCAATGCAGTAGTATTTAAATTTCAGGGTAAAAATAAGAAGTAGGTGTCTGTCTGACCACCCTAACCACAATAAAATGATAATATTTTTTTATAATCTTTTATATATAAGTAGAGGACTCATGTCTCGATGTGATGCATTTTTTTTTATAATTTATTTCCAAGTAAATAATTAATTATGATTTTTTTATTACAACTTTTAAAAAATATAAAAGTTCGTCTATCTAACCACCTTAACTTGGTCAAAAATTCATGAAATTCAATTTTATTTTTTTTAATCCTATAGTATATGAAGCATAGAATGTGACGCATGTTTCAAATTCAAAAAATGTGATACCATTTGAAAGTTATAGATGTTTTTCAATTAGCTTATCAATTAGGACTTCATTCATAATTCTAATAAAAAATGAATAATAATTATTTATTAAATTCAAAGTAAAGCATAATTTATATTGGTGGAAGTT
The DNA here is from genome assembly GCA_007115665.2 of Sequoiadendron giganteum. Lineage (NCBI taxonomy): Eukaryota > Viridiplantae > Streptophyta > Pinopsida > Cupressales > Cupressaceae > Sequoiadendron > Sequoiadendron giganteum. Next base: position 88,053,049 of record CM021105.1, read on the forward strand.
AAGAATCTCCTCTAAAAACACTTTTCATTTCATCAATTTTGGGTGAAGAAAAATTCATCAGCCACATGGGCCATCAAATGGCTTACATATTGCCACTTTTTGGTCCATCATGATCCTGCACATACCCATCTCAATCTTCTTATCCTAATACATCACCAACATCCTCCTATGCCAATCCACCATCCATGTCCTCCTATGGTAATCCACTACCTCAATCCTCCCCTTCTAATCCAACATTTGCACCTTCCTATCATAATCCACCATCCCAATATCCCTACCTTAATTCCACATCTACATCTTCCCAACTTAATCCAGCCTCCACATATTTTCATCCTACTCCTCCACCCATGTCCTCACATGGTAATCCACCACCTCAATCCTCCCCTTCTAATCTACCATCCAAACCTTCCTATCATAATCCACCACCCACATCCTCTTATCTTAATCCTATATCCATATCTTCCCATCCTAACACAATGTCCACATCCTCCTACGCAAATCCATCATCCATGTCTTCTTATCCTAATCAACCCTCCCAATATTCCTACTATAAACCACCATCCCAATATCCCATACCTAATCCAACATCCGCCTCCTCCTATCTTAATTCATCATTTGCATCCTCTAGGATCACTCCCCCCTTCACCATGTTATATTTTAATCCTTCATCTACTCCTAGTCCTCCATCCACTCATCTAATCCTAATCCACCAATCCCTAATCGTAGTCCTCCATCCAATCCCATCCACTCATCTAATCCTAATCCGCCAATCCCTAATCCTATTCCTCTAACCATCCACTCATCTAATCCTAATCCACCAATCCCTAATCATAGTCCTCCAACCATCCCTAATCCTCCATCCATTCCTATCACCCCACCTAATCCTACATCCCTTCCAAATTTCATCCAAGGACTCATGACAGAAGAGACATCCTCAAATCCACATCTTGATGTTGTGGAACCATGCCCTCCCACTCTAACATGTGCATTCACTAGTGATGAGGCCCTTCCCCATCCTATTTATATCACTCCCATTACCATTTTAAACATCGTCCAAGCAATTAAAACCATCAAATCCAACGAATCCACTGAATCCCCATCTTATACTCCTAGAACCATTGAAACTAGTGAAGCCATCAAAATCCAATCCACTCCCCCTAGTCCTAATATCACCAAATCCCATGACCTTCATGAATCCTTTGTCCTTCCATCTCCCCCACTTGAGGATTTCCCCCAACACTCCTCCACACAATATGAGTCATGCCAAGAGCTTAATCCAAAGCATACAAGCATATATCCTCCTCCAAATCAAGATCATGTTGTTCTATCTACTCCATTTCAAGATCATAGTCCCTCATCCATTTCATCTCATGATCCCTCTCCTCAATGGGATCTTGATCCTACCATCCCATCTACCCCATCTCAAGATCACACCTGCTCATCCACTCCATCCCATGATCCCCTTTGCACTCAAGATCCAATCATCCCATCTCATGAGCCCTTACCACCCGCTGCCACAAATCCAAATCCTATCTTACCACCTAATCCCTCTCCCAATCCCTTATCACTCATTCCTCCTGATTAGTATGTTGCCACCCCATCATCTTCATCGTATGATCCTCCATCACCACCTAGCCATGTCACCCCAACACCAATTTTATATCACCTTGGCAACATTACACTCATCCATGGTGGTCTTCTTGCAGAAGAAAAGCAAAGTATATGCACCACCTTCCTCCTCCACTTGCTAATAGACTCGCATCATACTTCCAAAAGAATATGCACCCTACCATAGATCACATACTCAAGAACATGAGCTATCAAGGAAAAGGTTTAGACCTTCATGAGCAAGGTACTTTAGAGCCCATCCAAGTCAAAGAACATATAGGTACACAAGGTCTTGGATATTTCTCCCAAGACTCATAATCCAAAAATGTTGGTACAACCTCCATACATCCTAAGCGAGCCTCTTCCAAAGGAATGAGAGGCACTTCCTATCACTCTACCCAACCATTTGTCACCATCCCCCCTCCTCAGTCATATTACCTCAAAACAATCATCCATCTTCCTCCTTCATCCTCTAAGTCCATTTTGGGTCCTTATGTCCCTCCATCCACCATCATTAATCATCCATCTACTGCATCTATTTTGGATACTTACATACCTCCATCCACCATAATACATCCTCCATATAAAACGTGAGTTTTAGACCCTTATATCCCAAAATCACCTCCCCCATCTTATCCTTTCCATCCTTTCATCCATCCATCGCCTATCCCTCGCACACTTCATAAAAACCCTAAATTCATAACCCTTAATCAGGATCAATAACAACACTCCTCCATACATGCTATCTCACACCCTCCATCCACTCATTGTCTCCAAAATGCTACCTTTGTCACTCCATTTATATCTCATCCACATCATTCATCACCTCATACCCATCCCATTGCTACCAAAAGAACTTTGGATTCCAAAGTAAAAATGCATAAATCCAAATATCCACATGCATCAAAATCTCCTCATGTCCCCTTAAAAAGACATGTTAAAGATAAGAAAATTCAAATCTGAAATTTGAATCCATCCAAAATGCCATGAAGGTCCACTGTGAACCCTAATCCTATACCTACACAAACACAAGAAACAAACACACAATTAGATTCATATGCAAGTAAGAATAAGGATTCCCCATGAAATTCATTTGCAATGCTCACAGATAGGAAAAGTAAGAACAGAACATGAAAAGAAAAAGCAATATTAATTAAGCATGAAAATCCTCAATCCCATGGGGGAATTGATGCCAATTATGTATAGAAATTGGCCCTTTCCCAACTCCTTTGTAAACTTTATCAAGATTGATCCACTTGATGGTGAATAAAAATGTGATTCTTTGCCAAAAATATGCAATATCCTAGCTATGATGATGGAAAATGCTCAAAGAAATGGATGAAATCTCTCTAAATGTAAAGATAATAACTCTGCTCTCAAATTGTGGATGAAGAATGAGAAGGAAAGCCTCTTATTTATAGAGGTGATTGAGAGAATAAGAGGAAAAATGGATGAATGTGGGATCATTCAACATCCAATGACCAAGTGCCACTTGTCAAGATGTGAGTGGAGGAAGGTTGTGCACATTTTGATGAATGAGCCAATAAATGATATTAGGTGGAATTTCAAATTTATGAAATGACTTGTTGAAGAGGGAAATAAAATGAATTAATGTCACTTGGATCAATGCACAAGGACATGTAAGAGGAGAATGAATGCTTTGTTGGATGTACAAATCCACTTGGAGAGATTTCAAATTTGGAAGAGTATTCTTAAAAAATGCCAAGTTGAAAGAAAATAGGGATTTAATAAATCTCTAGAGAAATTAAGTGAGTGGGATTAAATTAACAAAAATTTAGTTAATTTAATAAGAGATTAGTTGATGTGACTATTTGATTTAGATTTTGTGATTTTATTTAAATCAAAGTTGAGAAGAAAATGGTTTAGGTTTTAATTCAATAAAGATTTTGACTTATTTAACTAAAAAGGGGATGATGTTAGATTAAATTAAATAGTTTGATTTATTCAATTTAAAAGGATGACCTTAGAGATTTTAATTAAATATAATGAAATATTTAATTAAATAGAGACATAGGGTTAATTAAATTAAATTGATTAATTTAATCAACTAGGAAGAATGACTTAATCAGATAAACAATGATTTATTCAATTAAGGGATGAAAGGTGATGACAAGTTGAGAAGGTGATTCATAATGAAATGATGTTAGTAATCAAGATCAAGCGTGTCAGTATATTTTCCATGTCTATATTTTTCCCCTCCTTGAAACAATGCACTTGTTGCATTGGTTCAAAGAATAAACTCTTGTGATCAAAGTTCAAAAAATATCTAATTTTCAGATGCCCCACTATTACCCCAGCGAGAAGAATTATACTAGTATATTACCCCCTCAAGAGATCGGACAAAAATTTGGATTTTTGGGTGATCTCATGAAAAAAAGGACAAGGTGCCTGACGGGTCCAAAAAAGCTTTGGGATGCCAAAAAAGATGCAAAATGGACCTTGGTCGGGCAAAAATGAGATCAGGGGACCAAAACCCTGGCTAGATGGTCAAATTAGGTAAAAAAAACCCTAATTTTTAGGCTTAAATAGACCCTAAGGGGTCAATTTCAAATCACTTTTGCACTTATCCTTTGAAGATTATTGCAATTTGAGCTCTGAGTCTTGATCGAGATGGTGCAATGATAGCTTCCCCGGCACATATCAGAGAGAGTACGAGTGCCCCAATGGTCAGCTGATGCAGGACCCATGGTACATACTCCTTTCTTGACTTGTAATTTCATCGTTTTACGTGCATTAATTAGGGTCAAATCTAGATTAGGTTCAAGAGGTGCTATATAGCACCGCTCCAAGTGTCAAATCGACACTGCGCGACCTCTAAGTGCATTGCATGTGTGAAGAGGACCGTCGTGGCCCACTTTAGGAACTAGAGTTTCAGGGAAAAGTCAACTGCATGTGCAAACAGTGTCACCGCGAGCCCATTTGGAATTTAGGATCAGAGAGCGCGGTCAAACTACACCACCATGATGTAGTTTGGAGTTTGCAAACTGTGCCACAATTGCAAACAGGGCCGCAATTGCTATTTGGCCAGTGAAAACACAATTTGAGGGTCCGCTTTTTTAAAAAAAATTGACACAATGACCTCTCTCATGCAGGAGGACCTTGAGATACTACATTCAAGGGAGTATAGATGCCCACTGTTGCGTAGACTTAAGGGCATGCATGTGTTTCTCTAGGATAAGCTTGGTGCCCTTGGTCTTTGGTTTGTTGCATATGTTCATCCTATTCGAACCCACTTGGGGATGATGAAAACCCTGGCGGAGCGATGGCACAGCGAGACATCCTCCTTTCACCTTCCCATCGGTGAGGCCACCATTACACTTGAGGATGTCTAATGCATCCTACGATTACCTATCCATGGTGAGAGAGTGATCTATGATACAAATGTTAGGAGGGATGCATTCTTTACAATTATGAGATTAGACCAAATCATTTTTTTTGAGGGGCAGATTGATTTTGAGAGATACCGGGGCATAGTGCCCACATACAGACTTATTGTTGCTACCATTATATCAGGTCTTGTGGCACCAGATCGGTAAGGCTGATACTTTAGTCTGGTATGGGGACTGGTATGGGAGCAGATGGTCGTCTGGGGGGGAGTGCTTTGCATGGGGTCCAGTGATGTTGGCCTTATTATACAGAGACCTTCATGAGTTTTTCTATCTTGATAGTAGCGTCATTGGGGTCGGGGTTACCTCACTTCATATTTGGGCATGGCAGTGGATTCCAGTACTCTATCTGTAGGTTACACCAGTTGTTTTAGATATAGATGATCCAATTGTCTGGCTGTATGGTGGAGCCAATATCACTTTCACTCACACAAGGATAGGCGGCATCACCCACTGGCTATGAGTCATCGATGAGATGATAGTGTTCATTTGGAGGCCTTAGCTTGGCATAGGCCCATGGTATGATGATGTTGAGAAGCTACTCCTTTCCCACCAGGATAGATTGATGCAGGGCAGGGAGCATATGATTATTGATACATATCTCCCTGACAGAGTGGCCAGACAGTTTGGAAATGTTTAGGATAGACCCGACGACTAGTACATGGTGATCTTCACCCGCACTATGAGGGAGATTGCATGGGGCCGACCCATGCCAGCAGATGAAACAATGGCATCTTTTAGAAATCTAGTGGCTAGGTCATGGCCATATGATCAAGCGCTAGTAGATGTGGGGGTCACATAGGCATATCAGGATTGATCTAGGCCTCCATTGAGATTGATAGTTCTAGGTGCGGTACTCCCACGATGGAGACCGAGAAGAAGATCATCTGGTAGAGTGCAGGGATAGGGAGGCAGGGGTGATGGTGACAGGGATGGGGATGGAGACAGGGGAGGAGGTGGGCCACCTCCACATCAAACACCACCCCAGGACAAGGCACAATGTACACCACCCCAGGTGTAGAAACCACCATAAGCACCGACACCACCTCGGGTAGAGGCCCATCAGACCCCTCTAGGGGATTAGCCCAAAGATGGGGATAGAGAGGTCCCACAGAAGCAGCCACCAGTGTAGCCAGATCATAGGGATGCCCTTATTCGGTAGCTATAGGGCCAGATTTAGTTTTTGATAGGTGAGAGAGATTAGGCTCGGCAGCAGGTTGTAGCACTTACAGTGAAGAGGGACTAGGCCAATTCTAAGAGAGACCAGGAGATAGGTTAGAGAAGATAGCTTGAGAGTGCAACCTCTACATCCCAGGGTTGGTCAGTATGTTTACGAGCATATAGGGAGGTTGTGAGAGAGGCTGAGTACTATAGGGTTCATTATAGGCAGGTAGTGTCACCAGCAGGCTGGGTCCCTGAGTTCTCTCAGTAGACAGGGATGAGGCCTCCCAAGGATCATGGTGAGAGGTAGGTAGGAGAGGGCAGCAACCATCAGGGCTGGCTCTGATCACTGACGGTATTTATTTTTGAATCACGGGCTCCGATTGTTATTGCCCCTATTGTATCATGTATTTTGATGTATACACATTTGATCTGACTTTGTACCATGATAGTTGTATATTTTTTATGATATCTATGAGATGGTTCTATTAATGAGATGTCCTATATCGATGTATTTGAATTTCCTATATATGATGATATGTTATGAGATGCATCTATTTGTGCAATATGATGTATGGTTCTATATGATTCAATTATGTGATATAATGATTATGGATGTTTTTTGTTTTTTTTTGTTTTTTTCTATGCATTTTATGGTGATGATTGTATGGATTCATTTATGATATACAAATGATTTATATTATGCCCCTAATGGTTCATTCAATGCATTATGTGTGATGATGATGTTTTTGTTTCTTTTCCTTATGCAAAATGATTATGATGATGTATGATATGTGATGGTTTTATTATGGATTTAATGACATGAATGCAATGATTTCTTAAGATGCTTAGAATAACAAATCTATATTATTCTTCATAACTTAAGATGATGATAATGTAAGATGAATGAAAATCAATGATGTAATGTGATCTATATGATATGATATGATATGTGTGTTATGTTGGTGATTTGTGGATGCAGGGTGGATGCATTAGCAATGATATGATTAACTATCATGGTACCATGTTAGTATGGAAAGAAGACAGAAGAGAGGCGATCCAACGTGCCATTATTATTAATGTTGATGATGATTCTTACCAAGACTCGGGATTTTAAAAGGGCCAATTACTTTATGTTTGATAACACACGTAGGTGTGATGCATCAAGGTATAAAGAACCAGGATGGTGTTGCACCCAGTGTGATGGACTTTGACTCAGCAATCTGATAGGAGTACTCTTGTTCACACTTGACATATGGAACCTTATTCAAAATGTAGTTTAGATATTCTAAACATCTCAAACCAAAACATAGAAAGGAAAGCCTTCCTATGTGGTCAACAAGACATCTAAAACACCTTCCCTACAAACCAAACAAAGCATGCATGACCAAGTTATTTTACAAGAATATCCAACAAGCATAGAAAATAAAAAGATAATGATTGTTGCCCCATTCCTTTCTCTCTAAATCTTTATGTTTAGACATCATCAAGAGGTCATTAGAATGCGCACAATAAGATAAAGTAAACAAACAAGCTAATGTTCTTCATACCGCTAGCCAAGACTAAACTACGATGATGCCTAATGTTGATGTCCATTGTAGGAAGGATGCATCCTAGGACATGTTGTGATCAGGTGATGATAAGATTGATTGGATGATAAGCTATTGATACTCCGAGTTGACCAACTTGTTGACTTACTGATCTAGACTTGAGACTTTGACGATTAGGTGTTCACTTTTGAACCTGCTAAACTTGCTTCTGATTGACTCACCAAAGGATGAAAATGATGATTGATTTATTATGAGTGATGATTATTGCAGGTGAGATCAAGATGAGATGGATGCACCATTTTGGGTTTTTTTGAATATTTGGATGTTTTTGGTGTTTTTTAAATATTTTGAGGTTGTTTTGGGGATTTTGAGATTTTTCAATGTTTTTGGTATTTTTGAGATTTATGACCAAGAGACCAACTTAAAGACCTAGCCTAGGGGTCTCAGGAGCTAATCAACAGATTAGTCTTGCCTATGTTATACATGTAGAGGCCACGTAATTCGACTGACGTAGACTTGATTACTGATGAGATGGATGGGCAAACGAATTACCATTTTATTGTGACGGATGCCTAAAGGATTGACCTAAAATATCTCAGGGGATGATCAAAGATCAACCTTGCCTATGTTCAAAATCAAAGATGACGTAGATCGATTGGAAGGACTCTATTTTGGATTTTTTAGATTTTTGACATGTTTTGGATTTTGACATGATTTGGATTTTTTTGGATTTTTGATGGATTTTTGAATGTTTTTGGATTTTTGATGGATATTTGAATGTTTTTAGATTTTTGAATTTAAGGAAGATCACAAGAATATACACGAATCCGATCAAGTGCAAGTGTAGGAACATGCCCCCAGCATGATGTGATAGACTACTTCAATATAGGCAAGACAAATTGACCTTAGGAATATGGAAAGTAGTACTAGGGTGGAACATGATACGAACACAAAATCAAGCTATGGTACGGATGTGGATGGATGATGGAAGGATAAATGAATGAGTGAGTGTGAAAAGTAAGTCATGAAGATCTTGGTGGATGGAGAGTGCTTTATTTATGCTTGGCGCCTATTTGCCAGGTTTTCACCAAGGTACTTGTCCAAAGCACCACTAAAGTAGTTTACTAGAGGACGATTTTTTTCTTTACTATTTTCAATCCTTTTTCTGATTTTTTTTGGATTTTTTAATTTTTTTGTTGTCACCAAGACGCCTGTTTGCTAGGTTTTCATCAGGGTGACTATTTTTCAAGACATTTTCTGATTTTTTTTGTATTGCAAGATTTTAGGCATAAAAAAATTTGAGATGGGAGTTGTTTATGGGCTCCTACAGAGGCTTGCCTTCTGGTGTTGATAACTGATATGCCCCTGATTTATACCTTTTCATGATGATGAAAGGTCCCAACCAATAGGGTTCAAATTTTCCCTTTCTTTCTAGGTTTGGCACGTTCTTTTGGTTCTCCTTTACCACAAGTTCTCCTACTTGGAAGCTCTGCCTCATGATCTTCTTGTTATAACTTCACTTAAGTCATTTTTGATATACTTGTAGATGGTTTAGGGCATCCATACGTTGTTCATCCAGTAACTCTAGCTCATTCAGTTGTGAGACCCAGTATTCTTCATCTGTGATGATATTTTGCAGTGATATCCTTAGGGATGGGAGCTCAATCTCAATTGGGAGGATGGCTTTTGATCCATAGACCAGGGAGAATGGGGTGGCACTTTTTGGTGTGTGGATGCTGGTTTGATAGCCCCACAAGGCAAGATTTAGCTACAAATGCTAGTCACGATCAGCATCATTGATTGTTTTCTTAAGGATTTTCAAAATGGTTTTATTGGTGGCTTCTTCTTGGCCATTGCCTTGGGGATAGTACAGAGTGGAAAAGCGATGTTGGATGTTGAATTTTTCACATAAGTCACAAACATCCTAATTTTTGAAAAGTGTCCCATTATCTAAGATAATAGCTTGGGAGACATCATAATGGAAAATGAGGTAGTTCAAGATGAACTTAGATATCTTCTTTCTAGTTATGTAGGTCGTGGGAATGACTTTGACCCACTTTGTAAAATACTTTGTGGCGGTGATGATGAATTTGTGGTCATTGGATGAGGTGGGGGTGATTTTTCTAATGAGATCGAGCCCCCATTATGAAAAGAACCAAGGTGTAACAATGGGATGAAGCTCCTGAGCTAGTGCATGGATGAGGTCCCCATTTTTTTGACACTGCAAACATCTTCTGACAATGTCATGTGCATCTTTTTCCATTGTAGGCCAATAGTATCCAGTCCTCAATAATTTCTTAGCCAAAGTCATACCGCTTGAGTGCGAACCACAAATATCGTTGTGTACCTCAGTTAAAGTAGTTAGGGCTTCCTCAGTATTTTGGAAATGCAATAGGGTTCCTTCGATGCTCCTACAATAGAGGGTTTCTACTAGGATGAAAAAGCGGGTTGACTTCTTGACGAAGGCTCATTTAAGATTTGGGCTTATGTCAACAAGCAAGACTCCTATTCTTAAGTAAGTGTAAATGTCATAATACCAGGGATCACCGGGACCAATGAGTTCATACACGAATTTAGACTCTGGTACCTCGAATGCTGGTATGAGAAGATACTCTATAAGGAATTCCTTCTTTGGGACATTGTGTGGGATTTCCAAGAGTGATCCAATTGTAGCCATTGTGTCCTTTGCTTTGTTGTTTCCTCTAGGTAGTTGTTCAAATGTGATATCAATGAATGACTCTTTAAGGCTTTCCACCAATTTCTTGTATGAAGTTAGCTTGTCATCCTTTTTTTGATATTCATTGTTTACTTGATTGATTATGAGTTCAGAGTCCACATATACCTTTAGAGCCATAATTTTCAATTGTACTACAATCTTTAAGCCTATGACAAGATCCTCATACTCTGCTATATTATTCGTGCATGGAAATGACAGCTTGTAAGATTTGGGTATGCAGTCTCCTTGGGGAGTTATGAAGAAAATTCTTTCTCCTGACCCATATTACATGTAAGATCCATCAAAATACATCTTCCAGTGGTTTGCTACACTTATGCTAAAAATTGATTTGTCAGGCAATTCTGAGATAAGTGGGTTTTCTATGTATATAGGTGCCTCTGCTAGTTGATCTGCAATTAATTGTCCCTTGATGGCCTTGCGCTCCACATATTCAATGTCATGTTTTGTAAATATCATAACCCACTTGGTTTTCCATCCTATAAGAGTGGCTTTAGAAAATAGGTATTTGAGAGGATCTATCTTTGCGATTAGCTTGATCTGATGAACCAGCATGTAGTGTCTGAATTTTTGAGCTGCAAATACAACTGCTAGACAAGATTTTTCAATAGGAGTATAGTTTATATCATGTCCCACCATGGTCCTACTGATATAGTATATTTCTCTCTCTTTCATTTTCATCATGTTGGGCTAAGAGAGCATTGAGAGCTATTGTCGTTGTTGAAATGTATAGGATCAGTGGTTTTCCTAAAATTGGTGGCATCAAAACTGGTGGCATGGGTAAGTATTCTTTGATTTTGTTAAATTCTTGGTCGCATTTTTCATCCCATTTTTATGCTAGCCCCTTGTGGAGTAGATGAGAATATGGGATTTGTTTGTCAACCAACTGTGCTATGAATCTACGGATGGACTGGAGCTTGCCTTGAAGACCTCTTAGCTACTTTAGTGTCCTGAGTGCTTCAATTTCAAGGATCGCCTTGACTTTGGCAGGATCCACTTCGATTCCTCTCATTGACACAATATACCCTAGGAGCTTGCTTGATTGTACTCTGAAGACACACTTTTTTGGGTTGAGGAAGACTTTGTATTTTTCCAATCTGTCAAAAATGGAACTCAGAGCTACTATGTGGTCCTATCGTTTCCTTGATTTAGCCAATATTTCATCCACATAATCTTCCACCATTTTATGAATCATCTCATGAAAGATCAGTGCCATCACTCTTTGATAAGTTGCACCTAAATTATTTAGCCCAAATGGCATCATGTCCCACCAATAGGTTCCCCATGGACATGTGAACGTTGTCTTGTGTTGGTCTTCTTTTGATATCATGATCTGATTATATCCAGAAAACCCATCCATTAGCAATAGCATCTCGTGTCTAACCATCATATCCACTATCATGTCGATGTTCGGTAGTGGAAAGTCATCCTTAGGATATGCTTTATTTAAGTCTCTGAAATCGGTGCAAATGTGGATGCCCCTAGTTGGTTTTGAAATAGGTACTAGATTGGACACCCATTCTAGATAGTCAATTGGGTGTATGAACCTTGCATCCAAGAGTTTCTACATTCCATTTTGACTAGCAAGGCTATTTGGGGATGCATCTTTCTGATTTTTTGTCTTACAGGTTTTGCTTCAGGATATAAATCCAAGTGATGAACTACTACTTCCAAGTCAAGCCCAGGCATATCAGCATAATTCCACGCGAAGTTCACTTTTCTTTCTTTCAAGAATTCCGCTAAGATTTCTTGTTCTTCCATGAGAAGTGATTCGGCATAGAAAGTTATGTGTGGTAGCTCCTCTATTCCCAGGTTGACGGGATTACATTGTTCTGTCAGGACCGTTGATTTTTCTTGATGAAGTGTAGTGAGGGGAAGATTAAATCCTTCATCCTCTGGCGCCTCAGAGAGGTTTTCACTGTTGGATGTGTCCTTTATTTTTACTATTTTATGGTTAGAGAGTTCCACAATGTGGTTTTCACTCAATGACCTTGAGATTATTCTCAATTTTTCACTTTTGCAACTGAAGGACTCAATCGTCTCCCCGTAATAGCCATGAGTTTCCAGTCTGAATTCAAACCCAGCCTTATGATCTCCATATGGTACTATTTCTTGCAATCCCATGAATTTTGAGAGCGCCTCATCATTTTCGAACGTGTCCAAAATCGATGGTCCTCGTTGGTCATAGTCAATGAGTTGGGGGTAGACCAGGTTTATTTTGTGGGTTTGGTGGTCCAACTCAAAAGATAGGGTGCTAATCATGAGTAGGGAGGAGTCTTTGAAAAGCATGGGTAGGCTAGTTATGGTATCCTCATCATCACTACTACTACACACATCGGTTATGTCAAAGGTAAAGCTATCTATGACTCAACCTATGGACATGGGTAGCTGGAGGGCAATTGTCGATAGCTGAGGGGGAGTCTTGACTACTCCAACTAGGGGACCTCAGCCATGTATGGTTTCACTTGGAGGGGTACACCCAAGGCAAATATTTTTCATTCATCTCTCAACAATGATGGGTTCCAATTGGCCATTTGTGTTCCTTCCAAGGCTTTCATTTCTATTATAGCCCATAACAAGCATCATTTGTAGCCCCTTGCTTCACTCGTCCATGGGAAGATTAGGTGTGGTCTTTTCATCTTGGTATAGTGAGCTTGAATGTCTCTTTCATCCATGGCTTCCCGACTTTGATCCCCCTAACATCAAAATCTAGAAGGGTCCACCCTAAAATTTTTTGAGGGTGCTTCAACCGGTTGAGGTCATCCATGTGTCCTAGGATATTGAGGTAACTCTCCTGCGATAAAAGCATTTTTCTTCATCCTATAGTCTCCACACCCATTGCCTTGGATCATGAGCTTGATGTCAGATATGTCAGGTATGGAGGGTATCTTTGTTCCAAAAGTGGAGGCGATGTTGGATGGGTCTATATATGAAGTTGAGGGGCCTTCATCATTCTTTGGGACTTGGGGGACTTTATAGAACTTAGCTTCCAGATTCTTGCAGTAGGTGAAAGGTTCAGGATCACCATGAATTGTGACCTCTTCATTTTGGTATGAGAACTTGATGCATTGATGGAATTTCAATGCAACTACTTGCATCCCATGGATCCATGCATGCCCCAGGAGGATATTGTAAGGATGGTCAAGGTCAAGCACTTGACATGTAGTTTTCATAACGGTTGGCCCTACTTGAATAAGGAGTTGAATAGTGCCCTGAGACACTCTTTCTTGATCACCGTAAGCCCTGATTGTGATGCTTTTACATTTTTCAATGGAATCTTCAGAGATTCCCAGATTCTTTATGAGCTTTAGTGAACAAATGTTGAGACCTACACCTCCATCCACTAGGACCCTTTTGACCTTAATTTTGTGAACCAAGACTTCAAGGTGTAATGCATGGTTGTGAGATGGTTGGGTAGGGAATTCCTGATTGGAAAAGGTGAGGAGATTCAGAGTGGTAATGTTACCAATCATAGCTTAGAATTGCTCCATATCAAGGCTAGCAGAGATAGTAGACGAAGTCAATGCTTCCTCAAGTATTTCTCTATGGGCAGCTAAAATCTTCAGTAACTCCATGATGGAGATCTGAGCAGGGGTTCTTTTAACTAGTCAAGGACATTGTAACCATTAGGGATGGATTTTGAGGTGGAGGTCTTAGATGGCTACGATGCCCCAAAAATAGTGACCTTGTCTCCACGTGTGGTGACTCCATAATAAACATTTTCTCCCTTGATGCTAACAACAATGACTAATTCATCAAGGCATGTGACAACTCCTTTGTATACATGGTTCACTTTGACAAACTTTTTCTTACCTTTATCATTTCCTTGATTGTGGTTGGGCATCGGATTCGTGTATATTTTTAGATCTTCATTGCCAATCGGTTGCTCAACATTTATGATTTTATTATCAATGAGATCTTGGATGATATTTTTTAGTTTCATGCAATTGGCAGTCGTATGCCCCTTGAGCTTATGGTAATTGCAAAGGAAATTTTTGTTGTACCACAGTGGCTTCACCTGGGGTTCTTGGTAATTATTATGAGTGGGGACCTTGATGAGGTTCTCATTAACCAACTTTTTCATGATGGATTCTATTGACTCCCCAAGGGCTGTGAATTTCTGCTTGGGGGGATACTTGTTCTGTGGAGGTGGTCCTCCTTGATTGTTGAGATTATTGATTTGATTATGGGGTGGTTGTTGGGTTACCAAATTTTCTTGTGTCATATTGTGATTATTGTTTTGTGGTTGATGATGATGTGTTTGGTTAATTTTTCTTTGGATCACTGATGATGACCTTAGCATTGACCACTCCATCATTGGTGACATTCATGTTCTTTGCCCATGTGTGAGTTTTATCATTGTAGCTAGTGGATGGGAAACTATCTTGATATTCAGGATAGGTAGGCATGCCCTATTGTGTTATAAGGGCCCTTTCGATGTTGACCACTTTGGGGATCAATTGTTCGTATGTGGTGATGCATTGCATCTTTTGATAAAATGCCAAGGTCTTGTCCAGATTAACAATGATGGTGCAAACCTATTGTTCCTCTAGCATGGTCCATTTTCTTTGATTGGCCTTGGATCACCATCATTGTAGGAAGGAGGTGAATGATTCCCCCTTTCCTTGTTTGAGTGTCGATAATTCCTCTAAACTAACATCCGCATAAACGTTGAATGCGTAATTCTGGAGGAATGCATCTTTGATTTCTTGGAATGTTATAATGCTAGTAGGCAGACAAGAGAACCACTCCATGGCGACACCAGCTAGGCTCTGATAAAATAGTTGCATTAGATATGTGTCATTGTATGTGACTTCCTTACAATGTACCTGGAACTCCCTGATGTGATCTTCAGGGTTTCCTATCCCATGATATTTGTCAAATTTGGGTATTTTGAATCCCTTTGGGAATGGTACCATTGCTAATCTTCTATTGAAATGATAGGGACACATATTGTTGGGTGTCCTTATTATTTTTCCTGATTCAAGATTAAGCACTTGTTGTGAGAGCAGTCTAATTTGTGTTATCGCATCATCTTGTGGATCAGGAGGTGGGGTGAACATGTTTTGAGGTGTTGGGTTGACGGGTTGGATGTTGGTGGGAGTTTGTTGCAAGCTTTGTTGTGTGAGTAATGCATGCATTTTCTGTTGAGCCAATAATGCTTGTTGTTGGTTGTGTTTTTGTTGTGACAACAATATTTGTTGTTGGGTTTGTTGTTGGGCTGGTTGTTAGGTTGCTTCCTATTGTACTTGATAATCTTGCAAGGCTTGTTGATATGCTTCTTGCTAGGCTACTTGTAATCTTTCTTCGTATTGTGCTTGTGCTTATGCATGCTAGGCTTGATATTGAGCTTGGGCTTGAGCATGTGCTTTTTGGATTTCTTGTGCGATTTGAGCAGCTTGTATGGCTTGTGCAACTTGAGCCGCTTGCATAGCTTGGGTAGCTTGAGCTACTTGCGCAGCTTGGGTATCTTGTTGTTGTTGTAGTAAAGCTTGGGCTTGAGTAGCTTGTTGTGCCTGTTGTGCTTGTTGAGCAACTAGTTGTGCAGCTTGTTGGTTTTGGAGTGCCTTTTGATGGGCGTCTTGTCGAGCATCTTGTAATGCGATGGTGAATTAATTTTCCATATTATGTTTTGGCGGTGTTGGCGATAGATTGGGAGTGGTATGGACCATTATGATGGGTGGAATGGTCATGTTTATGATCAGGGTTTGAGTTGTGGATGGTGTAATCGAGACGCTTAGTCCTTGGGAAACCATGCTTTAGGAGATTTGAGGAATGGTGGATGTGTTAGTTGTTGGGGTTGCTTGGGTGGTCGCCATCTATTGTTGCGATATCGATGGAAAGACAGGAGGATTTGATAGGGTTTTCTAATTTGATTGATTGATGGAGGGTAGAGGAGGAAGACCCAACCCAAGGGGTGATGTGAATGTAAGTGGTAAAGCTAGAAATGGTGAAAAGATAGGCGTTACATTCCCTTGAAGTGTTGATGATGGATCAAATATTCCTCCGGCTCCAAACAAATCACCTTCTCCTAGTGAGGTAGGGAGAGAGGTTTGTGTGTCCAGAGGATAATTTGGTGTTGCATGATAAGAGGTTCGATTGGTGGAATCATGGAATGTAAGCGAAACGCAAGGGTGTGATGGATTTACCAGAATAGAGGGGATGTCTTGAGTGACACTTTGAAGTGAAAGCGTGGATGAGATTGAGGGCATAATCCCAAGAGGTCTTTCCACAATAGTGCTTACATCAAAGTCGGAAAGGATTTTAGCTCCTTCTTTTGCTAACTCAAGCATGTATTTGGAGGGATATAACCTCATCATAGCATTAACAATTTGATGATTTTTAGGATTTCGCACCATATCTAGGATTTCATCTTATGTCATCCCATTGTTGGTGATGTCCTCTACATGACCATCTTCCTAAGGATGTTGCGATGATAGAGGGAAATTTCTTGGAGGATTGCTTGATCCAACAGGATTTATTTTGGGAATAATTTGACTTAGATCACTTGAAGTTGATGTTTCCTTGGTGATTTCCATATTCTTCTTGTGTTGAGATCTTGTTTGCACCATAAAATAGAGATCAATTGATCTGACTTTAGGTACAAAAAGAGAAGAACTAGGATAAATTAAGGATCAAAGTGATAATGAAAATGAAGGATGGATGATACGGATGATAAAAACTCTTGAATAACCTTGAGGAAGATGCTAAACTTTAGGGCCTGATTTTATTTTATTTTTATTGATTTGGATAATGAACTTGTAAACTCTAGGAAGTTGTGTTATCCTAGGGTAAACTCCTATACAAGAGGATAATTTGACTAAGTGTGTTAAGTCAAACAAAGTGATTTTGGATAATGAACTCCTAGACCCCAAGATGTTGGATTTTATCAATAGGTAAATTCATTCACAAGGATTGATAATTTGGTCAAATTATGTGGAGAAGGATTCATCTACACATATCTAACCAAACAAGATTATTTTAATTTTTCCTAGAAGTTTAGCATAGATGATGTTTTCAAAGTTTTCAAGAGTTTGTTGGTGAAATGATTTTTTATTTTTGATGGTTGAGAGATGGGTGAGAGTAATTATTTTGATCCTAGACTTGACCTAGATAAAACTCCTTCTTACAAGTCCTCATTTTTGAAGAACATGCCATACTTCCTATGTGAGAAAAGCAAACCTTTGAAAGATATTAGGATTCTGCTGATAATAAAACTCATACAAGTTAGGATTATTTCTTGAAGCTTTCTTGTAGAATTTGTATACCAACGTTTCTCTTACCTCACAAAGCCTTGAAAGACTTTCTTCACGGTCCTTTGGACTAAGCCTTTTGAATTTAGGCTTGCAGATTTTTTATTTTGCGGGAAATCATTTGAAAGAGCACGTGTGTGGGTTCCAATTGTCCTTATCTTTGCTTAATGAGTTATTTTCACCACAAACAATTTCTTGATTAAAATTTCAAAATAAATGTCTATGCCTCAATTCCTTTTCATTCCACAAGGTCCCTTATGTGAAAATCGAGGTTTCAAGAGCATAGTTTCTTAGGTTGACTTTAGAGAGAGAAAATTGTGATTAAGTCCAAATACTTAGAAGCCTCTAAGGATGAAATACCTAGGGCAAGAAAGAGCACTTGAATTTGTCAAAGGTATTTGCTTCTTCCAAAGGGTTTGAAATTTTGAAGATCTTGTGACTGTTTTGTTTTCAAATGTTTTAAGAGCCAAGAAAGGTGTTTTTAATTCCAAGAACATGTACAATCCTAGGATGAAGAGACAATATTTGTTGGGTTCCCACTTGGATAAATCCAGCTGCGCATATTTAGTGCGGATGATTAGATTCTTGACCACACAGGCTCCCCCTTAAAGTGTACTCGCTTCTCGGGTCATCCAAGCATCAATACCCATGAATCTCCCATGGCATACTTCTCATCTCTACAACAGAATCGCATGTTACGTGGGGCAGCTTCAAAGGACATGACCTAAAAAAAAGCAAGCAAGCATATCCGATAGTTCGATCAACCTTCGTTGAAAAATAAATGGAGAACACTCGCAATATGTCACACTCACACTCACAAGATTGGTTCAATTTATTTAATCCCAAATGAAATGTGAAGGCAATCACTTACACAATTTAAGATCACCAAAAAGAGTTTTGATTCTCAAGATCGCTATGAAGTGCAAGAGAAGTGCATACATCCTTTTAGTGATATTACTTTGGGTTAGTACTTACAAAACAAAGAAGAACTTGTTCATTTTAAGTCCACAAAGCAATGATTTTATTCTTTTTAGTGCACCAAAATGAAATATAGAATTTACCTTGTTCAATTGTTAATCCTCAAACCAAATCTAGTGAATTTGTTCTAAAGTTCCTTTTAACCCTTTGTTGCAAAATTGAAAGCTTTTGTAATGTTCTTTATAGAGCCCAAAAGAAACTTTAGTGAACCTAAAAGAAAAAAGGCAATCAAATCCTTAGGAAGGGATTATAAGTTATCCCGAAGTCTTTAAAAACACTTAATACAACAAGACAATAAATTTCATAGTGAAAGATTCTTCTTTTCTCCCTCCTTGTCTCAATCTACAAAATTGTTTAGAACCAAGAAATACAAAGGTAGCAAAACAAGTTAGGATTCAAAAATTCAGAAACAAAAACCATATGTCAAAAAAAAATCAAATTTGACCCTTTTACTCCACCCTAGCGGCGCAGTTCACGGGTGCAGCGGAGTTTAGAAACTCCAATGGCCCAATATAGCATCGCTAATTACTAAGAGCGATACTCTGCAGTGAAACAAAGACGGTGATTACGGCTCTCTTTGGCCAGCAGTGTCGTTTGTATTTTAAAAAGTCAACGGTTGGGTTTGAAATTTGAATTTTTAGGCGGGAAGAGACGCAGTGGTGAAGTTTGGAAATTTAAGCGATGTAATATAGCGTCGCTTGACAGTCAGTGATTGAGTTTCCTGGAACCTACAAAAAAGCACAAAAAGCATAAAATTTTCTAGAAAAATGTGATTAGAACTTGAGATTTTCCCTCCTTCTAGCACCAAAATGTGAACCCCAATCCTATACTTGCACAAACACAAGAAACAAACACACAATTAGATTCATATGCAAGTAAGAACAAGGATTCCCCATGAAATTCATTTGCAATGCTCAAAGATAGGAAAATTAAGAACAAAACATGAAAAGAAAAAGAAATCCTAATTAAGCATGCAAATCCTCGATCCCATGGGGGAATTGGTTCCAATTATGTGTAGAAATTGGCTCTTTCTCAACTCCTTTGTAAACTTGATGAAGATTGATCCACTTGATGGTGAATAACAATGTGATTCTTTGCCAAAAATATGCAATAACCTAGCTATGATGATGGCAAATGCTCAAATAAATGGATGAAATTGCTCTTAATGTGAAGATAATAACTTTGCTCTCAAATTGTGGATGAAGAATGAGAAGGAAAGCCTCTTATTTATAGATGTGATTAAGAGAAGAAGAGGAAAAATGGATGAATGTGGGAACATTCAACATCCAATGACCAAGTGCCACTTGTCAAGATGTGAGTGGAGGAAGGTTGTGCACATTTTGATGAATGAGCCAATAAATGATATTAGGTAGAATTTCAAATTTATGAAATGACAAGTCTTGAAGAGGGAAATAAAATGACTTAAATGCCACTTGGCTCAATGCACAAGTACATGTAAGAGGAGAATGAATGCTTTGTTGGATGTACAAATACACTTGGAGAGATTTCAAATTTGGAAGAATATTCCTAAAAGATGCCAAGTTGAAAGAAAACAAGGATTTTATAAATCTATTAAATGTATTTTCATGTGCAAGTGGCAAAATCTAGAGAAATTAAGTGAGTGGGATTAAATTAACAAAGATTTAGTTAATTTAATAGGATATTAGTTGATGTGACTATTTGATTTAGATTTTGTGATTTTATTTAAATCAAAGTTGAGAAGAAAATGGTTTAGGTTTTAATTAAATTAAGATTTTGACTTATTTAACTAAAAAGGGGATGATGTTAGATTAAATTAAATAGAATTTAATTTATTCAATTTAATAAGATGACCTTGGATATTTTAATTAAATATAATGAAATATTTAATTAAATAGAGACATAGGGTTAATTAAATTAAATTGGTTAATTTAATCAACCAGGAAGAATGACTTAATCAGATAAATAATGATTTATTCAATTAAGGGATGAAAGGTGATGACAAGCTGAGAAGGTGATTTAGGATGAAACGGTGTTAGTAATCAGGATCAAGTGTGTCAGTATATTTTCCATGTGTACACCCACCAAAGTAAAAATCAAAACCATGTGGATCCCAAAGAAAAAAAATAGAATGCCTTCAAATGAAAAATCCATAACGACATCCAAAGTTGCTAGTCCAATAAAATATCATTCACATTCTCCATCTCCTAAATCTATTTTGGGTCCTTATGTTCCAAAATTCACTATCCCAACTCCTCCATTATCACCACATTCTCCATCCATCAACCCTCTTATTATTTCACATCCACCACATGTGCCAATGTTGGTCCTGAACACCTTCCCCCATCACACAACCACTCCATCATTCCATCCATACACTTTACAACATCCCATCCATTATCCCACATATCTACCCCATCACATCCCTTTAATCCATCCTCTTGCATAATCCATCCATTCTAATAAGGTTGTACCAACATCCAATGGTCGCTTTACACATGGGATCTTATTACCTCATATAGAACTTGATGCTTGATTCCTTCATCTATCCCCTTATCACATGTCTTCCAAATCCATTTATCCATTTATCCATTCATCCCTATCCTTATCCGTCTTCATCCACATTTCTATCCCAAAAGTCAAAAAATCAAACAAAAAATAATAAAGAGAAATAATCCATCCAATGGTGAAAACTTGGTAAACAAGCACCTTGGATAAGTATCATGATGAAAACCTGGCAAATAGGTGTCATGTGTAAATTCCCCATCCTATTTACTTCCACAATTGGGGGCAACTTCCATCTATGCATCCCCTTCCTTTAACCCCTACATCTGCCTCTCTTCCACATCCTACCCATCATATCCCATTTGTATCCAATCCCTCCATCTTCCTTGCGATCTTGACCTAGATAGGGGGAAACATATATACATGCTATGGACACCTTTTGGAATACATTCCCCTCATCCATACACTATCCTATTCCTATCCACATCCATCCACCTTCCTTATCCATTCATCATATTTGCACCTGTTTACCTTCGTCATCCATCCAATCATGCCACCATCCATCTCCCTTCCTTATTTGTATCTCCTATCCATGTTCATCTCACTCCCTTATTCACCCATCTCACTATCTTCCATCCCTCTTCCCTCATCATGCATGACATCTTTAGAGTGGGGGCATCTCCTTATTTGTGACGGATTCCTTGGAGACATCGTCCATCCATCCATCTAAGTAATCCCTTCCACCTCCCCATCCTTATCTTCCTACCCATCCAAACAATCTCTTCCATCCTTCTAAATCTATATCCCTCTATCCATCCATCCAAGCATCTTTCCATCTCCCTATCTTTATCTATCCACCCCTTTATCTTTATTTTCATTCCATCTCATAATCCCTTGTCATTGGTATCAAGCTATAGGCTTCCCTCATGCAATCCAATGCCATAAATCTCATTATCATCATTCCTATCTATTCCTAACATCTGTCTAATATACTATCACTTTTCATCACTCATTTATCAATCGTCTCATCATCCCAATTCATCTTTTGATGATTTGGATAACTATCCCATCCCTCAGCTTCCCCTAATCCACATCAAATGCATATCGACTATCCTATTTGCACGGCCTATCCTAGCTCATCATATCAGCTCCATCATCATATCTCCTTATCATGGTCATCTCATTATCCTTCATCCATTGTCTGTCTTTGGGCTTTTGTCAAACTATGTTGCCCTTGTGCTTTCATGTAGGCAAGGTTGATCATTTGATCCACCCCTGGGGCTTCCTGTCTAGTCTATCATCTTTCATCGTTTGTCTTTGGCCTTGTATCGAACTATGTTGCCCCTGCACTTTCATGTAGGCAAGGCCAATCATTTGATCTACCCCCAGGGCATTTGTCCATCCAATCTGCACCATCCATCGAGGTCTCCATTTTCCTCTTCCACTTTTATCCATGTCCTTAAGTCAAACTACGAGGGCTTTGTGTTTTCATGTAGGCAAGGTTGATCTTTGATCAACCCCCAAGCCCCTAGGCCTTTAGGGTGTGTCAGTCTTGTGTCCCCTAGGTCTTTAGGGTGTGTCGATCTTACGTCCCCTAGGTCTTTAGGGTGTTTTGGTCTTGTGTCCCCTAGGTCTTTAAGGTGTGTCAATCTTATGTCTCCTAGGTCTTTAGGGTGTGTTGGTATTGCATCCCCTAGGTCTTTAGGGTCTTGTGTCATCACTTTTTTATCTTGTCATCTGGTCATCTATTCATCTTGTTGTGTCATCAAGTATGTCCTTATCATAGCTGGTATTCACAAACAAAGGTCACTTGTATCATGAGGTTCAATCGTTTTTGGAGTCTCTTGCGTTATAATCGATCTTTTAGTTTTGTATCCATCTTTGGTCTCAACAAGATGTATCCTTCCTAATAGACCACATCAATCCCATCCACCCTTTTGATTATGTGGCAAAGGATGTTTGAAATTTGATTGTGATCTTTTTATTCTTTTGACCTTTGTTTATCATTTGAGCTCCTTATCATCACTTGTCAAGGCCGCCATGATCTATCATATTATGGTGTGTTTTGACTGATTAAAATAGGGGCATATCTTGATCTTTATTTGTTGTTGTCTTCTTGGTTGTTCCACATAGTATCCACCAAGACCTCTAAGGTCTTGTGTTACGTTGGGGCATCCTTTTGTGCTTGTGGTTATCTCAATACCTTGCTTGACCAAAGTCATCACAACTTTGGGGTGTTGGGATAGCCTCCTTGTTTGTTTTGTTTGTATATGCATTAGACACTAATCTTCCTTGGTTTCACATACCATGGTACCTGGTGTCTTATGCTATAGCAAAAATTAATGCTCTGAAAATTGAAAATTGCATTAGGATTGCATTTCATTTTCTCTTCCATTGCATTGCATGTATCCTCTCATCCCTCCTCTTCCATCCTTCTCATCATTTCATCATCTTTTTAATCTTCTTAGGATAATAATGATTTTTTATTCTAAGCATATTTATCTCCATCATCTTCATTCATTTTAACCATCTCACATCTCCATCCAATCCTAATCCATTCAATCTAGAAAAAATCATCTAATCACATCTTTGGTCTTGTTCTGAGCCTTGCTACAAGCCTTGACCCAATCATCATAATCATCATCGGGATATATCCTTCCCTATCCTTTTGTGTTGTTTTGGGATGTATCATTCCCTCATCAACAACACTATCATCATCATTAGCAACAAGATGTATCCTTCCCTATCCTAGTGTTGTTTTGGGATATATCATTCCCTCATCAATAACACTCCATCCATAATCAAGCCATCTTGGCTTGTAGCTTGACCAGAGAAACATCCCTTTTGTCCTTACACTCCATTTTTTCTTGCCTTTATCTCTTCATCTTACCATCCTCTATTCCACCCATCATTTTGCATCATCTTCCCCATCTACCCTTGCATCATCTCATCCATTTCGAGAGCACACCTGTGTTCTCTTAAACCCACATGTCCTCTCAAGGGGGCATCCTCAATCCCTAATATTCATCTTCACTCCCATCAACTTTCCTCTTAGTCACTCCTCGAATGACTAGGGCATCTTCCTTAATCTAACCATCTTCTTCTAAGTGCTATGTTTTCATTTTCTTTGAAATGATGCTACTTCGTAACCGTAGACACATAAAAATGACCTAGGCATGCAAGCTCTATTTTACCACTTTCGTCCTAGCATAATTATGACATTTTAATTATGTCCTTGGTCCACCTTCGACTATTAATTAAATAATTCATAATTATTTAATTAATTCATGTCTTTTTATTCTTCATGATTATTAAATAAATAAATTTTATTTATTTATTCAATACGTCACTAATTGTCTAAAATCTTCTTGTAATTAAATAAATGTCTTAATTTATTTAATTATCTTTATTCATTATGTCTTCCTAATTATTAAATAAATATATCTTATTTATTTATTTAATATGTCACTAATTCTTAACTTTTCTTATAATTAAATAGATTTATTAATTTATTTAATTATTAGGCACATTCTCTAAATTAAATAATTATCTTTAATTATTTAATTGCCTTATTTGACATTTCCCTCATTTTAAATAAAATTAATTATTTAAAATAGCCTCACATGTTAACTGCCACTTCTTTTTAGTAAATAATCTAAAATCAATTATTTACTCTCACACAAAATCCATATTTTCAATTAATTTTAATTCAAAAATGGTAATATTCTTCCATAAATCAAGTAATTTCTAAAATTATTGATTTTCCAAATCTTATCTTTTTGTCCCATCTTTATCTTCTTGATTTTCAAAATCTTTCTTTTTCTCGCTAATCTTTATCCTCTTGTCACATTTATTTTCAAACTGTTGATTTGATTTTCTCAAATTACATCTTGGTCACTCACTTCAAAAAAATTCCATAACCCTAATTATGGGTTGTCACACACAATCTTGACCTCTGATTTTAGGCTTTCATCAACTTTTAATCCTGGTTGTCCATCCAAAATTGCATTTTCTATAAAATGCCAATTTTGCTCACATTTTTGGACTACCTACACTTACACACTTAGACTTCTTTGCATTTTTATACTCGATCTAGTTGCTTATTGATTCTTAGGTACTCTTGTCATAGGCATAGCCATATTTATATAGTTTAACATTTATCATTTGCATGATAGCATTATAGTCATTTAAATCCTTCAAACCTTGCTTTGGACCTGTCCTTTGTCATAGTTATTGCTCACACACTGAAATTTGAGGGCAACAATCACATATTTGCAGCAAGTTAGAAGGTGCTATGGAGGTGATTCATGGAGGCTTCAAGGATTATTTGGTATAATCGTTCTATTTATTATTGTTCCTTCATTGTGCTTTATAGCTTTCTTTGGGTTTTATATTATTGATCTAATCATTGCTAAAACTAGGAAAATTCTCATTGATACATTTGGTGAACCTAACATCTCTTGCCCTGATCATTAGTTTTTGTAGGTTTTTGTTACAAAAATTTGCATTATCTAATCAATTTGTGATTTTTTGTGAAATTGTAGATTTTTGGTGAAGCGGCTGCAAGTTATTAAAACCGTCCCAATCAACTGATCATGAAAAATTCCACATATAAGATTAAGGAAAATGATTTTTGGGTTCTTTAGATCTCAATCTCACCTTTCCACAGCTATCATATGATTTATTACAAAAATTTGCATTATCTAATCAATTTGTGATTTTTTGTGAAATTGTAGATTTTTGGTGAAGCGGCTGCAAGTTATTAAAACCATCCCAATCAACTGATCATGAAAAATTCCACATATAAGATTAAGGAAAATGATTTTTGGATTCTTTAGATCTCAATCTCACCTTTCCACAGCTATCATATGATTGGAATTTTGATAAAAACAGAAAAAATTATGTCATTTTCAATTTTTCTGTTGAAAAAAGAGAAAATATGTCAAAAAGATCAATCAATGCAATCTCACATAGCTTAAATAGGGGGTCAATTCACAACAAATTTTCAATTTCAATTTTTCAAAAGGTTTCTAATTTGCATTTTTCGGCATTAGATAGATTCTAACTTAGTTTAGAGTTTAATTTAGAAACTAGAATTTAGATTTTAAAGTAGATTCTAATTTAGATTTTGAATTTGAATTAATCCTTTAGATTTAACTTAGATTTTAACTTTTTGTTAGCTTTTTAATTAGATTTTAGATTTTAGATGATTTTTTAACTAGATTTTTAAATTAGTTTTTTATTAGATTTTAAATTTGTAAATTAGATTTTATTAGGATTTTATTAGATTTTAGATTTTAGATATAGATTCTAATTTAGTTTAGATTTTTAATTTTTTTTTAATTTAGTTAGATTTATAAGTTTTAATTTAATTTAGATTTTTAACCTTTTAATTTAGTTTAGATTTATAATTTGTAATTTAGTTTAGGATTTTAACAGATTGCATGTTTTAGATTAGAGATTTTTGGTTACTAATCCTTGTTGGTAGCGTGTGGCATTTACATTTTGAGGGTCCAAGATAATTTGTTCAAACTACTAATTTGTGGTTTTGCAAATTCATCTTTCCAAGAAATCCAAATTTGAAACATTGTGTCTATGATTTTTAGATTAGAAAACATTTCATTTGGTGCACTAAAATGAACATGTCTTTGATTTTGTTTGATTGTGCTTGAAGGTGGTAGGTGACTATGCTCTCACCTTGGGCAAACTAAGTGATCAGAAAACTAGACCCACCTTATTTTTGTGTAACCTTGATGCAATAATTGAAGTATCCTCTCCCCTTGTGCATTATGTAATCTTGGGTGTAAGAGAAACAATTATTGCCTCTAGAACTTGGACCTACCTTGGTGGGAAGAAGTACTCACCCCAAGGAAACTCAGACCGGTAACAGATATTTTTGGCCAAGCTACCCCCGACCGATATATAAATGTGAATCCTAAGGGAAAGCCTAGGATTACGAGTACGAATGTGTCATACAGACCAAGTAGTACTCCCCAAAACCCTATTGAGCATAACCTCTTCAGGCTGGAGTGCATCCTAAATGAAGCTTAATCTTGTGCCCCATTTATGGCCACTCGAATGGGGGTCCCGAATTAAACAACTTTGTGTAGTAGCCAAAATCCTTCTATTTGCTAGCGCAGCAACAATCATTGTGAAGGCATCCACATCTTTGTGCAGTTTTTAGTAGAAGTGATCAATCTGCCATGGGAGTTTCATAGGGGTTGGAAGCTTGGTTGGCCTAAGAAGAGAGTGCACTATAAGGGGGAGCCCGTGCAGCCAAGCTTCTGGATTCACACGCTAAGGATATGCAGTTGTGGAAACCCATGTGGAATCTAGCGAATATTGTCCTGGCCTAACCATAGGATTGTGCTTGTCTTATTTGTGTTTGTCTAAATTCAAACTCTCATGCTTGCCAAGTGTTTTTTGGATACTGAAACAAAGCAAACAAGATTCACACATCTAGAAACAAACAATCAACTTCAAACAAATCAGATTTTTTATCAAAACTTCAAGTCCAAACATTTTAGCCTGCTGTCAAACATCTTCTTCCAAAAGTCTTCAGTCAAAACCATATCAGAAAATTGCTCAAATCTCCCATTCCTTGTACACTTTAGCTTTCATCTTACCATAGGGTCATCTTTGCAAATTTTAGCTTCATCTTTAGGCTTCACCATTTGCATTTTCCTGGTCATAAACCAAAAACTTAGGTCCTCATCTCATGTTGCATATTTTGGATTAGGACAACCTTACCTCACTTTGCAAAATCTTGACTTCAAAAATTAGGCTATCATTGGACTTAATCATCATTATCTTCTTTAGTCATTGTCCTTTTGTGAGATCCTTCCAACTCAAAATTCTAGTTAGGAAGACTCACTTGTCATTTTGTCCTTGTCATTTAGTCCTTCAAACAAGTCCTTTGATATTCCAAAATTGGGACATAGATCAAGCATAGGCTGGTTAGGCAACCTTCTTCCAAATCATTTTAGACCTTTGAATTTGCATACCTTAGACATTCAAATCATTTTAGACCTCACCTTGCATATCTTTAAAATCCAAAATATTGTCATCATAGTCCTCATTTGGCATCTAGACTTTGCATTGGTCATTTCCTTAACCAAAATTTTCACATTAGTCCTCATTGTCACCTTGGCATTTGACATCCTTTCTTGACAATTTTATCACCTTGCATTAGTCATTTCCCTTATCCAAACGTCATTATCACCTTGCGTTGACATCCTCCAAAAAAACAAAAACATTAGTTTCATAACTTTTCATCTGTCTTCATTGTCCTTTGCCATTAGTCATTTTCTTTAGACAACATTTTCATATTGCATCCCTTATTGTCAAAAATCCAAAAACATAGTCTTAGTTTCATGCCATCCACCATCATTTCTTCAAGTCACTATGACATGCTTGCTAGTCAAATTGAATGACAATTTATCAGTAATGGTCAAGCACAACTATCCATGGACTTTAAAAAACTATACCTCCACTCCAAATGCAAATTTTCCATGACCCATAGTCAAACACCCACATGCCCTTCCTACCAAAAATTCACAAATCCTAGTCCTCCACCCATCTACCCTAACTACCAAGAGCCCCTTAACACCATTAGTCATGCCCACCCTAACCTTAACAAGGGAAACCAACCATCCATCAATCCATTCCAAGCCTCCACTTCATATCCTAGTCCTTCGTCCATGCCATATCCTAGTCCTTCATCCATGTCATATCATAGTCCTTTGTCCACATCATATCCTAGTCCATTATCCATGCCATATCTTAGTCCTTTATCCACATCCAATCCTAGTCCTTCACCCACTAATCCTTTCCAAGCCTCCATGTCATATCCTAGTCCTTCATGCAACAATCCATTCCAAGACACTCCATCCCAACATACATTTAGTCATGAAAAAGAATCTAGTCATGGTATCCAAAGTCACATCCCATTTAATAAGCTTAAAGACACATGTCAAAAGGAAAATCCAAAGCATGACATCATAACATCACCGTCATGTCAAGATCAAAGTGGTCCTTCCCATGACCCCATCTTTAAATCCATTCAATAAGTCCTCCTAGACAATCATGGCATACCAAAGACACCTATCCTTGGTCAAGAGTCCATCCACAACCAGTTCATTCAAGATGAACATATCCTTGGTCAAGACCCTATTTTCGATCATGTCATTCAAAATGAACCCATCTTTGATCAAGACACTACTTTGGAACAAGTCCAAAATGATCCACTCCTTAACCTCTATGCCATTCATGATGAAACACTTGAAGACAAATCCGTCCAAACTTCAAGTATTGACACTTCCAAAAATGAGACACTTGCCTCCATGGGACACATAGATGATCTTCCCCTAGAACAAGAGGCTACTATTCTAGACATATTTTCAAATGATCAAGCTATAACTGAATTTAGTGGGCTCTATGACAATGACCACGAAGATGGTTTCGAAATTGACTGGGAAGCACCAGAAAAATCATCAGAATCTGATATGACAAAAAATGAGACCACAGATGTTCGTCAAAAATCTATTCAACATGACAATAAAGCTATGTCATATTATCAACTAGGGTCATCTATCTTTTTTAGAGCAGGATTTCTTACAGATGAGAATATTTTGAGCATTAATTTCCACAATAAATATGGGTTAGCATCTTGCTTCCAAAATGACAAGTACCCCATCACAAACATAATCTGTCAGAACATGCATTATCAAGGAAAAGGACTAGGCCTACATGAGCAAGGAATTTTAGAACCTGTACAAGTTCAGGCAAATTATGGACATCAAGGTCTTGGCTATTCTGCAGTTGGAGAATCTAATGATGTTAGTGGTCCCTCTTCAATATTGGGGGCAACTTTATCAAGTACAAACATCAAAATGGGTGTCATGAGTAGTCCTTGTCATAATATTGTTGCCAACACCCCTTCCCTCCACACCCCAAACCATCATTCCATCATGAATAAACCTTCCATTTGGAACCAAAAAAAGTATTACAAATAAAAAATCCAAAATCACATGTCAAAGGCCATGGAATCAATCAAAAATACAATTGGACAAATGAAGCTAAAGTGGATCCAAAAATAAAATAGATCAAGTCAAGAAAGGAATCAATCAATCAAAGAAAATATGTCAAATAAAAAAGTCAATCAAAATGTGGAGCCATAGCACAAGAGGATTCCCACATACAATACATGTCCACCTCCATCAAAATGGTCATCAAGCAAGACATATAAAAGTGTTGGTTCCAAACACTATCCTAATCCGACGCCCAAAGTTTGGAAAATAAAAATTGCTACATCCAAATATCCAAATAATCTGCCCACCATCATCCATCATAATCCTACATCTTTCCAAAAGTCCAAATGTCCCATGTCCCAAATCCATCACATTTTGGTAGCAACTCTTTACCACAAGGACTCTCATGGCATTCTATTGTGATGTGTGTATTTTGATAAGGCCAACTCTAGTATCACAAAGGATCACAATGACATCAATCATCTATATGCAAGCACTATCATCCTGACAAGGAAACTAGTTCAGAAAGGTCATTATTGGCATATCATGGCACTAGTCTCTATTTCACAAAAAATCGCTTGCCTTCACGGTTTTTATTTTTATCTTCGCGGCTATGCCTTACCTTTAAATTGCTAAAATTCTTCAGCGTGCTCCATGTGGCTTCTTCTTGAAGCTTTTTTCTTTTCATATCGCTTCGCTTTTGCCAGTCTCTGTCTGTGTGACGTGTGGCTTTCTCTGGTTGCTTTTTGAGTTGGGCCCACCATGTAGTATTTTATCGCTCGGCGTCACCCACATGGCTCCCTCTCGGAGCTTTTCACTGGGTTTCCCTTAGTCTTTTTGCTAGGCCCCGTCTGCTTGACACGCGGCAGTTCTTTATGCATCGATTACCTCAGAATTGTTGTTGCACCGTTTGTGCTCGCTTGCCTCCGCATTTTCTTCTTTGGTGTCGCGTGTTTATTTTTGCTGTTGCATGGTTTTTTGTTCCCTTCAATGGCATTGCTAGCGTGCTCTTGGGTGATCATTATTTTCAATGGCGGCTCGAGGTGATCTGGGGCGTCAATCTTTGCTCACGGCTTTCTTTCTCTGTGGTGATTCAGGCGGTGGGCTGGCCTATTTATGCGGCCATTTTTCTCTTTTATTAGGTTGTTGTTAAGTTGCTAAAAGCTCCTAAGCACTGGGAAGAGCCTTTGTAATATTTTTACTAAACTTATAAATTACAGACTGTGCCAATCAATTCGGCCTTTCTGCTTTTCATGTATTTAGTAAGACTGTTAGTCTGTGTTGTTATTTTCCTATAATGTATGAATGTCTATTCTTCAGCTTTTATGATCTTTCATAGCTAGATAAATATAGATCATGTTTCTCAACTCCTCTGTGTTGGCTAAGGTTATGTCAGATTATGTTATGCAATTTGAGGGTGTTTGTTATGTTTTAAAGTGCTTTTGAGAAAATTTACTTAATAAACAGTATTTTGGTGGTTCAAGCCTTTGCATCCTACACTATGCTCTGGTAAATTTGTCTATGATTTTTGCACATCGCCTGTAGTTTAGATTTCACGTTTTTCTATCTTTCTAACATTTTACCTTCCCCACTAAATGAAGATTTGGCTTCGATAAAACCCCAGAGGTCACTTAGCTAGCGCACTATGTCCCCCAATAGCTAAGTTTCCCATAAAATGATTGCTACATGAAAAATCTTACATCGACACCGTCAAAGGCTTCAGCACAGTTAGTGGTCATCTAAAGCATCAAGGCTATCTAGCAAAACTCAAAAATACAAAAAAAATCAAAAATCAAAAAAATCGTCACCTTGATGAAAACCTAGCAAACAAGCATCATGGTGACACCAAAATTTTAAAAAATGACAAAAATAGTAAAGAGAAAAATTTCACCCAATAGTGAAAATCATTCTTATGGCGCTTTGGATAAGTACCATGATGAAAACCTGGAAAATAGACGTCATGTGTAAATAAATTGTCCATGTGGACCATTACACTTGGGGGCAAGTTGTCTTATTTCCTATACCCTTCACATGACATTTTTGATAGTTTCGTCCATCCATCTAAGCCCTATCATTTCATCCATTTTCCCACCTACTTTGATCTTCTTAAGGACTACAGTACAAACATAAATCATGCTTTGGGAAAAAAAATTGACATGTCTATTCTTTGGTCATACACTTCCATGAAATATCATGTCATCGCCTTCATAACAATATCCAAGCCCATACCTCGACAAAAATAAATTATCCTTATGCAAAATAATCCTCATGTCTCCTACTTTTTTCCTATCACTTATCTTGGTTTCCCTTGTCAATGGTCTAAGGATCCCCCGTCATCCCATTTAGTCCTAACCAAGGCATTCCATTTGTAACAATATGGCAACCTAGCACATCATCCAAAATAGTCCTTGGCTTTGTCCCTAGCCCTGTTGTGGACTTTTATCCTCTTGTCATATCATTTTCATCCTCACGTTGTTTTGGGATGTGTCTTTCCCACGTCAAACAACATTGTCGTTGTCATCGTCACCTGTCAATTGGTATTCAACTTAACTAGAAAAAAATCATGGTTGTCCTTGGATTCATGTGTGTCGTCATCATTCACATGCATTTATCATGAAAATCATAAAAAGTCCTGAAAAAAGCCCTAAAAATCAACAAAAGTCCTAAAAAAAAATCCTAAAAATTGCAAAAAGTCCTAAAAATAAAATAAGTCCTAAAAAAAGACCTAAAATTTGAAAAATATACTGAGGAAAACACAAAAACATTCCAAAAGTGTCAAAAATCTCAAAAAAAGGTCAAGTTTGTCTCGTCATTTTGAGTCAATCACCTCAATCAATCTTTGTCTTGTTCGAACTGTGTTGTCTCTACGCATTTGCTATGTTGGCAAGATTCATCTTTGAATCCCTGAGACATTAGGTTCATCCTTCTAGTTTTGTCATAATTAAATCATGGCTTAATCTTTTGTCCTTCGGAAAAAGTCATTGGTCGTGTCGAAGTACGAGGTCTCTGAGTGCACGACGTAGGAAAGGTCATCAATCGATGAGCCCCTGAGGCCACACTAGGTCTATCCATTAGGGTTCATGGCACTGCACTTTCATGCACATCAAAAATCTTCAATTCAATCAAATTATCTCTCAATTCTACATAGGAAATCTATCGACAATATTTTTAATCAACATCTCAATCAAAATTGCATATCAGCAATGACATGTCATCAAATTTGTCACCTACACAATTGCTATCAAGACAAGTCAACCTATCAATCACGGTTCTTCTTCAAATGTGTCCTTCTGAGGAATAACTCTTGTCATTTCTTAATGCTTTTGGATGTGTCCTTCCTAAGCATCGTCGTTATCATCTAGCATTTTGATAGATTCTCCTAACTCTGAGAATTGATCCTCAAGTAACATCAACATCATTCAGGATGTGTCCTTCCTGAATCTGGCATCACTCGACATCTGGCAACCTAGACTTTGTCAACTCTGGCACTTCGACATTAAAACACTAGATATTTTCAACACTTGACAAACACAATATGTCCTTTTGATGGTTATCATGATATTATTTCCTAACATCACAGGGGCCACGACATATCATGATGATCATCATTGTCATTTTTTATCATCCTACTACTAGTTCCTCAAGGATGTCCTAATTTTAGGATTTAGAGGAGCAACAACGTAGTACGATGGTCGTTTTTGTCTTTTATTGGTTTTCATGAGGCTAGTTTCTCGAGGATGTCCTCACATCAGGATTTAGAGAAGCAATGACATTGCATGATTACCCTTGTATATGACTGTTTGATCCATGTCATGGTTCGACCTTGCACACTATTGATCTATTTCATATCATAGTGTATGTTGGCCATTACGACATTCCGCCGAATGATGATTCAAGCAACAACTATTAAAGTACTATGGAAAATGTTGAAGGATTCTTTTTTCGTACTAACATACATTTCCTTCCCCATACTAACATCCTTGTCTTTTGCGCTAACGTTTCTTCTATTCCTTCATCTTTTATCCTTTCATCCATTTCAAGAACACACTCCTATTCTCGAAACCCGATTGTCCTCTCGAGGGGGCGTACCGCTACCTCCTCGTCATTCTTCCTCATCCTATTTTGCACTGGGGCATATTTTTGACTTGTTTTCTTTGTCACAATGCGACATGCTACATTATGACAAAGAGGGGCAAAATATAAACACATAAAAATGACCTAGGCCTACAAGCTCTATTTTACCACTTTCGTCCTAGCATAATTATGACATTTTAATTATGTCCTTGGTCCACCTTCAACTATTAATTAAATAATTCATAATTATTTAATTAATTCATGTCTTTTTATTCTTCATGAGTATTAGATAAATAAATTTTATTTATTTATTCAATACGTCACTAATTGTCTAAAATCTTCCTGTAATTAAATAAATTTCTTAATTTATTTAATTATATTTATTCATTATGTCTTCCTAATTATTAAATAAATATATCTTATTTATTTATTTAATATGTCACTAATTCTTAACTCTTCTTATAATTAAATAGATTTATTAATTTATTTAATTGTTGGGCCCATTCTCTAAATTAAATAATTATCTTTAATTATTTAATTGCCTTATTTGACATTTCCCTCATTTTAAATAAAATTAATTATTTGAAATGGCCTCACATGTTAACCACCACTTCTTTTTAGTAAATAATCTAAAATCAATTATTTACTGTCACACAAAATCCATATTTTGAATTAATTTTAATTCAAAAATGGTAATATTCTTCCATAAATCAAGTAATTGCTAAAATTATTGATTTTCCAAATCTTATCTTTCTGTCTCATCTCTATCTTCTTGATTTTCAAAATCTTTCTTTTTCTGGCTAATCTTTATCCTCTTGTCACATTTATTTTCAAACCGTTGATTTGATTTTCTCAAATTATATCTTGGCCACTCACTTCATATTTTTGCCCTAACCCTAATTATGGGTTGTCACATGCAATCTTGACCTCTGATTTTAGGCTTTCGTCAACTTTTAATCCTGGTTGTCCATCCAAAATTGCATTTTCTATAAAATGCCAATTTTGCTCACATTTTTGGACTACCTACACTTACACACTTAGACTTCTTTGCATTTTTATACTCGATCTAGTTGCTTATTGAGTCTTAGGTATTCTTGTCATAGGCATAGCCATATTTATATAGTTTAATGTTTATCATTTTCATGATATCATTATATTCATTTAAATCCTTCAAACCTTGCTTTGGACTTGTCCTTTGTCATAGTTATTGCTCACACTAAAATTTGAGGGTAACGATCACATATTTGCAGCAAGTTAGAAGGTGTTATGGAAGTGATTCATAGAGGCTTTCAGGATTATCTGGTATAATCATTTTATTTATTATAGTTCCTTCATTGTGCTTTATAGCTTTCTTTGGGTTTTATATTATTGATCTAATGATTGCTAAAACTAGGAAAATTCTCAATGATATAGTAACACCATCTCAAAGAGGGGAAAAATGTAGACATCTAAATTTGACCACTTATATTTGGTCAAATTTACCATTTTCGTCTAAATATCCTTTTATCCACATTAGTTAAATAATGTTACTATTAGCTAATTAATAACCCTAAATTCTTCTAAATCTCTAAGATATTTAGTTAAATAATTAAATACCTTACCCCTTTGTTCTTTTCTTCCAAAGAATTAAATAAATAACCCACTTATTCAATTCATTTTATGTCTTGTCCACACTTAATCCTAATTCATCTCCTAATCCCATCATTAGGGATGTGATACATCCCTAATCCATGATTAGGATGTCACATCCTCCAACTTTTGAAAGTTGGCTCCTAATCATCGTTAGCGACCTAAATCTCTTTTGATCCTTCATTAACTAATCTAATCAATCCTTTAGTCAACTCTTCCAACATCCCAATGGAATTTTTAATTCCATTTTATTCTCCCAACAACCTTAATGGAATTTTTAATTCTATTTACAATCCCCATGTCCTCTTCCCCATGTGAATTAAAAATTCACATTTATTCATTCAATGCATTTCTCTTCCCCATGTAAGTTGTTGGGAAATTCTAAATCCCTTCATAAATCACATCAATCACATGGGACAAAGACCTCCTTTATGAGAACCTTTTCTTATCCCTAAAGTACTCCCCAATCATGTGAATTTAAAATTCACATTTATTCCCCCAACAACTTCTCTCATCCCATGATGATAAGAGAGGACTTTCTAAAATTCATCACTTATCACCATCACCCTCATATGGGGACAAAAACTTATTTTTTGAGGAAATCTTTCCCTAATCCCAAGGTACTTGCAAGTACCTCCACCTCACATGTCCTCTCTCCACCTCACATGTTCTCTTTCCACATCACCTATCATTTTGACACCTCCTCTTCCACATGGCAAGATGTGAGGGCTTGTGAGTCCTCATTTCTCAAGATGGTGTAGTATATTATGGACCTCAAGACTCCCAAGATATCGAAGAAGGTAAAGAATTGGAATCTAGAAAAATAGATATGAATAAATATCCTATTTTATAAAAAAATGTGGATGTACTTCCAGAAGAATTACTTGGATTACCTCCTAAGAGGATATTTGATTTCTCCATTGACATAGTACCAGGGTCAAAACCTATATTGAAAGTACCTTATAGGATGACCACAACTAAATTAATGGAGTTAAAGGCACAACTAGAAGAGTTCTTGTCTAAAGGATTGATAAGACCCAATATCTCACCCTATGGAGCATTAGTTATCTTTGTGAAGAATAAGGATGGTACACCACGCTTATGTATAGATTATCGGTTGCTTAATAAAGAAACAATAAAGAATAAGTATTTGTTGCCACATATCGATGATCTCTTTGATCAGATGTGAGGAGTGGCGGTGTTTTTGAAGATTGATCTACGTTCAAGATATTACCAACTAAGAATCAAGGACAAAGACATTTTCAAAATAGATTTTAGGACTAGATATGGTCATTACGAGTTCACAATCCTACCATTTGGGCTAATGAATGCACTAGCAGCATTCATGAACCTAATGAATAATGTATTTAGGGAATGTTTGGATAGGTTTGTGTTGGTCTTCTTGTATGACATCTTAATCTACTCCAAGAATGAAGAGGAACATCTCAAGCATCTAGAGATTGTTCTCCAACGATTGAGAGAGAATAAGTTATAAAGAAAACTCTCAAAGTGTACCTTCTTCCAAAACAAAGAACAATATTTGGGTCACGTAAGTTTGGTTGATGGCATTGCAATTGATCTAGCAAAGATAAAAGTAGTGCTAAAGTGGTTGGTACCTAAGAATGTGCCAAAAGTTAGAAGTTTTATGGGTTTGGCTAGGTATTATCAAAATTCCATTGCAAACTGTTCAAGAATAGATTTTCCCATCACATCATTGCAAAGGAAGGGGAAGAGGTTTGAGTGTTCTAAGAAATTTCAAGCAACATTTAACCAACTTAAGAAAAATTTGACTACAACACTGATACTAAAGGTACCAGATCCAGATGGTAACTTTGTAGTTATTATAGACACATCAAGAGAAGGTTTAGGTGGAGTATTGATTGAAGAAGGGTGATTCATAGCTTATGAGTCTAGGAAGCTAAATCCTTATAAACAAAATTATGCTCTACATGATTTGGATTTAGCAGCAGTTGTCCATGCATTATAGATGTGGAGATATTATTTATTGGGAAAACCATTTGAACTAAAGATTGACCATCATGGTCTAAAGTATTTGTTTACTCAACCTAATCTGAATGCATGAAAAAGGAGATGGTTGGAATTGATATCTGATTATGATTTCAACATTAGTTAAAGGAGAATCAAATTTTTGATGCCCTAAGTCATAGGAGGTATATCTTCTCAATGATATCAATCCAAACTAACTTCAAGGGTCAAGTTTTGTGAGAATATAAGGGTGATGATTTCTATGAAAAATTCAAGCAAGAACTCTCGAAAAAGCCACAAGATTGAAGGTCTCAAGGATATCACTTTGAACCTAATGGTTTATTGAGATTTAAGGGAAGGATTTATGTACCTAACACTAGTCAATTAAGGAGCATGGTATGGAAAAAAGTTCACAATGCACCATATTCAGGACATCCTGGTGTAACCAAGATGTTGGATGATATAAAGCCATTATATTTTTGGAAGGGAATGAAATGGGATGCATTGATATTTGTAACAATTTGCTTGGATTTCCAAAGAGTGAAGGTAGAGCATCATCATCTTACAGGTCTTCTGTATCCACATGAAGTTGCATAAATCAAGTGGCAAGCTATTAGCATGGATTTTATGTAAGGTCTCCCAATATCGAGGAACAAGAATAATGCCATTCTAGTAGTGGTTGACAAGCTTACAAAGGTAGATCACTCCATACCAAGGAATCTGACTGATGGAGCTCCTTTAATAGCATAGAAGTTTATTCAAGAGATATTTAGATTACATGGGATTCCTAAAAAGATCATTTCTGATAGGGATGCTCGTGTGACATATAGGTTTTGGAAAACCTTGCTTTCTTCACTTGGAACTCAACTAAACATAAGTTTTTCTTATCATTTGGAAAAGGATGGAAAAATTGAAAGGGTGAACCAAGTATTAGAGGACCAAATGGCTCCATTTAAAGAATTATATGGTAGGAAGTGTTGAACTCCAATAAGTTGGGATAAGCTAGAAGATAGGATAAGCCTTGGGCCAAAGATGTTATCAAAAATGAAGGAATAAGTTGGAATTAACAAGAAAAGGTTAGCAAAAGCTAATGATAGGCATAAAATTTATGTTGATTCTAAATGGGTACCTAGGAATTTTTCACTAGGGGATAAGGTTTTGTTGAGAGTTAAACCTCACAAGAGATCTATCAAGTTTGGAAAGTCATCCAAATTAGCTCCGCACTATGCAGGTCCTTTTGAGATTCTTGAGGAAATCAACCTTGTTGCATATAGGATTTCCTTGTCGCCAACTCTTTCCAAGATGCACAATGTCTTTCATGTCTCATATCTTAAGAAGTATATACCAGGCGATAACCATGCTATTGATTGAAATGCTTTACAATTATATCACCCAGGAGGGGTAACAATCGAGCCTCTCAAGGTGCTCGGAACACATAAACTCCACTTGAGTAATAGAGAGGTTTTGCAATGAAATTTCTAGTAGGATTAGTATGTAGAAGATTTTTCCACATGGGAAGACTATGCTGAAATGAAGCAAAATTTTCCACAAGTCTTGCTAGATTTTGAAAACTCTTGAAAACAATGATGTTTTTCAATGTTGATTTTTTGTGATGTTATTCTCTATATTATGATCATATTTGATACTTAAAAATCATCAAGGACGATGATTCACAAGGGTGGAATATGTTACACCCTGTGTGTTATTACCTATTTACTATTACCTTGTTTGGTAAATTACTTTAATTTATGTGAATGTGTTTTATATATGAATCCTGATTGAAAAATGATGACTAAATGTTTGATTCAATTTAATGTTTTATAATGATTCTATATATGAAATATATGTGATGCATTTGAATATATTGTTATCAACTAACTATTGTTATGATATACTAAGTTGGATGCAAGAACAGGTTCAAACCTCTGGAAGAGAGGGGAAGTATCACTCAAGAGAAGAACTTGGTCTGGTAACCTTTAATTCAACCTAACTGAGCATTCACACACTCACACCCTAGTTGTTCTTAGTTGAGTCAAGTCAGTTTGGGTAAATGGTAAGTGATCTTTAGTTTGGTTGTGAATGTTTATATTAGTTTCCAATCTTGTTTTATGAAAGTTTGGATTAAGGAATGTGATTAAGTCTTGATGTCGAGTGGAAGTCCTTCCTTGTGTGTTTATTGTTGTGTTGATGAGATATATTCATAATATGTATATATGTATATATGTATATATATATATATATATGTGTGTGTGTGTATATATGTATATATGTGTGTGTATATATGTATATATGTATATATATGTATATATATGTATATATGTATATGTATATATGTATATATATATATGTATATATATATATATATGTATAGATGTATGTGTTTATGATAAACTCATACATATGAGTGAATACGTACATGAGTATACAGAGGTAGATGTACTTGCGCATGCTCATGGATAGATTACCCATATGCATGGGAATACTGATTGGACTAAGGTGACATATATATATGGCGATCGATGGATATGAGAGTATGAGTGTTTTTTATAAAGGTATTAAAATAATGTTAAGTATATATAATATATATATATTAATATATGTATTAAATAATATAGTTACATATATATTTATATATAATTATGTATATATATCTACGTAATATTATTTGATATGTATTTATATATGTTTGATAATTAGCAATTAATGTATTTGATAACCATGTTAAATGAGTATATATTAATATATATATATATATATATATTATGAAGGATATATATATATTATATATAATATATAATTGATAATCATTTGAGATATTTATAATTTGCAATACATAACGTTGTGGTTAATAATAGTGAAGCGCTTAAATGAAACATAGGTGCATATATGGCATTGCCTTGGTAAATTGTTACATAGTATAACCTACACATAAAGAAAATAGAAGACCAAGTCAACAAAGATTATGAGGCATGTATGGAATAAGTGTTGTTGTGTATACCTTGCAAAAGGAAGTGAATGCAAATTTTAATGATGTAGAAGTAGTCAAATCCGCGCTATCTTAAAGGGTGCCAGTTTATGAAATGTGGCACCAATATTGTAGTATGTGGAATGCATAAGAAATATTTTTACTATGCATAAGTTTAGAAAAGAAACATCATAGTCATGAAACTTAGTCAATGTAAACTTGGCAAGGAATTCGATTTGAAAACCGAATATGAAACTTGCTTAGAAGGTTGTTATTCTTTTGACTTAGGAAAAGAGTCTTGTTGTCCCTTGAAACAAGTCGACTTAGCCATTTGAAAGGTGAGGACTATTATGTGTTGCAAACCTATAACTTAGTTTGATGAGTCATTGAGTTTGATGAGTCATTGCATGGGGATGGAAAGGTGGCAGAAGTATTAGTTTGTTTTTTATAAAGTAAGCAGCATTTATAGGGTGTTGTACCCTTTACACGATGAGCCCCATGGGCCAAAAAGGATTAAGTCCAAGTTTTACCAAAAAAACTAGCCAAAAAGAACATAAACAGCAAAAAAATAGTACATTGACCACAGACTAACAACAGAAACACCAAAACACAAACCAAAAATAGCAGCTAACTGGCATTGTCCCAGTTTTTAGATAGGAGGTCCATGACATCATCCCCGACCCACTCTTGATTCTCCTCATCATTCTTACACTCCATCCCATCCTTAATCACCTTGGACAGAGTGTTGGTGATGAAATGAACCAACTTCACAATGAAGCGAGTCGAGCCTCTTAATCTCTTGTCTAGCTTGTCCATTTTTTTCTTTTAGCGCACGGAGCTCCTCCCCCTCATCAACGTCCTTCAGGTCCTCACCATGCTCAACCTCCAATGCGTGTAAAGATTGAGAGGCCGAGTTCTCTTTTGACACATTGTTTTTTCCAGGGATGGTGTGGGGACCTTCCACATTTTCCTCCTCTTCCTCCTCAGACATCTCCTCCTCCTAATACTCTTTACTGTTAGTCTGCTCCTCCTCCCAGTCCACAACAATTTACCTTTTTTTGTTATTTTTTCCAATCTCTCGAACCTTTGAATATTTGTCTCCTCGCCCATCATAACTTTTTCCTTCACAACCATATCACCTTTCGAATCCTTCCCCACCACATTCTTCCCTCTATCATCTTTCGCCATAGGCTCCATTAAACCTTTCTTTTCATATTTTCCCTTTTTCTTTGGAGTGGCTTTGTAAGAAATTTTAGTTGGAGTGGCCTTGATCTCACACAGACTGACTGCGACACTCGTCTGTGCATTTCCCGTGATACCTTTGATTTTTTTAGCAACATATTTGGGTTTGGGATTTTTGGTAGTACCCAAATGGGATTTTCGGGTAGGGCTTTTATATTCAATAGGGGAGATGTTAGCAACAGCAAGTGGTTCAACATCCTTCACACGGACAACAGAAATAGCTCTAGGAGGACATAAAGCTAGGTGGAAATGATAGAGCTTCATAATAATCCCTTGGTGGAGAGGTAGAGGAGGGATGTCGTTCGGGTTAAGGCTAGCAGTTTCTTTACACTTTTCCACTTAATTTTCCAAGTCCATAAGCAGAAAAAATAGAAAAATTAATAGAACTTTGTGCCTAAGATGATTCGGTAGAGGGAAGTGGTAGAAAAAGTAGGTTTTAAATCTGCCTTTGAGTGTCACATATTTCATGAAGGCCAAACAGACCTAGTCCCAAGGCTGCATTAGGGCCTCCTGATCGAAGCCCAACTAGTTGCGGACCAGCACCTCACTCCCCACAAAAAAAGTGTTCATGTTGTCATTATCTTAAGTTTGAGTGTGCTTCAAATACTTTTTCCTAGTGCACTACATCCTAGTAGCCTATGCAATCACCTCTTTGCTAACTTCAAAAGATATACCACCAAGTGTTTTTAGCCTTTGGTTTCTCACATTTTAGTATATATAGAGATGCTCATTCTACCATTTACTACGCTTTTCAATTTGATTACCTTGTTGTTATTCTGCTATATTTTCTATATAAAGTGAGTTGAGAGCTTGAGAGTTAGAGAGTTGTTTAATTGATTTGCATTAGTATTATTAAGAGAGTTGGTGAGAAGCTAGTAGTGGGATTTGGGTTGTTCTTGGAGGAAGTTGCAAGCGATCTTGAGTCGTTAAGCTATGAGGGAGGAATAATCAGTTGGAGCTTTAAACAGGCATGTTGATTTCTATTCCTTTTTTAATATGTTGGAAAGAATGTTTATTTATGTTTTCATGTTTGGAAATATTGTCTTTTATGTGTGTTAGGATGCTTGTATATGCTTGCATGTCTCTATTGTTTCTTGTATTGTGAAACCTTTCTTTTTGGTTTATACTTATATAGATATTTATACTATATTGGATTTATACAAATGTATATTATTTATATTATATGTAGAATGTTAGTACTATATAAAGTATGACAATACTCTAGGTGTGTAGTATAAGATGGAGTTGTTTGAGATACTTTTAGCAATGTTAGTTAGATATGAGTTAATGGGAAGGTTATTCCTAGGGTTAGGATAATCCACGAGAAAGGGGATAACCTTAGAATAGAATACTAGTGGTCAAATACAAATCGAGCAATTATTGTGGTGAAATAGATGACCCTCATTTGAAGTAATGGGTGATGAATCTTTGGCCAAAGTAGTGTAGTTAGCCACTGTCTACATTGTCAGTTCACTATGATCCAAGTAAAAAATAGGCTAGGAATATGATATATGTAGAAGTAGACTTTATGGTAAGCTCTAGATATGTAGCACACATCACTATGCTCAAGAAAGGCTATAT
Organism: Sequoiadendron giganteum; assembly: GCA_007115665.2. Taxonomy (NCBI): domain Eukaryota; kingdom Viridiplantae; phylum Streptophyta; class Pinopsida; order Cupressales; family Cupressaceae; genus Sequoiadendron; species Sequoiadendron giganteum. Next base: position 88,096,730 of record CM021105.1, read on the forward strand.
GAAGGATGAGGTTTCCAAACCAATAGCTTCGTCGAAGAGAGGGCCATCTTACCAAGTTTTGGTAGATGTGTGGGGGACCGCAGTAAGTCCATGGTTGGCAAAAAAGTGCTTGAGTGATGCTTCTCCTCCAAGATTTGGGAGAAGGACATTTTAGAACATTGGTATTTCTAGATCATGTAATCTTGTTGAAACTATGTATGTAATCGTGTGTCCATCTTTATGGAAATTTTAAATGTGAATTATTATCTTAAATATGTTTATGTAAATTGAAATCATACTCATATTTTTAAAAATATTCTTTGATTATGCAATGGAAAAGTTTGGAAAGGTTATGTTTCAGATGGTGCATTTATTATTGAAAAGAAAATATTTTTTTATTTTCTCATAATGTTAGATGCATAAAATATTCACTTGTGGGTAAAAACATAGAAAAATTATTGGGTAGAACAATGTGCATGTTACATCTCCAAGGAAAGCTTCAGGCTATTTGAAGGTTCATAGAACTAGTAGATATATGTCAACCATTTTCCCACCTCCTTAATCAAAGAACAAAATTAATATGTTGAATATTGTTAGTATGCCTTCAAGGAAATAAAATCATACCTCACCTCTCCACTAATTCTTGTGGTACTTATCTTGGGAAAACTATTAATGCTCTACATATCCACAAAACCAGTCATCCTATGGTCACTCCTAGCACAACATGATATATAAGGCTATGAATATATTGTATACTATGTTAGTACAAACTTAATGAGAGATGGCCTTAACTATACTCTTATAGAATGAGCATGCCTATATTTTTCCTTAGCTCTCAAAAAAATTTAAACCAAATGTTGTCATAAAATCAGCCTTATTTTTAAAAATTATCCATTCAAGTATATACTATCTAGGACTTCTCTTATAGGTTGTATAGAGAAGTGGATCATTCTACTGAGTTAGTTTTATATTTAATATTAAATAGAAAATAAATTAAAGAACAGGTGATGACAAACCAATTATTAGAAGCACCTATCATTGACAATCACCCATTGATTATACAATTTCTTGATGATTTTTTTTTCATTTTAAATAATTTCCCTCCTCGGAAACAATATTTTGATAGATCCTATACAAATCAAGGATTAGATATTATACTTTTTTTGAATACATAGGGAGATATCACACATAATGTATTCAAATGAAATATACTCTCTCAATTTTTTCTTGATTTTTAGTGAACATTTACAATGTAACCAAGCACCCGTTAAGGTTAGCATAACCCAAAACGTGCATGAAAGAACTCTAACCAATAATGCGCCCTAAAACCACTTAAGGAGGAGGGGCGGGCATATGGTTAGAGGATCCCTAGGATCTACTGAATCAACTATTATAAAGATCACACTGAATATGAGAGATTAAACTTGACACCAAGAATGTGCACTCAAGATTTTTTGATAGGCGAGGTGCTAACATATGGTAGAGTACTAATGTTGAATTGAAATGTAACAAAGGTGGATAACCAACCAAAGGGACTTTCCACGCTATCACCAAACAGTGGGGGGAAAAGATTACAATTTAAAATACTTCTTCTGTTGCGGCAGGCATCCACTGAAGAGTGGGGATTCACCACTTGAAAGTGGGTATGCAAGAGAGTTACAATTCAATTTATCCTTACTGGCGGTATACCATACAGGGGTGCTTAGTGTGAAACTAATTAAATAATGCAGCAATATTAAAACTGAAATAGTACTACTGTTAATAGTTTGTACAAAATAAGAAGGCTACAAATTATAATGTTTTCACCAATTTTCAAGCACCAAGTTATACATTGTTTCCATGTCAGAATATAATGAGAAAAGAAGAAGAAAGATGGAAACAAAAAATGATTTAATTATGTTTCAGCAAACTGTAATTCTGGAAATGTCAAATCAATAACTACAGAAAATTATCAAATGCTCATAACTCAATCGAATTACCTCTAAATTGCATGATTCCAAGTGAAATGATCAACTAGAAGATATGCGCCCCTACTAAAATGAAGAAACAGTCTCAAAACACCATTATTTATTTATGGCATAAATCCCAATGCAAGCTGAAATGTACGGCCCTCCTTGAGGGGTGATTTTTCTCTTAAAAAATCCACACACCAAAATTAAATCTACAAACTGGTAGAAATGGTCACCCAGACCTTAGGAATGATTTGGAAAACTGCCCAGAACAAAACAAAATTCACTCACTCAGCTATGAGTAAATTTGAATTTCAGTTGTGTGCAAACAACAACTGCAAAACTGGTAAATCTCTCCAAAAATTCATCTTTTATCTCTATCTGCTAGTCTGATTGAGAAGCAACAATAATTCAATTAGGTGTTATCTTGCAAACACGAAATTGAGAAAGGTACTAGGAGGTCAGCATTCCTCGAAGTGCAAAATGAGAATTCATTTCGATAGCATAAGTTTAGCATAACATGAGATAACCGAATGTTGGAGCAAGGCCACATTTTTAAAGAAAGAGGGATGATTGTTCAATTCCCTGAGATGGTACGCCAAAAGCCATCTAACATTTCTTTTTTCAAAAAAGATATAATTCTCTCAAAAGGCATCCCACTTGAGACAAGGGAGAATTAATTAAAAAAAATTAATTTCCTTCATGAGGCACCACCCTTTAAGTCCCTCTTTTAACACAACTTAAAGTTGACACCTTAGGCAAAGGGGTCAACTGAAAATTAGAACAATTTGCCTTTTTAATGAAGAATTTCATTAAAGTAATATTTTCAAAAGGCCAAGGCTTAATTCTGAATAACTGCTCCAGAGGACATGATGAACTGAAGACTGACAACTGCTAACTGCCAAAAATAGTATTTACTATAAATAGTAAATATTGAGGAAAGACCACAAAACCTCCAAAACTGGAACCCTTTGATTCACCTCAACGAGCCTACAGGATTCTGGAATAGGCTGATGAGCCACTTACAGGATTACTGCCAAAAGGGGAACATTACAGTCCGCCCCCCTCGAGATTGCTTGTCCTCAAGCAATGGTAAAGCTGGATGCTGCAAAATGTGTTCACCTTCCCAAGTAGCATCTTCAATAGGCAATTTTTTCCATCTTACCAAATACTCCTTGATTATTTTCCTCCTCAAGGACCGCTCCCTACTGTCAAGGATCTCTTCTGGAAGCAACACCAACTGCCCTTCTTCATCTGACGGAGGTAATTCTGAAGTAGCCACCACATTGTGCCCAAGTGCCTTCTTGAGGTGGGACACATGAAAGACATTGTGAACTTTGTTGTCCGCTGGAAGTTCTAACTCATACGCCACTTCACCAATCCTTTTGGTGACTTTAAATGGACCGTAGAAATGTGGCTTCAATTTTTCTGCACCACTCTTTTTGAGGGAAGAATTCCTATAGGGTTGAAGTCTCAGATATACCATGTCTCCCACCTCAAAAGAACATTCAACACATTGTTGTTCAGCGTATAACTTTTGCTGATTTTGGGCTTGCTGCAGATTTTCTTAGTGACTTCAAGATGCCTTGATTGTGCTGAAGCATATCTTTTTCCTGGGAAGCTCTACTATCATCAAACACCAAGTCTACAAAGATAGGAGCATCATACCCATAGAGAGCCATAAAAGGAGACATCTTAATTGACATGTGATAAGAAGAGTTGTAACAAGACTCTCCCAAGTGAAGCCACTTAACCCAAGCCCTTTGCTACCCTGAAACATAATTTTTGAGGTAGCCTTCTAACCATTTGTTGACAATCTCGAATTTCCCATCCATTTGCGGGTGATAACTAGTGCTTGGATTGAGCACTGTACCACTCAGCCCAAATATCTCTTGCCAAAACACACTTAGGAACTTGTTGTCCCTATCACTGACAATGGTCTTAGGCAAACCATGCAAACGGAAAACTTCTCTAAAGAACAACTTAGCTACTTGAGTTGTTGTAAATGAAGTAGTGATAGCATAGAAATGAGCATATTTAGTTAATCTATCCACCACAACATAAATACAATCATGGCCTTGCACCTTGGGTAAATCAGTGATGAAGTCCATAGCAATACTTTCCCACTTCTGATTTGGAATTGGCAAGGGCTGCAATAAACCAGCTGGAAAAGAATGTTCATTTTTATTGCTTTGACAGGTAGAACATTCTCTTATGTAGTTCATGACTTCTTCCTTCATCCCTTTCCAAGCAAACCTTTCTCTTATTTGTTTGTAAGTCTTGAACATGCCTTGATGACCAGCAAGAGGAACATCATCGAATGACTGAAAAATCTTCCTCTTAAGCTTGGATTCAGGTACCAAAAATATTCTACCCTTATACATAACCAAACCATCAACCAAATTATACCTTTCATCAACCAAATGACCTTCTATAATGTTGTTTGTGAACTGATTTTTTGTATAATCAGCAGCAATCAACTCTTTCCAATCTATTGAAAGCTCACAAAGTGACTACAAATGAGGTCTTCTGGACAAGGCATCCGCAGCTACAATGTTCTTCCCCTTAACATACTCGATATCGAAGTCATAGGCCTGAAGTTTGCTTACCCAATTTTGTTGCCTTTCATTCAAATCTTTTTGGCGCATGAAATGTTTAAGACTATTATGATCAGTCTTAACCATAAATTTACTTCCCACCAAGTATTGGCGGAATTTGGACAAAGCATGTATAATGGCAAGCATCTCTTTGTCATAAATCAAATATAAATTCTCTGCTCCTCTCAATTGTCTACTCTCGAAGACAATAGGGTGTTTGTCTTGCATGAGAAAAGCTCCAACTCCTTCACCTGAAGCGTCACATTGCAATTCAAAAGGCTTTTTGAAATCAGGCAGAGCCAATACTCGACATGAACTCATAATTTGTTTGAATTTATCAAACACTCCTTGTGCTTTATCTGTCCATAGGAAGGCTCCCTTTTTGGTGAGATCTATGAGAGGGGTTTCCATATGAGAATACCCCTTGACAAACCTTCTATAAAACCCACACAAGCCCAAAAATCCCTTCAAGTGAGTCACATTTTTTGGAGGTGGCCAATCAACAATGGCTCTAATCTTCTCAGGATCAACTTTGACCCCCTTAGAACTGATAATGTGGCCGAGATAGAAAAGCTTAGTCATCCCAAACTCACATTTGGATTCTTTAGAAAACATGCATTTAGCATCCAAAATGCTAAGCACTTCCTCCAAGAGTTGAAGGTGCTCCTCCCAAGACACTGAAAATGAGAATATCATCAAAGAAGATAAGCACAAACTTCCTCAACTACTGCCTAAAAGTCTTGTTCATACAAGATTGAAATGTTGTTGGAGCATTAGTCAAACCGAATGGCATGACAAGGAACTCAAAGTGCCCATAGTGGCATCTAAAAGTTGTTTTCCCATTATCCCCTTGTCTCATTCTGATTTGATGGTAACCGGATCGAAGATCAATCTTCGAGAAGAACATAGCCCCATGAAGCTCATCAATAAGCTCATCTATCCTAGGAATAGGATATCTATTCTTGATGGTCTTTTGATTCAATGCGCGATAATCAACACACATATGCATTGTACCATCTTTCTTTTTTACCAATACTATTGTTGAAGCAAATGGACTTTTGCTTGGTCTGATGAACCCTACCTCCAAAAGTTCTTTGATAGTCTTTTTTATCTCATCTTTTTGCTTCTTTGGATAATGGTAAGGAGTAGTGATGACTAGATTTGCACCCTCTTCTAGTTCAATCACATGCTCACACCCTCTTTCAGGTGGTCTTCCCAAAGGTAGGTCACCAGAAACCTTTCTCTTTTTAGAAAGAAGAGCTTGTATATTAGGTGGGTATTGTCTTTTCTCTACAACTGGATCAGCTGGTAAGATCATACACTATGCTGCCAATTCAACTTGATCATGATGGATCAGCCTCTCCATTCTTTTCAAGGATACAATTCGAGGACCTCCATTGGACATCCCTCTCAAAACAACCTTCTTCCCATCAGCTTGGAATTTTAATTCCATGGTTTGCAAATTCAAGGTGATCTCTCCAAGAGATCGCAGCCATTGTATTCCCAAAATAGCATCGGTATCACCAATGCCGACAACATAGAAGTCATCCTTCACCTTATAATTTCCTAATTGCATGGAAAGATTAGGAATTTTTTTTGTGCAAGATATGGTAAAGCCATCTGCTACCATTACCTTGAATCCTTCAAAATCTTCAGTCTTCAATCCTCTTTTGGTAACTAGGCCTTCATCAATGAAATTATGAGCTGCTCCTGTATCAATTAGAGCAACAATCCTTTGAGAACTAACCACTCTGCGAACTTGAAAGGATTCGTTCTTTTGGAAACTAGATAGATGGGAAAAAGCACTACCATCTCCAACTTTTGGTTCCTCTTCTGGAGCTTCTTCTCCTTCACTACTTGTTGTTTCATACTGCTAATCATACAGATCAGATTCTGATCCATAATCATAATAGCCCTCCATTTTTTGTACTTTACCTTTCCCATAACAACAATGACCTCTTGTCCAAGGTTCACGACAAGTATAGCAAACTCCTTCTTTTCTAAGCTGATCACGGATTTCATCAAATATCCTTTATGGATACTTGTTGGGCTGACTTGGAGGGAACTTCTTCTTATCCTTTTTGAAAGGTTTGGACTGAAATTTTTGCCTTGGAGCAACCAACTCCATGCTCCTTGCTTTCTTGATTGCTTCATCCAATGACGGTGGATCAAAGGCTTTGACCCATCCTTTCAAAGGCTCCATTAAACCTTCCACAAATAAAACCACAAGTCTTGTTTCAGTAATGTTAGGCACCATTACTGACAACCTTTGAAAATAAGCAACATAAGTGTCTAAAGATCCATGTTGTTTCAATTGTGCCAATTCTCGGAAACTCAACTCAGGATCTTTGGTATCAAATCTTTCAATCAATTTATTGTAAACTCTTCATAGGTATGGATGAGGTTATGGCCAAGAGTAACCAAACCATGAGTCCACCATTCATGAGCCACTCCATCCAAGTGTAATATGGAAAACTTAATTACATCTTCCTCCGGCATTGGTCTAAGTGAAAGGTATTTATCCAATTTCTGCACCCACGCCCTGGCTAAACACTTATTACTTCCATCAAAGTGGTCCAAGGTAATCTTACCCAATGCTTGTTGAAAATCATTTATATGGTTCATTGGAGGACAATGTTCATTCCTTCCACCATTCCTTTTACTTCTTTGATTCATGAATTGATCAAAGGTCCATGCATCTCTCATATCAGGGGGTAAAGAGATGTACTCCATATATGCTTGCCTAGCATCATCAGCAAAAGGTACCCCAACTTCAGGTAGTTGTTCATCTCTCGGAGTGAAAATAGGAAGAAGAGGTCTAGATGAAGATCCTCTTTTGATTGTGACATGTTGTCCAACTATTCTATCCCTTCCATTAACCGCTGAAACATTATGACCATCAGGAACATAAGTTCCATTAACACCACTATTACTATTGTTTTCACCAACTTGATTCTGCTAGGGCTGAATAGGGTTCTGACTAGCTTGTTGATCCAATCTAGTTAGCAAATTTTCCATCATGTCTAACATGTTGTCAAACTTCTTTTATGTTTGGGCTTCTTTTTCTTCCATGGAAAGACGAGGTCCTTCTGACATACTCTTAATCATTTTACCCGTTTCTCTCAAGGCTTCTGACAAAGTATCTACTTTTGGCACTGGCGGAAACTATAACTGAGATCTAGCCTAGTTTCTGATGAAGCATCTAGTTGCTCTGTCACTCATCTATCAACTGATAGACTAATAAACACAGGATGGCATGAACTTCTGTTCTGATACCACTGAAATATACTCTCTCAATTTTTTCTTGATTTTTAGTGAACATTTACAATGTAACCAAGCACCCGTTAAGGTTAGCATAACCCAAAACATGCATGAAAGAACTCTAACCAAGAATGTGCCCTAAAACCACTTAAGGAGGAGGGGCGGGCATATGGTCAGAGGATCCCTAGGACCTACTGAATCAACTATTATAAAGATCACACTAAATATGAGAGATTAAACTTGACACCAAGAATGTGCACTCAAGATCCTTTGACAGGCGAGGTGCTAACATATGGCAGAGTACTAATACTGAATTGAAATGTAACAAAGGTGGATAACCATCCAAAGGGACTTTCCACGCTACCACCAAACAATGGGGGGAAAAGATTAAAATTTAAAATACTTCTTCTACTGCAGCAGGCATCCACTAAAGAGTGGGGATTCGCCACTTGAAAGTGGGTATGCAAGAGAGTTACAATTCAATTTATCCTCACTGGCAGTATACCATACAGGGGTCCTTAGTGTGAAACTAATTAAATAATGCAGCAATATTAAAACTGAAACAGTACTACTGTTAATAGTTTGTACAAAATAAGAAGGCTGCAAATTACAATGTTTTCACCAATTTTCAAGCACCAAGTTATACATTGTTTCCATGTCATAATATAATGAGAAAAGAAGAAGAAAGATGGGAACAAAAAATGATTTAATTCTGTTTCAGCAAATTGTAATTCTAGAAATGTCAAATCAGCAACTACAAAAAATTATCAAATGCTCATAACTCAATCGAATTACCTCTGAATTGCATGATTCCAAGTGCAATGATCAACTAGAAGATAGGCACCCCTACTGAGATGAAGAAACAGCCTCAAAACACCATTATTTATTTATGGCACAAATCCCAATGCAAGTTGAAATGTACGGCCCTCCTCGAGGGGCAATTTTTCTCTTAAAAAAGCCACACACCAAAATTAAATCTACAAACTGGTAGAAATGGTTGCCCAGACCTTAGGAATGATTTGGCAAACTGCCCAAAACAAAATAAAATTCACTCACTTAGCTATGAGTAAATTTGACTTTCAGCTGTGTGCAAACAGCAACTGTAAAACTGGTAAATCTCTCCAAAAATTCATCTTTTATCTCTATCTGCTAGTTTGATTGAGAAGCAGCAATAATTCAATTAGGTGTTATCTTGCAAACACGAAATTGAGAAAGGTACTAGGAGGTCAGCATTCCTCGAAGTGCAAAATGAGAATTCATTTCGATAGCATAAGTTTAGCATAACATGAGATAACCAAATGCTAGAGCAAGGCCACATTTTTAAAGAAAGAGGGATGACTGTTCAATTCCCTGAGATGGTACGCCAAAAGCCATCTCACATTTCTTTTTTCAAAAAAGATATAATTCTCTCAAAAAGGCGTCTCACTTGAGACAAGGGAGAATTAATTAAAACATTTTAATTTCCTTCATGAGGCACCACCCTTTAAGTCCCTCTTTTAACACAACTTAAAGTTAGCACCTTAAGCCAAGGGGTCAACTGAAAATTAGAACAATTTGCCTTTTTAATGAAGAATTTCATTAAAGTAATATTTTCAAAAGGCCAAGGCTTAATTCTGAATAACTGCTCCAGAGGACATGATGAACTGAAGACTGACAACTAGTAACTACCAAAAATAGTATTTACTATAAATAGTAAGTATTGAGGAAAGACCACAAAACCTCCAAAACTGGAACCCTTTGATTCACCTCAACGAGCCTACAGGATTCCAAAATAGGTTGATGAGCCACTTACAGGATTACTACCAAAAGGGGAACATTACATCAAATTATATTTTTCTTATACCAACAATATTACAAAATATGAGGCCTTAATTAAAGGTCTCAAAATAGAAATCTAATAGAAGATTTAACATCTCATATTCTAAAAATATTATTAAATTATTATCAACTATGCCAATAGTGAGTATCAAGCAAAGGATAAAAAATTAAGTTCTTATAAATATATGGTCAGCAACTTCAAGGACTAATTCACAACCATTTAGTTTGAATAGGTAACCAACCTCAACAATAGCCTAGTGTTGGATTTGATTTCTCAATCTATAGCTTCCAAAGAGCACCTGCAATCAAGCACCTATCACATAAAGAGAGAAATAAATCTATGGAGGCTAAGAGCTATTGATCAAAAAAATCATGAATAATTATTAATATGCAACCTCAAATTTAAGTGAATACAATAATGAATCATTCTAAAAGGAAAAATTAAAAAATTAATCCTAGAGAAACCCTAGGTGGATAAAAATAGATGATGGCATATGTCCTCATCATATGACTTGAGATTAAAAAATACATGACCTAAGTAAGATTAAGGTGTTAGTGTGAAAAGGGACAACTAATTAAACAATTAATTAGGTAAATGCCTTATACTCCACCACTCCCTCTTAAGTGAAACTTAGTCAGAAGATAAAACCTCTAAATAATGAATACATAAAATGCAAAATACAGGCCTCAATAACTAGGCCTAATGACCTAGGTTGTGGTGGTGATGGGAGGGTCCTTGTTGAGTGGAAGGTGAATAGTGTGGTGGATTTGGATGAGTCTCCTATGGTAATATTAAAGTTGATTATCCTTAGGGCTTCCAAGAAGATTATCCACCCATGAGTTCCCATCAGGGGAGGGGCTTGTTTTGGAGTGTTATGGACTACATGCAAACCTCTGGTCTGGTTAAGGAAGGGGTTGATATTTCCTTTAATTTTCTTATGTGGCTAACTCAAGAGGTTTAGGACCTCCATACCAAATATGATACAATTTCTCAGTGCAATATTTCTACTTAGAAGCCTAAAGGAGAAGGACTCCATCTTTAGTATGGTCAAATCGTTGAATTCCAACCTTGGCCTTATGGTGGAGGACGTGGCCAATTTGAAGAAAGATTATAGTATGAGGTTTTCCACAATGGAGAGAAACTCCCTGCTATTGCGTAAAGATCTTAATGCGGTGATTAACCTTAGCAAGGAGAAGCTTGAATCCTTAGCTAAAGGTCTAGTGTTCCTGAATGAGAAGGCTAGGGAATGGACTAGGAGATCATTGTTTAGTGATCCGATAAACCAGGATGAGGGGGAGGATTCTGAAAAGAGGTTACAGGTTGCGGACTTGGGCATGGGACCAAGTGTTCACACTCAGAGAAAAACCAAGAAGAGCAAGATGGTGCCAAGGTAGGATGTTGAGGAGATCATGGAAATGCACGACAAGGTGATATCTAAGGATCTGGAAGCAGCCAGAATGTTAAAGGAACTTCTTTAATTGATGCTTGTTATGTTCTCTTTTGCCTAGTTTTTTTGTTTTTCTAGTTGTTGTTTGCTAATGGGGTGTTGATTGTTTTGTAATCAACCTATTTTTTGGTGATGGTGGGGCAGCCAATCGGCTATATCTTTGATGCATCTTCTCTTTTTTGTACAGGTTTTTAGGGCCTCTTCAATACTTGTTTATCACTAATCAAAAACTAGGCCTAATGAACTAACCATATACAAATGAAACGGATCTCTTCTAATCAAAGAAAAGGAGAAAACCTCATGGGAAAAACTCCTCTCCAAAAGAAAGAAAGGAAAATGAAAGACTAATAAGCCTCCAAAATAAGGTCCCAAAAGGAATAGGAACATGAACAAATCACTGAAGCATGAAGAAGATACAAACAATTATAGAATAAATATTATTATGGTGTTGTAACCTCGAAGAAACTCCTCTAAAATAATGATGAAGATCATAATCAATAAAATAAAAATATGCATGTGCCCCAAATGGAACTATTCAAATAATGATCAAATTAAAAAAAGGCAACAATTTGATAGTTGAATATATAGATGGCACAAAAATTTGTATTAGTGACCCCAACAACACTACTCGAATAATGATTGGATAGAAAACAAAGACAACAATCTAGTAGTTGAAAACACAAATTCCAATAGTCCAAATAAATTTATCGACTAAGGATGTAAGGTCACCTCCATAAGAAATAATACAAGATTGTTTATATGGTAAGTGTTCCATCTCACCAAAATTTATGGGCAACCAACTGTTACATATTCCTAGTACATAGGAATAAAAAATGCATAAATAGATCACTCCAAATCAAAACCATGGAAGAATTAGTACCAACTGTTAGAATTGTGAAAAACCACGAGCCACAAGATCAAACAACAAATAAATACACCTTCCACACAAAAGATCTGCAAATAATATGTGCAATATTTCTCAACAAGAAAAATCTACAGAATGAAGAGACTATCAAAAAGATATGAAAGCTCGAGCTATAATTACAATGAGGGTTGAGTGCTATATAGGATCAAAACCCTAAAAGCATAAAATCACTCCTAAGTTTAGCTTAAGTGGATAAGACTAAATTAGACTAATAATTAATTAAAGAGTAATTAATTATCAACTAATGCATGATTACTCTAACACCCCCCTTAAGATGAACTTAGGGAGTAGCTAAAAACCCTAAAAAGAGAATGCATGATGGGTCTTGGAAAACAAGGCCTAGTGAGGTACCCATGTACAAACAAAATATCTCTCACAACTGGAGAAAAGGAGAAAACCACAGTGGGAGAAAACTCCTCTCCAAAAGAGATAAAGATGAATGAAGGTCTTAAAAACCTCCAAATCAAGGTGTGAAGGATCGAGAAGCCTCTAACCAAAACAATGTCCTAAAAAAGAGGAACATGTAGAACATCACAAAAGCACAAAGAAGTTGTAAATTGTTGTCGAATGATGATTGATATAGTGCTGAAATGATGAAACTATAGAAATAGGAATGCAAGAGTGTCTATATGGTAAATGATCCATCTCACCTCAAATGCATGTAACCAGTCGCTGATGTGCGTTGCATCTAAAATTACATAGGAACAAGAATGTATACATAGATCTCTCAAAACTATGAAACCAAGGAAGGAAGCATTAACACCAATAGTAGAAACCCGCCATAATGCTAAAAAGGGAGATCCATGACAAGTACATTGAAACTGTGTGAAACCAAGAAGTGCATGTAAGATCTAAACAACCTACAAATAAAAGGGTGTGCAAACTAAGGCACACGCGTATGAGGCAAGAATCATTGGGATTCACTGTTTTCATGGAAGGGACACTCACTTGACAAAAGTGTGATGGAAAACCAAAGGCAAACATCAAACCCACCATGGCACTTTATATCATAATTTGAATACAAAAGGCACAACAAGATGTACAAAATCCCCAAAAAATATACACTAGAACGACACTTTATCTCAATGCGTCTACAAAAAACAATGTGCATGAAAAAGATATCTACAATGTCCAAATAGGATAGAATATTGGAAATACACATAGAATAGCTAAAAACAATTCATCCCACGCAAACGAAAATTTTCCAAGAGCTAAGACGTCCAAGTAATGAACCAAAGTGCGAAAACACAAAAAACTGAATAAAATGTACCTGGGGAGCAATCTAGAAAAAGTGAATTGATGGAATTGAAGAGCTTTGGAAGACGGTTTTGCTGCTAGAATTGTAAAAAATGAAGAAACTAGTCAAAATATATGAGCTCGAGACTGAAAAGAGAACCTTTGACTTCAACAAGTTAGAGAATGCATTAGCAGCAAAAAAGTGACAAGACCCACACCACTAGAAAGTTGGAAGAACCATCTTTTTGATGATATCTTGTTCATCAAAATCCAACATTGTATGCCCAATTCATGGCCAAAAGAAAAAAAGACCCCCTTTAGGGCCGAAGAGGGGTCAAAAGAGCCAAAGGGCATGCCTGTAGCATTGAAATCATGTTGACGTTAGTGGAATATTCGTAGAATATTACTTAGACCACCAAAAAAAGTCAACCTCCCTGTCAAAAAAATTAGATGAAATATTTCTGATGTCCCTAGAATATTTGGTACTAACCCCAAAAAAGTTCCATCGGCAAATGACGTCGACACTGGGAAAAGTGATCACCAAAATTTTTGTGCAGCAATCGAAAGGATAAAAAATCAGGCTGGAAAAAACTCAGGCCAACATTTTTTAAGCTGTCGGGCAGCAATAAGGGGTCGCCGTCAGTCGGCGTGAGGCTCATAGGCCTGCAATTACAGGTTGCGGGTACCCACTAATAAATAGGCCACCAAAAAAAATTCCCACAAACCTTTTTTTAAAACCTACATTTTTGTTTTTTATTGAAAAATTCATGTTTAATAAAAAACAAGAATTAATTAATAAAACATGCCCTATGATTTAATTATTTTTTTTTTAAATTTTTGTGCACAGGAGTGTCTGTACATGGGTCGTACAAGCTCCTTTGCAAAATAAATTGCCTCAAAAGCTCGCAACAATGAAATTGAACAAATTTATAGTCAAACTTTGTGGAATCAGCCTCCTGAATGCAATGGCGAGGTCCTTTTCACACAAAAATGCATCGAAAATATAGCTACCCTCCGAATCTAGAAAAAAAGCAACCACTTCAAACCCCTTGCAGATCTAACATCAAGAATCCAAATCAGGCAAAACAAAAGGCAAATTTGACTTTCTCGACAGCTCTGAATCCAACAATGAGGTCCTTTCATGCCAAAATGCACCAAAATATTCCCACCTCCAAAATTTGCAAAAAAAACAAAGGGGATTCAGATCTAAAGCCTATAACCCTTGTTGAAGAAAAAAAACCTCATAAATCGAGAAAGGGTTTGCTGAATCGATGCTCTGATACCATGTTAAGATTGTGAAAAACCACAAAACCATGAGCCACAAGATCAAACAACAAACAAATACACCTTCCACATGTCGGCTTGATCTGTAAACAATATGGCACAATATTCCTCAACAAGAAAAAGCTACAAAATCAAGAGACTATCAAAAAGATATGAAGGCTCAAGCTATAATTACAATGAGGGTCGAGTGCTATATAGGAGAAAAAACTAAAAGCATAAAAGCACTCCTAAGTTTAGCTTAAGTGCATGAGAATAAATTAGACTAATAATTAATTAAAGAGTAATTAATTATCAGCTAATGCATGATTACACTAACACCAATAGTATAAAAGCCGTATAATTTTAACAAGGGAGAGGGATGACAATTCCAATAAAATTATGTGTCATAATCTAGCGCATCAAAGGAGAAGAAATATAATTTGAATGTGCACAAGATAGTAATTGCAAATAAAAAGGTGTGCAAAGTAAGGCACAAAAGTATGAAAGTAGAAAAGGTTGTGTTTGTAAATAACAAAGTGTGCACAACAAACCCCCAATGACACTTTATACAAGAGTATGAGTATAAAATACAACACAATAGGCCCTCAAACCTTAGTTTTAGCCCCTTGAACAAAATTTTGACCCCTTGTGACCCTTTTGCACCTCGTTTCACCATTTTTACCTTGTATCCTTTATTTTTCTTCTATTTCTCTTCATTTTCCTCCATCCAAATTTTCTCATTTCTTCTTTTGAAATCTCACCCATGCTATTTTTCCTAATTCATCTCTAAAAGGGGCATCATCTCTTTATCATATTTTCATTATTTTTCCAACTAACTAGGGTATATCATTCCTCTTTTCATCCCAAAAAGTGCTATTTTATTTTTCCTTAAAACAACATTGCTTTTGCAAAATTATAACATTGTCTCAAAGAGGAATTTAAAATGTATACACCTAAAATCATCTCACGCAAATTGTATCATCATCATTCCAAATATTTAATCATCACTCTCAAATTAATTAAGTAAATTTTATTTATTTAACTAATTATCTTAATTCATCCCCTAACATTAATTAAATAATTTGATTTTTTATTTAATTCATCTAATCATTCTTCTGACATTAATTGAATAAATCAAGACTAATTAATTAATCTTATTTCTACTTACCAACCTTAGATAAATAAATGTAAAATTAATTTCCCTAAGCCCATCATGCACATCCCCAAAAAAAATAAAAATGAATCTTATATATTTATTTCCATCTTTTTCTCTCATGCCATTAATTCACTAAATTTAATTTATTAATCAAATTAATCATTTTTACTATCCATTGGACCATAATTATTTTTATTAATATTAACAATTGATTCAATCAATCATGTGTCAAATCCATCTAATTTATCAATCAAAGTCTCCTATAAATCATAGCCATCCATTTCTTCCTAGAATATAGTCACCGTCTATTTTAGACATGTGACTCTTACACAGGTGTGAGAATCCTCACTTGGCAAATTTGAGATCCCCATGGGATCCTCACACATGTGTGAGAGTACTCAAATATCATAGTATTTCTTCTCTATGTGATCCTCACAAATGCATGAGTTGACTCACATATCATATTAATCTTCTTCATGGTCCTTCTAACAAATGTTTGAGGACCTTCAACCTCCACAATTTGATCAAAACAAGGTAATCATTTCCCTCCAAATCCCCCAAATCATTTTCTTCTCCAACAAAATCGATCACAAGCTACCTTTTCAATACTTCTTATTTCTCAAAAGCTCTCATGAAACCTTATCCATCAATCTCAAAAATTGATCTCACCTATTGATCATTTATCCTCAAAACCTATAAATGGATCCTCTTGGAGCCTATTTTAATAACACACCTTAATGCATGGTATGTTGTTGGTTTAAAGAGAAATTATATGCATTTAAATTACTTATTCACATATGAGCATAAATACACCATTGACGTACAATAAGAGGTTTTTGAAATATTTTTAGAAGACTTAAGTTTGGGTGCTTAATCCATTCGAGATAAAATAGAGGTAAAAAGGGGAGCGTGGTAAAAGATTATTTTTGTTGTGTTTGAATATTTGTTTGTTACTTCATTTCTCTATATTCACAAAGTCCATGGAATTTATAATGATCTTTTCCAGCGATATAACATCCTATTTGCACCTTGCCTTTTGTTAAAAATAATTTTAAAGACAAGAAATTTGAATAGTAATGTAGCATTTTCCTTCTAGAGGGAAACCAAAGATTTAATGAGAATATCTCAAAAAAAAACATTTAGATTGAAACATTATGTTGTCATATTGCAAAATTTATGTATACCTTCAAACATGCTAATCTAACCTAATATTTGATTAGAAAGACATATAATAAGATTCACTTTTACATATAATTAAGCAAAGGAGATTTCTAAGAATCAATAAACAAACAATTTCTTGATTGAAATACAAGTAAATTACAAAGATTTGAAATATAACAATTTCATTCAAATTGAAACTTCAAAGTAACTTTTATTAATTAATCAAATTCTTCATTCTACAAATGACCCAATTCTATTGCAAGATGATCAATACTAATTTCGCATTCCTCCCATAAACTAAAATGAGCCACAAAAAACCCTTTAACTCAAGGGGAAATGGTCATTTCACTAAAAATGAGGGGAGATTTATTTTATGGTGTAATTAGTCACTCTTAAATAAATCCATATTGAATCTACTAGTTATTCTCATTTTGGTAGATATTTAACTATATCATGAGTATTGACAATGTATAATCGAATTGAATTGTAGGGGATATATAATTTTGATAACACAACCTTAGATTATGAACATGTTGAGTAAAAAACTTCCATATTTAAGAGTATTTATGTTTAGATTTTAAAAATTGTTTATTTGTAATATTTCATTAAATTAACCTAACTTTCTATTTTAAAATTAGTTATTAGATCATCTCTTAAGTCAAAATTTAATTGTTAACCAAAATTTTATTTCATTATTTTATTATTTTCAAATCTATATCTTCAAAATGACAAATCATATGTACTTATAATCACATACTATTATCAAAATTAAAATTTCTTTCTATTTTTAATATATACATATTAATTCATATGTTCAATATAAAAATAAAAAATGAACACAATTAAACAAATTATTATTTTTATTTAAAAAAGAAAATATATTTTAATTTATAACAATAAAAAAAATTCAAAATGATAAGGGAACCCCTCTCATCATATCCTTACAATAACTTTCATTATTTCTATAATGAGTGTAAACTCATTTTATAACTGAATCATTGTACCTTCTTCAGTTTTTTAAAGTTAAATCTAAAACAAAGCTGGTTTTAGGTCACTATCATTTTATTTCATTTCCTTATGATAGAAAAAAGAATGCATTAATGAAGTAATAATTTGCTCACTATGGTTCTCTTTAGACACGTTTTCTCATATAGTCATTCTTACTTTATAAATAGACCATGATTATTGCTACCAAGGTTGTTTTACAATGCACGCACCAATATGATCACTATAATGGTAAAAGAAATATGTGACATTACAAGATACTAACAAGTGTGATCATTATGGAAAGAATACATATATGCTTATTCTAATATTAAATAAAGTTTTATTAATATATTTTTTTTTAAGATAATTTATGTAATTTGGTGTTATATGAAATGGGTTAGTTATTGTTAGAATTTCTTTTTGAAGTATTCTTTTAAATCATTTTTATAATTATTATGAAATTTGATAAATTTTATTTTTAGTTTTGAAGATAAAATTAAAAAATCTTTAAAATTGATTTAGTGTAAATAAATATAAATTTATGAGAAAATGATAATTAAATTATTTTAGATATAAGAGTTAGTTTGAAAATGTATATTTGATCAGATTTTAAATGTATAAATGTTTTTTTAGTAAAAGTATTCTTTAAAGTTAAATAAAAAGAGTGAAAAAAATATGAAAGTTGATATTTGTCAATTATCTAAAACTAAATTTGAGACAAATAGATTGAGATGGTAATTTTATATGAAATCTATGATGGTGTGTGAACCTAGGTCAAGTACAGTCCTAATCCTTGCATTCATGATCCTACCTTGATATTTATAATTTTAGACATATGATGTGGCCTTAGAACTTGAAGTATTATAAGATTAAGTATATGCAACAAAATATTGTTGGAAATATGAATCAACAATAACTCAAATGAAGTTGCACACACTTCAAAGGATCAACCAAGAAAAAAACCATCCACATGAATAAAAAAGTGTTGCAACATGAGCAAGAAGATAACTTGATCAAATGATGATCTATGATGAATTGATCTAGAATGATTTACAAATGTACAAGAGCCTTGCTTATATAGGCAAGGTGAGAGGAGGTTGGATAACCACCTTAGTTGCAAACATTAAATGCCTAATGCATGAGAGAAATATTAAATACTTAGATAACTACATGCTAATTAATGAGATATGACCCCATTAAATACTAGTTTCTAGAATGTCACCTAGGAAACTAACTCCTAAGTAAACTTATTAATGATGTGAATAGGTCCTCACTAATTACTAGTTAGGAAATAACCCCATTCATACTAACACCCTCCATAAGTGCAACTTGGGAGTGTAATTAGTATGCAAATGATGCAAATGCGATATGGGTCTTGGCTACTAGGCCATGTTAGGTACCCATGTACAAATAAAAATGTAGTCTCTGACAAACAGAGAAAAGGGGAAAACCTTATGGGACAAAACTCGTCTCCAAAAAAGAGATATAATGCAAAATGCAAATCATGTACAAGTAATGGAAGTCATGAGTGGAGGTCTCAACATTAATACCCCCCAAGAGTTGCATCCATCATAAGAATACTATCATTAATATTCCCCCCCATAAGAGGAAAATAGAGAGACTATGTAGCCCCCCCATAATTGGTAATCAATTACAAAAATGGTAAGTGCCTAAAGACAAAACATGATCCAATGTCGACAAACAACTTATCTCCCTTTCAGAAGAAACAAAACCAATTACAAATGAAGGAATGTTTCCCATTCTGGATAGGAATTGAAGGAAGGAAGGATGAATATGTATGATGATTATGTCTCTAAAAATTGATCATATGTCTCCTTTCCCAAGGAAGATGAATATGCCACAATTAAATCAAGTATATGCCCAATCAATGAAGAAGGTGACAAACTAGGATTAAGCAAAAATTAATGTTGAACAAGATCCAAAGACAATAATGGGTTGACAACATTTGTGTAATGGTCATCATCAAATATGAGAGATAACCCCTCACAAGAATGCATACAATGATCCCTCCATTGAAGGAATAGATGGATACTAGATTGCCCCCTGAATGAAGTGTCCTCAAAACCATTGAAAGAAGTTTGAAGCCAAAAGAGTGTCCAATGACAAAAAACCACATGTCTCCCTCTAGGAAGAAGAAAATCCAATGGTAGATGCTAAAGAAACTCCAACTCCATGAAGGAATGGGAGGGAAGAAGCCTCATATATGAAATCTCTAAGAAGGAATCAAGTGCCTCCAAGGTAGTCTCACCAAGCTCAAGATCCCTAATCAAGGTCGAAACAATGGAATGTGGACTCTAGAATACCCTCCAAAGTAGAATCTACATAGAGGAGAGATATCCCCTCAATAATGTCCTCAAAACCTATAGAAGTAACCAAGTTTGCAATACCTAAAATAAAGCCACCCTGTAATCCCAACTTTTGAAGATAATTAGATACTTGTTGTGATGAATCATCAAAATTTATCAATGAAACACCGACATAAGATGAATGATCCAGTTGAATAGGAATGATGGAAGCCTCAATCAATGACTCTACACAAGGAATCACTAAAGGTGAAAGTACATCAACTATCTTTGATGGAGAAGAAGCATATGAAGAACCCTTGACATCCTCATCTAAAGATTCAAAGCATTCCAAATCTATAAGCTCATGCATAGCATTATCATCATAGGGTATATTATCTATAGAATGAAGAGGCTCATGACATTCTGAATCATGATCATTAGGGAATGGTGGAGTACCATGATCTCCATATAGCTCCCAAATCTTAGTCCAAAGAATATGAGGACAATCAGAATGATCAATACCTTTCAAAATATCATCATCAATATGAATTACAATAACCTTTAAGACATCATACCTTCAACAACTCCAAGAATTTTTTTGGATACCTTTATTTGGAGGGGGAACAAAACCATACAAATGTGGCAACAACTAAAGTGATTGGAGATGGTTTATGATGCAATCTCTCCATTGTTTATAGTTTCCCATTTCCAACATAACCAATGAAGGATGAAATGAAAACTCCATGATGAATTATGAATGATCACCAAAATTACAAATACATTGACTTTCAATGTCAATTAGAAACTCCCAAGTATGATGCACAATCGAAAATGAAGCCTCCTAATGCAAATATACCTTCTTCAAATTTTAGTATGTCCAAGTTATCAAGCAAATGCCATAAATTGAAAAAAAAAATAGAATGTACCTAGAACTGAATTTGAAAAAAGTGGATGAAGAAGATGAAATAACTTTGAATCACCTTTGTGATGTTGTTGGAATCTCCAAAATCTGACAAAATGGTGAAAAGATACAAGCTCAGGATTCCAAAAGGAATCACTAACTTATGTTGGCTATAATTCATACCCATAGAAAAATCTAGCAAAATACTATACATGGCTATGAAGTACACGTAACCAGCTTTCATGTGATATCTTGTTTGTGAAAATATGATATCCTAGTAAAAGGTTATGCTTTGTTGAAAAAAATTCCCTATTAAGGGGTGCAAGCTAAATAGGTGCTAAAATTAAGCACCTAGGGGCAAAAAATAAGCCCTTGGTCCACCCTAAGATGATGGGCTAGGCGTTGGAAGAAAAACAAGAGCATCACCACGGTCGACGGTGGCAGAGCGATGGTCAGGAAATGTCAGGGCGATGCTGCTCCAATCAAGCTAAGCGCCTAGTCCGGGATATGACCACGTGCTCGATGAAGGGGTTGGAGCTTTGACAAACAACAACGAATAAGCCGCCAAGTGGCGAACGAAGAAAATGATCTATGGATGATTAGCAGGCTACGGAACTTGGCAGATAATGCAAGTGGCTGACAAGACTATAAATACTAGCAGACCGGTACACGAAACGGGCGACCAATCCTATAAAATTTCAATCTTTTGCAAAAAACATTGATGAATCCATAAACCCAATAATATATAATGTCAATATATTTTAAAAATATTACCACCGAGTATAAATATAACACTAGATAATCAAATTCAATATTGCCTATTGATAATTGAATTTAAAAAATAAGATATGTCGACATTAAATAATTCCAACCAAATATTAAAATCAAACTCCTGACAATAAATATTTTGCTGACTATATCAACTGACAAGAAATATTTAGCCCTGAATATTTTTCCAACTATAGAAAAAATACTATAGTCTGAATGATAAAAAAAAATTAACCTACAAATATGATATACCAACCAGAGAGTGGATTTTTTTCTGCAACGGGGGGGAGGGAAAAAAATTCCTTTGCTATTGTACGATTTGTACGATGCCCTTCAATATCACTGCAAAAAAACCTCTAATGGCCTCCGAATGACAAAGTTGAATTTCGACGAATGGGTAGGTGTTCCTAAGGTTTTTCAGACCTTCTGAGCATAATGACGGGGTCAGATCTAACCCAAAATGCTTCAAAAATTAGTTGCCTCCTAGATGAGAACAACTAGCCCTTCATGCAAACCCTTCCACCTGCGATAGTCTCCTCAGCTCAACTTTCCAATATGAGATGGATCTCCTATGGCCTAATCTCTAATACCATGTTGGAAATATGAATCAACAATAACCCAAATGAAGCTATATACACTTCAAAGGATCAACCAAGAAAAACAAATGTTGCAACATGAGCAAGAAGACAAGTTGATCAAATGACAATCTATGATGAATTGATCTAGAATGATTTACAAATGTACAAGAGCCTTGCTTATATAGGCAAGGTGAGAGGAGGTTGGATAACCACCTTATTTGTAAACATTAAATGCCTAATGCACAATTTTAAATGCATGAGAGAAATATTAAATGCCTAGATAACTACATGTTAATTAATGAGATATGTCCCCATTAAATATTAGTTTCTAGAATTCCACCTAGGAAACTAACTCCTAAGTAAACTTATTAATGATATGAATAGGTCCTCACTAATAATGAGTTAGGAAATAACCCCATTCACACTAAAAAATATTGCATATTCCTTCACTTGCAAATGAAAAATTAATGACTTAGAGAACACCATTGAAACTTGTTATGCTAGGAAATGAAATAAAAGAAAAACATGGTGTGAATCAATATGGGACTAAATGATGCACCTGTTTCCCTATGATTTCATTCAATCTGAGGATTATGATGTGTAAATGAGTTACAAAAAACAAATCTAACCTAGAAATACCAGTAAAAAGGAAAGTTTTAAGAGGGTCAAATGTTGTGTACCTTTCACCAAAAGTGTTTTTTTGGGCCTCACTAAGGACTCATTTTCCCTATGGCCAATGGGTCTTGGCTAGGGTTCTGGAAAATCAATTTTTGGGTTCTTTTCCTCTTTAGCTGCACTCCTAGATCCTAATCGGGCACCTTCGAAAAGTCGGAAATAAATCCTATAGTTCAATTTCCATGATTTGACAACTTTCTTAGCAACTTTGACAACATTTGAAATTTTTTCTCTCCAAATGATCTTCAACCTAAAATATGCAATCACACATCAAAGAGGAGAAAATGTTGATTGTTAGGGAACAGGGGTTTGCCTTGGTCAAACCTTGTTTTGGTCAATTAAACCTTAAAATAAAACAATGCATAAAGGGAATTATGAATGAACAAATACAATGTCACAACTCACCACACCTTAGTTGAAACCTTGGATTGTAGATATGCGGACTACCATGAAGTGGTCTCCATGAATATAGATCTTGATCTTGAACTTGAAATGAAACAATGCTTGAATTGGATTTTAAAATGCTACATCACAACATTAGCTCAACCACATGCATGATGCATTATACCTTTGACATGATGAAATAAATCTTGATTGTTGCAATAATCTTCAATAATCTACCCTTGAATGCCTTAGAAATTCTCTTGAATGTTCTTGATCTCATAAAATTTCTATTAGGATGATTGCATAAGAATTCTTAGATGAAACTAAGTGAAATAGCCTTGTGTTTATACATATATTATCATTAAATCTCTAAATACAAATATCACAAGCTAACATCAAATCTTGAATTTCAAATCATTAAATACCGCCAAAAACATATTTCAAGGAGGTTTCCTAGGTCTAAGTGAGAACCCATTCACCATAGGGTGAATGGGTCCTAGCTCACTTAACTAGGACACACTTCAGGAAATGTGAAAGATCATGTAAAAATAGGGTCCTAGGACCTAGTGGGGACCCATTTTCCAGGTGGTGAATGGGTCCTAGGTCACTAACCTAGGACACACACTTTCTAAAATTAAGTGTTGTTTATGGAATTTATGAATGTCAGGTTTTATCCCTCGAAATTCACATTTAATTAGGCTTGGATTTGAATTAAAGGGGCCAATTAAGGAAAATTGACCTCAATTAATTAATAAAGCCCTATATTAGTGTGAAAAATTAAAGATACACTTTACAACACCCTAAATAAGACACAATTGAGTCCATTTAATTTAAAAGGGCCCTAAAATGTGAATGTGTAAAACACATTACAACACTAAATCAAGGCAACATTAAGCTCATTTTAATATTAATTATTCCCAAACTAAGGAAAAAGGGATACTTTTTTTGTTACTACATTTTTCCCCCACTTTAATGAGAGTATGACCCCACGTCAAACTTGCACTAGAGTATACATTCAAGACACTTATATATGTAGCAATGACAAAGATACACAATCATACAACATCAAAGACCAAGAAGATCAAGACTAGATTGTCCAACGCGATGTGGAACACATCTAAACTATTGATTTTATGCTCACTCTGGGGTAGTGGAACCTCAAGCCATCTACTAGGTGAGTCTTCCCCCATGAAGGTGGCTTATTGAGAAAGCCATGCCTCTATTTCAGCTCTCATTGTACTTACCATACCAAATCTATCCCTCTAATAACTCTGATAGGGTGTCACCCACATTCTTGTTTCATTGTTAACAAGCTACATTATTCTAAGAACCTATGCACATGGAAAGGCTCCACAAGAAAGAAATGTATGTTATGCTAGGTGGCCTTAAATTAGGGTTTCAAGCTTCACAAGGTCGGTAAATTGTATTATGCCAAACACTTATGAACATTATGCATAGGTTTTTGTTCAAAGGGATTTTGCTTCGTTCATGTAAGGTCTTCTTCTTAGGGATTATTGTGCCTAATGTCTCTAAGAGAGGACAAGTCAAGAGTAAAAGGTTCACAACATAGGGAATGCAGTGTGTCACATCGCCACTAAGAGGAAATTCATACACTACGAGATATCACACTCTTGGAGGAAATAAAATCCAATGACACCACCAAGAAAAGGATGCATCACAAGAAGAAAACAAATCGCACCATGAAACATGCAAAATGTTGAAAGATATTATCGATGTATGCCCCCACTTTAAAGTTGTTGCTAACATTAATGTTGTCAGAAACTAATTTAAAGTAGCTAATGTTTTTTCCTAAGACATGAGAGCTTCCTTTGAAATCCCTAGACCAAGTCATATATTTGTGAAATAAAGCTACACCGTGAAAAAGGAGGAGGGGTTCCCCCCATAAATGCATAAGGGATCTATGGATCCGGGGTCAATATGTCTTTTCTACAATGTTGTTATAGACCTCATAAATTTCATCATTCCCCAAATACTCGTACAACTGGAAGAATGATACAAAGAGAGCGAAAACAAAGAAAAATCCTTTTAGGTCAATATGGAAGACACCTAAATGTCTCGACACCTTTCGTCATCCCCAAAAGGAAAACACAAGACAAATGAAAAAGATAAAATATTTATGACATAGAGAAGAATGTAGATACACATAGAGGAATGCACAAAAAGAGAGAGATACATCAAACGAAATAGCATGGGGGATCACATTGCGCACATGCAATCACATAAAGAAACATGAAAAGAAAACAATGCAAAATAGTAGTAAGGCACATACGAGTCAACCTATAGCAGGTCATTTGCATCCCAATCTTGGTCAGTATATACGAAAGGTGGATAACTAGCCAAAGGGACAACATAAAATTCCATAACTAGGACAAGGATAACTAACCCCTTGCCCCCACTAAGTGCAAGACAAGGATGAGCCAAGATAGGTGATGAGAATGAGCTCCTTGCAATAAAAATAATGATTTGAAATGAATTTATAACATGTAATAGTGATAATACTATGATCCTACAACTATTACATGGCAAGGAGCAAAGGGAATGATTTAAGGGATTACTTTTTTGATACCAAAATTCTCAAATGTTTTTTTTAAAACACGACAATCATCAGTACTATGTCCAAGAACACTATGATATCGACAATGAGACATGTTTGTGTTCTTAGGATTTGGATTTGGATTGTCCCTAATGGGTGGTAATGTTATGAGTCCTTGATTTAGAAGCATGTGTAATATTCTTTCATTTTCAGACGTAGTAAATAGAAATTTGAGTTTCATGAGTTTATAAGGCTTTTGTGTCTTGCTTGATTCACTGACTTGTTGAGGAGGAGGACCTAAGATGATCCTATCATCCCTATGAGACATTGGTTGTTCTTTAGAAAGGAGGACACTTATATCGGGAGGAGGATCTTGATATCCTATTCCTTTGGTTTGTTCAATAGGATTTTTCTATAAAATTTTATGAATTTCATGCTCATTAGTTATGTTACATCCTTGGTTGGTTAAATCTTAAATCCTTGGCCATAAGTCTCTTCTAGGTTGATAGGAGTGTTGGTCACTTTGTTAATATGAGATGAATGACTATGCACTTGATTAGAGGAGCTAGGTTCACTTTTTGTTGAAATTTTAGGCTTAGTTTGTGACTCAATTTCAGCATGTAAAAGACCAAACATCTCAAGTTGTGTTGGTTGTTTCATGAAAGGATAGAAAGATGCATTATTCTCAAGATTGTTAAGGCAATAATTTATGAGTTCATTCATGCTAGCACCATCTTCTCCAATGATGTCAACTTCGTGAGGACACTCATTAGGATTTGGGTGAGAATGAGTAGGTTCGATTGTATTAGGATCATTGCCAATAACACAACTTGAAACATCAACCAAGGAGAACAAAGACTTTCATACATTGCTAAAAAACTTGTCCATTTTCAGATTTTCAGACTTAGACAAGGTAATTTTCTTATTGCACTATGCAACAATTTGAAAATGAAATCTTGTAAATGTAATTTTGAAATCATAGAATGCACTAAATTATCAAATTAAGCTAAATATGATCAAAGTAATGAAACAAAAACCCAGCAAACTGTAACAAAAATATGAAAGCAGCAAACAGAAGCACAAAAATATAGATTTTAATGCCCAAAAATGCAGATCAAGACCTAATCAGGGACTCATTCGCCCTATGGTGAATGGGTCCTAGATGAGGTTTTTGAAACTATTTTTTACAGATTTTTAGATGTTTTCCAATGGTTTTCAAATTCAGGTTTGTAACAACAAGATTCAGTTTCAGTTTTCTATGAATGCAATGTGAAATGCAAGTTGAAAATGTGACAAAATGATGACCTAAAACACCTAGTTTGATATGTAATTTTTTTTTTCAAATGAAAGTTAATATGATGTAAATGATATGCAATATGACTAATTTTTTTGTATTTTTTAAATTTAAAGAATGGAAAATATTCAATCCTAAAACCCTTAATGAGATGCAAGTTTGAATGGAAACTAGACACCCTAAATGAGACCTAATTTGATGAAAATGAATGCAAGATCTAAATCTAGGATGAAAGGGACTCCAAAATCATAAAATTACAATGCTCAAAAGGTCGCGTTCGCCAAAATAAAATAAAAGGGTGAATCAGTATGGGACTAAATGATGCACCATTAATATAGATCTTGATCTTGAACTTGATGTGAAACAATACTTGAATTGGATCTTGAAATGCTACATCACAACATTAGCTCAACCACATGCATTATGCATTATGCCTTTGACATGATGAAATGAATCTTGATTGTTGTAATAATATTCAATAATCTTCCCTTGAATACCTTAGAAATAGTCTTGAATGCTCTTGATCTCATCAACTTGCTATTATCATGCTTGCATAAGAATTCTTAGATGAAACTAAGTGAAATAACCTTGTATTTATACATATATTATCATTCAATCTCAAAATTCAAATATCACAAGTCAACATCAGATCTTGAATTTCAAATCATACCACCAAAAATATATTTCAAGGAGGGGTCCTAGGTCTAAGTGTGGACCCATTCGCCATAGGGTGAATGGGTCCTATCTCACTTAACTTGGACACACTTCAAGAAATGTGAACGGTAATGTAAAATTAGGGTCCTAGGACCAGTGAGGACCCATTCTCCAAGTGGCGAATGGGTCCTAGGACACACACCTTCTAAAATTAAGTGTTGTGTTATGGAATTTATGAATGTCAGGTTTTATCCCTCAAATTTTCATTTGATTAGGCTTGGATTTGAATTAAAGGGGCCAATTAAGGAAAATTAACCTCAATTAATTAATAAAGCCCTAGATTAGTGTGAAAGTGTAAAGATACACTTTACAACACCCTAAATAAGGCACCATTAAGTCCATTTAGTTTAAAAGGGACCTAAACTTAATGTGAATGTGTAAAACACATTATAACACTAAATCAAGGCAACATTGAGCTCATTTTAATATTAACTATTCCCAAACTAAGGAAAAAGGGATACTTTTTTTGTTACTACATTTTTCCCCCACTTTAGTGAGAGTATGACCCCATGTCAAACTCACACTAAAGTAGACATTCAAGACACTTATGTATGCAACAATGACAAAGATACACAATCATACAACATCAAAGACCAAGAATATCAAGACTAGATTGTCCAACATGATGTGGAACACATCTAGACTATCGGTTTTGCACTCACTCTAGGGTAGTGGAACCTCAGGCCGTCCAGTAGGTGAATCTTCCCCCAGGAAGGTGGCTTATTGAGAAATTCATGCCTCTGTGTCAGCTCTCACTATACTTACCATACCAAAGTTATCCCTCTAATAACTCTGATAGGGTGCCACTCACATTCATATTTCATGCTTAACAAGTTGCATTATGCTAAGCACCTATACACATGGCAAGGCTCCATAGGAAAGAAATGTGTGTTATTCTAAGTGGCCATGAATTAGGGTTTCGAGCTTCACAAGGTCAACAAATTATATTATACAAAACACATGGACATTATGTATAGGTTTTTGTTCAAATGGATTTTGCTTCGTTCATGTAAGGTCTTCTTCTTAGGGATCATCATGCCTAATGTCTCTAGGAGGAGGACAAGTCAAGAGTTAAAGGTTCATAACTTAGGGAACGCAGTGTGTCGCATCACCACTAAGAGGAAATTCATACACTACGAGATATCACACTCTTGGAGGACATCAAACCCAATGACACCACCAAGAAAAGGATGCATCACAAGAAAAAGGAATTGCACCATGAAACATGCAAAATGTTGAAAGATATTATCGATGTATGCCCCCACTTTAAAGTGGTTGTTAACACCAATGCTATGAGAAACTACTTTAAAGTAGCTAATGTTTTCTCCTAATACATGAGACCTTCCTTGGAAATCGCTATGCCAAGTCATATGTTTTTGAAATAAAGCTACGCCATGAAAAAGGAGGAGGGGTTGCCCCCATAAATGCATAAGGGATCTATGGATTCAGGGTCATTATGTCTTTACTACAATGTTGTTATAGAGCTCACAAATGTCATCATTCCCCAAATATTCATACAACTGGAAGAATCATACAAATAGAGAGAAAACAAAGAAAAATATTTTTAGGTCAACATGGAAGAGACCTAAATGTCTCGATGCCTTGCATTATCCCCAAAAGGAAAACACAAGACAAATGAAAAAGATAAAATGTTTAGGACATAGAGAAGAATGTAGATACACATAGAGGAATGCACAAAAAGAGAGAGATATATCAAATGAAATAGTATGGGGGATCACATTACGCACATGCAATCACATAAAGAAACATGAAAAGAAAACAATGCAAAATACTAGTGAGGCACATGAGAGTCAACCTATAGCAGGTAATTTGCATTCCAATCTCGGTCAGTATATACGGAAGGTGGATAACTAGCCAAAGGGACAACATCAAATGCCATAACTAGGACATGGCTAACTAACCCCTTGCCCTCACTAATTGCAGGACAAGGATGAGCCGAGATAGGTGATGAGAATGAGCTCCTTGTGATAAAAAGAATAATTTGCAATGAATGCATAACATATAATAGTGAGAATACTAGGATCCTACAACTATTACATGGCAAGGAGCAAAGGGAATGATTTAAGGGATTACTTTTTTGATACCAAAATTCTCAAATGTTTTTTTTAAAACACGACAATCATCAGTACTATGTCCAAGAACACTATGATATCGACAATGAGACATGTTTGTGTTCTTAGGATTTGGATTTGGATTGTCCCTAATGGGTGGTAATGTTATGAGTCCTTGATTTAGAAGCATGTGTAATATTCTTTCATTTTCAGACGTAGTAAATAGAAATTTGAGTTTCATGAGTTTATAAGGCTTTTGTGTCTTGCTTGATTCACTGACTTGTTGAGGAGGAGGACCTAAGATGATCCTATCATCCCTATGAGACATTGGTTGTTCTTTAGAAAGGAGGACACTTATATCGGGAGGAGGATCTTGATATCCTATTCCTTTGGTTTGTTCAATAGGATTTTTCTATAAAATTTTATGAATTTCATGCTCATTAGTTATGTTACATCCTTGGTTGGTTAAATCTTAAATCCTTGGCCATAAGTCTCTTCTAGGTTGATAGGAGTGTTGGTCACTTTGTTAATATGAGATGAATGACTATGCACTTGATTAGAGGAGCTAGGTTCACTTTTTGTTGAAATTTTAGGCTTAGTTTGTGACTCAATTTCAGCATGTAAAAGACCAAACATCTCAAGTTGTGTTGGTTGTTTCATGAAAGGATAGAAAGATGCATTATTCTCAAGATTGTTAAGGCAATAATTTATGAGTTCATTCATGCTAGCACCATCTTCTCCAATGATGTCAACTTCGTGAGGACACTCATTAGGATTTGGGTGAGAATGAGTAGGTTCGATTGTATTAGGATCATTGCCAATAACACAACTTGAAACATCAACCAAGGAGAACAAAGACTTTCATACATTGCTAAAAAACTTGTCCATTTTCAGATTTTCAGACTTAGACAAGGTAATTTTCTTATTGCACTATGCAACAATTTGAAAATGAAATCTTGTAAATGTAATTTTGAAATCATAGAATGCACTAAATTATCAAATTAAGCTAAATATGATCAAAGTAATGAAACAAAAACCCAGCAAACTGTAACAAAAATATGAAAGCAGCAAACAGAAGCACAAAAATATAGATTTTAATGCCCAAAAATGCAGATCAAGACCTAATCAGGGACTCATTCGCCCTATGGTGAATGGGTCCTAGATGAGGTTTTTGAAACTATTTTTTACAGATTTTTAGATGTTTTCCAATGGTTTTCAAATTCAGGTTTGTAACAACAAGATTCAGTTTCAGTTTTCTATGAATGCAATGTGAAATGCAAGTTGAAAATGTGACAAAATGATGACCTAAAACACCTAGTTTGATATGTAATTTTTTTTTTCAAATGAAAGTTAATATGATGTAAATGATATGCAATATGACTAATTTTTTTGTATTTTTTAAATTTAAAGAATGGAAAATATTCAATCCTAAAACCCTTAATGAGATGCAAGTTTGAATGGAAACTAGACACCCTAAATGAGACCTAATTTGATGAAAATGAATGCAAGATCTAAATCTAGGATGAAAGGGACTCCAAAATCATAAAATTACAATGCTCAAAAGGTCGCGTTCGCCAAAATAAAATAAAAGAAAATATGGGGTGAATCAGTATGGGACTAAATGATGCACCTATTTTCCCTATGATTTCATTCAATATGAGGATTATGATGTGTAAATGGGTTACAAAAATCAAATCTAACCCAAAATACTAGTAAAAAGGTAAGTTTTAAGAGGGTCAAATTTTGTGTACTGTCACGTACTGATTTTATTAATTATTTAAATGCAATTATAAATCACGAGAATTTCAATGTTTATGTTAGATGAATATATAGATGGAAATTGAAATTGAAATTGATATTTAAATGAAAATGAAATGATTTGAATTCATTATTATGAAATTTGGGGATTGTCATTGCTGATGAAAATTCGAGTGCAAGTGAACGCAGGAACAGGTGAATGAGAATGAAGGTGAGAACATTGTTCAAGTAGAGTCATTTTAGCCATTGGACGTTTATGAGGATGATGGGATCTCACACACCACTTAGTTGTTATAATGTGTTTTCGTGATGATTCTTGTTTGGAAATTTTTAACGAGTTTGTCTGATTGTTCAAATTATGTGAAAATGAACATGTTTGCTTTGAAGTGGAAAGATTGCTTATTTGCGAAAAGATAGTCAAATTGATTTTATTCAATTTATTACTTCTTTATGTAATCTTTTCTATTTTAGTGGAAAATAAAAATGCTTTTATTCTAAGTTATTGGAAAATGAATATTATGTTATTGTGTGGAAAAACATATTTAAAATAAGAGTAGAAATATATAAGTTTAAATAATTATATATTAAATTTGATTATTTAAATGAAATACGTCTTTATTTGAAATGAATTGAAGAAAACAAAATATGTTCAAACTTGAAATTTAAATCAAAACAACAGTTTACAATTTGGAAATAGTTACTTCACAATCAGTTTGAATGCAATCAAAAATTGAAACTTGGAGTTATGGCAATTTAGGCTGGAGATCACAGACTGAAATTGTGGTTCTAATTTCTTGGACAATAACTACCATTTGGCATGAATTAAAGAAGAGGTAGAGGAATTTTGAATGGAGCAGTTGAAGAGAAAATCCATTTTGGAGAGAGGATGTTTATCATTTTCTTTTCCAATCTCCTTCCTCACGTGCTGCCAGGAGAGAAAATAGTATGGAGCTATCTTATTTTGGTTGATTAATCTTCTTATGGCATGTGCAGCCTGCTTACTTTCCAACCGTGCAAGGAGAGGGGAGAGAGAGCAGCTTGATATTTTGACTCTTCCCTACCACATGTGCAAGGGAATGAGACAAAATGGATGAAGGGCACGTAGGAGAAGGTGTAGTGGAGAGGAGAAGGCGTGGTAGAGAGGGAACACAAAATAGTAACCTACCCTCCATCACACGCAGGTAGCAAGAGAAAGGTACCCAAGTAATAGGTGAAGGGACAGCCAGGGGAGATTTAAATGAGGAACAAAGACTTTCCTCCCTACATTCCACATAAGCAACAGTGAGAGGAGAGTATAAGGCGCGATAGGGAGAATAGAAAAGTGGAGAGCAACCAATAGGGAGGAAA
The DNA here is from genome assembly GCA_007115665.2 of Sequoiadendron giganteum. Lineage (NCBI taxonomy): Eukaryota > Viridiplantae > Streptophyta > Pinopsida > Cupressales > Cupressaceae > Sequoiadendron > Sequoiadendron giganteum. Next base: position 88,129,861 of record CM021105.1, read on the forward strand.
ATAAGAATTAGAACAGAGATCACTCTCCACCTTGCGCAAGTATAGAGAGAAGGAAGGTGCACGGCCAGAGAAGGAGGAAAGAACAGCAGAAGAAGGGAAGTGCTCATAAATAGAGAAATGAGGGACAAACAAGAAAGAACAATTGTAGATTTGGGAAATAGGGACCAAAATTGCTGATTAAGATACATGCACAGGCACAGAAAGAACAAAGAGCAAATAATATAAGATCCTCACTAGAAGTAACAGAAAAACTGAGATTCATTGACCAAATTTGGAAAACAAACAACTTCAAAAGTTTGACAGGTAGGAAACATATCACTGTTATTATTGAATTTAGTAGAAATTTCATATAATTTTTCTATGGAAAATTATTGAACAAGCTTGAAACAAAAAACTATAAAGAGACAGTAGATTTCTTGATTTAGGAAATTCTGATTTAGAATATGAAAGATATGTACAGAAAACTGTAAGATTAAGATTTATTTCAATATTTAGAAAAGATTCACCCAGAAATCTTAAAGTTTTACATTTAGAAAAGCATCAAAAAAATCAAACTGTCGGAGAGAGATAAAATTGTCAAAACAAAAAGAACAGAAAAGAAAGAAATTAATCCAAAATTATACAGCTGAAAGAATCTTATTTTTAATAGAAATACTTTTGTGTATTTAAAAATGCTTGATGAGTAAGAGTTAAATTTGATAAATCTTTAGGAATTATTCTAAAATTTCCTTCGAAATAGACTTGAAAATTAAACGAATTAGAAGAGGATTATATTGAATTGTGAATGAATTTCTTGAGTAAATGAACCGAAAGAATGTGTGCTCAATTAATTCTTGTTTAAATATGCACTTAAATTACATACTTGAGATACACCTTCTTTAATTTTATTCTATTTTATTTATTTGAAATATAAACATTATGTTGTTTATGATTTAAATTGTGAAATCACTGCCTTAGAACCATATTTGCTTGAAAATAAAAGTACAGTTAAGATGTTAGTGAAAGATCATTTAATTTATTTATTTTGAATGGAACCATGTATGCTTAATAATGGAATGCGCATGACATGTGTTGGGAAAGATAATTTATTTATGTTGAATGGAACCATGCATGCTTGATAATTGAATGTGCATGTCATGTTTTTGGAAAGTTACCTTCCAAGACGGGTGTCGAATATGGGTTATTAGAGAGTGTAGTTTTTCTTTTCCAAAACTGCTTTTATTTGTCGTGCATGACATTTCACTTGGCCAAGTAACTTAAGGACCATTGAAATAGATGGAATATTTATAACTCTCTACCATATCCTAGTATTGAACTTGCTTGTTTCTTAAATGAATTAGAAAAATGAAAATGCTTGTGGAATTACTAGTTATACTAGGCACACATCATATTCCATCCTGCTTGTCGACTTCTTTTCGCTAAGCGATTCGTGTAGGGTCGGGTATTCTTTGAATGACTAAAGAATTTTGGGGAAGCGTAAGCTTCAAGGTTGGGTGGAAAAAGCGCCTGAACCTTGTTCTCGTCTTCATGTTTGAAGATTGACTATTGGATTAAAGAACAAAAGATGATTTCTTCATTTATGTATTATTTATTTCTTGAATTATGTATTATAGAGCTTAAGGCGACATAATGCCTAAGTCTCGAATTGTAAACTTATGTTACAAATACTTTGTATTATTATCATGTCATGTAAGATGGCACGTGTATGAATTTTACTGGAAGTATTATGAATCTACTTATCGACTTTAAGTCATTGTTTTGAAAATCGATTGGATTTTATGATGTCTAATGAATGAAGTGTCGACTTTCTTTTGAATATAAATGAATTTATTTAAAATTATTGTCATTGTTTGAATTGAAGAATTTCACACTTTACATGTACCTTTCACCAAAAGTTCTTTTTGGGCCTTAGTGAGGACTCATTCGCCCTATGGCAAATGGGTCCTGGCTAGGGCTCTAGAAAATCAATTTTTGGGTTCTATTCCTCTTAGTCTGCACTCCCAGATCCTAGTCAAGCACCCTCTTAAAGTTGGAAATATATATTGTGGCTCAATTTCTATGATTTGACAGCTTTCTTAGCAAATTTGACAACTTTTGCAATTTTTTCTCTCCAAATGATCTTCAACCTAAAACCTGCAATCACACATCAAAGAGGAGAAAATGTTGATTGTTAGGGAATAGGGGTTTGCCTCAGTCAAACCTCATTTTGGTAATTAAACCTTGAAATGAAAAAATTCACAAAGGGAATGATGAATGAACAAATATAATGTCACAATTCACCACACCTTAGTTGTGTAAAGAGCGAAACTCTTTAAATCAAACATTGACAAAACTTTAAATAATTTCATTTATATTCAAAATAAAGTCGACACTTCATTCATTTAGACATCATAAAAACCAGTCAATTCCAAACAAACAACGACTTAAAGTCGATAAGATAGATTCAATATACAATTCTAGTTTAAATACATAAACGTGTCATAATACACGACATTGATAATAATACAAAGAAGTTGTAATATAAGTTACAATTCGAGACTTAGGCATTCAGTCACCTTAAGCTCTTCAATACATATTCAAGAATACATAAAACATAAATGAAGATGACATCCTTTGATCTTCAATCCAATAGCATATCTTCAAAATGAAGACGAGAACAAGGATCGGGCTCTTTTTCCACCCAACCTCGAAGCTTACGCTTCCCCGAAATTCTTAAATCATTCAAAGAATACCCGACCCTGCATGAATCGCTTAGCAAAAAGCAGTTGACAAGAAAGATGGAATCTAGTGTGTGCCTAGTATAACTAGTAAAACCACAAGCATTTTCATTTTTCTAATTCATTTAAGAAACAAGAAAGTTCGATACTAGGATATGGTAGAGAGTTCAATAATTCCATCTATTTCAATGGTCCTTAAGTTACTTGGCCAAGTAAAATGTCATGCATGACAAATAAAGCAGTTTTGGAAAAGCAAAACTACACTCTCTAATAACCCATATTCGGCACCCATCCCGAAAGGTAACTTTCCCAAAAACATGACATGCACATTCATTTATCAAGCATGCATGGTTCCAATCAATTAAATACATCTTTCAAAAATAATTACACAGAAATATTGTTTGAAGCAAAACAGTTCATATGTTGTTCTTTCATCATTTTAATCCATAAATAACCTTAAATTAATATTTAAATCGAGTAAATTAAATAATCAAAAATAAATAAAGAAGGTGTATTTCCAGTATGTATTTAAGTACATATTTAAAAACAGTCATAAAAGAGCACATGTTCTTTCATTCTATTCACTCAATTAATTTGTTTCCACTTGAAATAATCTTAATTTGTTTCGTTTTCAAGAAAAATCATATTTTAATTTAAATGATTTATTTTTTGTTTTCATACTTTCAGAAAATAAGTAATTTCTTTTCAAGAACCGAATTAAAAGAAATTGTTTCAGTTTTTGTTTTGTATGTTTGAATTTTAATTGCAAAATTTACTTTTCTGGAATCTCATTTAAAAATTTGAAAGGTATTTATTCAAAATCTATTTTGTTTTGAATTCTTTTCAAGTCAATTTAAAATAACATTTCTTTGTTTTGAATCTCTTCCTAAATCTAATCAGTTGTTTTTCATTGTTTTCTAATCAAATTATTCCTATAATTTTCTGTTTGAACTTGTTCAATGTGGTTTTTCTGGTAAATAAAAATAATACAGTTGATTGTTTGAAAAATTTCCATGAAATGTAATAAAACAAAGATTCTTAATAGATTTACAATACAATCTGAAGATTATTCTTCTCCTAAATTACTAAAACATAGATTCTCTTTCCATTTAAAACTAAATACATGAATTATAAAAAGAATTCTTGAACTTATTGTTAAATTGGTGAATTAGTTTTTTCAACTCCTACCTGGTAATTCTAGAAATTGTTTATTGCTTCCTCTTTCAGATCTTTTTGTAGTTGCTCTATCCAATCTTCTTCTTCTCTTCCCTTAATTTCCTTTTTGTATTCTTCTTGCTACCTTATCTTATTTTTTGCTTGTGTGAAATAGAGATATATTTACGTTGGCTATTCATCAGATGCCTCTTCGCTCTTCTTGCACACCTATCTTCACTATACGCGGGGTGAATGGAGGTCTTTTTGGCTGTAGACAACAACCTTCTCCCTTGTTGTGTGCCAAGCCTCTCCTCACAGGCTGCGTGTGGTGAGTGGAGAGATGTGGGGAGCCTGTTCCTTGGCCACACCCTTCCTCTCCTTTGTTACTTGTTGGTGTGCCTCTCCTCACCTTCTGGTTATTACCTTCACACCCTACTGCCTGGCCACGTGGAGGATAGTGAGTTGTCTCCCCTGCAGACTGTGTACCTCCTCTTCCTGGTCGTGCATTCACCAGTACCTGCGTGTGAGTTGGGAAGACCCTGTGGCTGCATGGGAAAGAGCAGTCCTTCCCTCCAAATCTCCAAACACATAAACCAAAACCTCCTCCTCTGGCTGCGTGGAGTATATGAGATAAAAATCCCCAAAAATAAGTAGCAAATAAACAATATGTCTCTCAATTTCTTCTCTCATAAACCAAAAACGGATTTCTGCTCTCTTTTCAATTTCGAAATTATTCCCAGCTTGATTTTTTTTTCTTTCTTGCAATTCATGGAGTTATTCACAAGGCAAGATCCATAATTTGAGGTTGATCTCCAATTCAATTCTCCAACTCCAAGTTTTGAAATTTGATTGCTTTTCAAATTGATTGAAGATATTTTTCTTCAATTTGTTTAATTGAAGTTTTGAATGCAATTTCAATTTGACGTGAATTGTTTTCTAATTTGTTTTCAATAACTCATTTTAGATATTTGTTTAATTTCCTCATTAAATCTTTTCCTCTTTCATAATTTTCAAATAAAAACAAATAATTTTAAAACACAACTTTTATTACATTTTATTAAATTTCACAATAAAAGTCTATTTCATTAAATTTCAAAATACAAGCATCATTATTTTTAAATAATAATAAAATATTTACTTAAATAATTTGGTTATTTAATAAGATCTACTTTCTCACAAATTAATAAAATCGTCATTTAAAGCAACATATTTTTTTCCACATTTTGGAGAAATCAATAAAACTTAATTTAAAATTTGCAAACACAGTAATCACAAAAATGCATTATAATATTAACTAAGTGAGTGTGTGTGATTCCATCATCCTCATAAACGTCTAATGGCTAAAACAACTCTACTTGATCACTGTTCTCGCCTTCAATCACATTCACTTGTTCCTGCTTTCACTTGCACTCGAGTTTACATCAACAATGACAAACCCCAAATTAAATAAAAATGCATTTCAATTTCAATTTCTATTTTATTTCAATTTAAATTTCAATTTAACTTCAATTTAAATAATCATTTAACATAATATAATTAATCAATATCATGATTAATAATTTGCATTTAAAATAATCAATAAAATCTATACGTGACAAATTGAAACCTTGGATTGTAGATATGCAAACTGGCATGAAGTGACCTCCATTAATATAGATCTTGATCTTGAACTTGATGTGAAACAATACTTGAATTGGATCTTGAAATGCTACATCACAACATTAGCTCAACCACATGCATTATGCATTATGCCTTTGACATGATGAAATGAATCTTGATTGTTGTAATAATATTCAATAATCTTCCCTTGAATACCTTAGAAATAGTCTTGAATGCTCTTGATCTCATCAACTTGCTATTATCATGCTTGCATAAGAATTCTTAGATGAAACTAAGTGAAATAACCTTGTATTTATACATATATTATCATTCAATCTCAAAATTCAAATATCACAAGTCAACATCAGATCTTGAATTTCAAATCATACCACCAAAAATATATTTCAAGGAGGGGTCCTAGGTCTAAGTGTGGACCCATTCGCCATAGGGTGAATGGGTCCTATCTCACTTAACTTGGACACACTTCAAGAAATGTGAACGGTAATGTAAAATTAGGGTCCTAGGACCAGTGAGGACCCATTCTCCAAGTGGCGAATGGGTCCTAGGACACACACCTTCTAAAATTAAGTGTTGTGTTATGGAATTTATGAATGTCAGGTTTTATCCCTCAAATTTTCATTTGATTAGGCTTGGATTTGAATTAAAGGGGCCAATTAAGGAAAATTAACCTCAATTAATTAATAAAGCCCTAGATTAGTGTGAAAGTGTAAAGATACACTTTACAACACCCTAAATAAGGCACCATTAAGTCCATTTAGTTTAAAAGGGACCTAAACTTAATGTGAATGTGTAAAACACATTATAACACTAAATCAAGGCAACATTGAGCTCATTTTAATATTAACTATTCCCAAACTAAGGAAAAAGGGATACTTTTTTTGTTACTACATTTTTCCCCCACTTTAGTGAGAGTATGACCCCATGTCAAACTCACACTAAAGTAGACATTCAAGACACTTATGTATGCAACAATGACAAAGATACACAATCATACAACATCAAAGACCAAGAATATCAAGACTAGATTGTCCAACATGATGTGGAACACATCTAGACTATCGGTTTTGCACTCACTCTAGGGTAGTGGAACCTCAGGCCGTCCAGTAGGTGAATCTTCCCCCAGGAAGGTGGCTTATTGAGAAATTCATGCCTCTGTGTCAGCTCTCACTATACTTACCATACCAAAGTTATCCCTCTAATAACTCTGATAGGGTGCCACTCACATTCATATTTCATGCTTAACAAGTTGCATTATGCTAAGCACCTATACACATGGCAAGGCTCCATAGGAAAGAAATGTGTGTTATTCTAAGTGGCCATGAATTAGGGTTTCGAGCTTCACAAGGTCAACAAATTATATTATACAAAACACATGGACATTATGTATAGGTTTTTGTTCAAATGGATTTTGCTTCGTTCATGTAAGGTCTTCTTCTTAGGGATCATCATGCCTAATGTCTCTAGGAGGAGGACAAGTCAAGAGTTAAAGGTTCATAACTTAGGGAACGCAGTGTGTCGCATCACCACTAAGAGGAAATTCATACACTACGAGATATCACACTCTTGGAGGACATCAAACCCAATGACACCACCAAGAAAAGGATGCATCACAAGAAAAAGGAATTGCACCATGAAACATGCAAAATGTTGAAAGATATTATCGATGTATGCCCCCACTTTAAAGTGGTTGTTAACACCAATGCTATGAGAAACTACTTTAAAGTAGCTAATGTTTTCTCCTAATACATGAGACCTTCCTTGGAAATCGCTATGCCAAGTCATATGTTTTTGAAATAAAGCTACGCCATGAAAAAGGAGGAGGGGTTGCCCCCATAAATGCATAAGGGATCTATGGATTCAGGGTCATTATGTCTTTACTACAATGTTGTTATAGAGCTCACAAATGTCATCATTCCCCAAATATTCATACAACTGGAAGAATCATACAAATAGAGAGAAAACAAAGAAAAATATTTTTAGGTCAACATGGAAGAGACCTAAATGTCTCGATGCCTTGCATTATCCCCAAAAGGAAAACACAAGACAAATGAAAAAGATAAAATGTTTAGGACATAGAGAAGAATGTAGATACACATAGAGGAATGCACAAAAAGAGAGAGATATATCAAATGAAATAGTATGGGGGATCACATTACGCACATGCAATCACATAAAGAAACATGAAAAGAAAACAATGCAAAATACTAGTGAGGCACATGAGAGTCAACCTATAGCAGGTAATTTGCATTCCAATCTCGGTCAGTATATACGGAAGGTGGATAACTAGCCAAAGGGACAACATCAAATGCCATAACTAGGACATGGCTAACTAACCCCTTGCCCTCACTAATTGCAGGACAAGGATGAGCCGAGATAGGTGATGAGAATGAGCTCCTGTGATAAAAAGAATAATTTGCAATGAATGCATGACATATAATAGTGAGAATACTAGGATCCTACAACTATTACATGGCAAGGAGCAAAGGGCATGCTTTAAGGGATTACTTTTTTGATACCAAACTTCTTAATTTTTCTTTTTAAAGCACGACACTGGTTAGTACTATGTCCAATAACTCTATGGTATTGACAATGAGACATGTTAGTATTCTTAGGATTTGGATTTGGATTTTCTCTAATTGGGGGTAATGTTATGAGTCATTGATTTAAAAGAATGTGTAAGATTATTTCATTTTCAGACATAGTACATGAAAATTTGAGTTTCTTGAGTTTATAAGGATTTTGTGTCTTACTTGATTCACTAACTTGTTGAGGAGGAGGACCTAAGATGATCTTATCATCCCTATGAGACATTGGTTGTTGTTTAGGAAGGAGGACACTTATATCAGGAGGAGGATCTTGATATCCTATTCCTTTGGTTTGTTCAATAGGATTTTTCTCTAAAAGTTTATGAATTTCATGCTCATTAGTTATGTCACATCCTTGGTTGGTTAAATATTAAAGCCTTAGCCATAAGTCTCGTCTAGGTTGATAGGAGTGTTGGTCACTTTGTTAACATAAGATGAATGACTATGCACTTGATTAGAGGAGCTAGGTTCACTTGTTAAAAGTTTAGGCTTAGTTTGTGATTCAATTTCAGGATGTAAAAGACCAAACATCTCAAGTTGTGTTGGTTGTTTTATGGAAGGATAGAAAGATGCATTATTCTCAAGATTGTTAAGGCAATAATTTATGAGTTCATTCATGCTAGCACCATCTTCTCCAATGATGTCAACTTCATGAGGAAACTCATTAGGATTTGGGTGAGAATGAGTAGGTTCAATTGTATTAGGATCATTTCCAATAACACAATTTGAAACATCAACCAAGGAGAACAAAGACTTCCATACATTGCTAAAAAACTCGTCCATTTTCAGATTTTCAGACTTAAACAAGGTAATTTTCTTATTACACTATGCAACAATTTGAAAATGAAATCTTGTAAATGCAATTTTGAAATCACACAATGCACTGAATGTACCAAATTAAGATAAATATGATCAAAATAATGAAACAAAAACTCAACAAACTATAACATAAATCTGAAAGCAACAAATAGAAGCATAAAAATAAAGATTTTAATACCCAAAAATGCAGATCAGGACCTAATTAGGGACTCATTCGCCCTGTGGCGAATGGGTCCTAGATGAGGTTTTTGAAACTAATTTTTATAGATTTTTAGATGTTTTTCAATGGTTTTCAGATTCAGGTTTGTAACAACAAGATTCAGTTTCAATTTTCTATGAATGCAATGTGAAATGCAAGTTGAAAATGTGACAAAATGATGACCTAAAACACCTAGTTTGATATGAAATTTTGTTTTTCAAATGCAAGTTAATATGATGTAAATGATATGCAAGATGACTAATTTTTTTGTATTTTTCAAATTTAAAGAATGGAAAATATGCAATCCTAAAACCCTTAATGAGATGCAAATTTAAATGGAAACTAGACACCGTTAATGAGACCTAATTCAATGAAAATGAATGCAAGATCTAAATCTAGGATGAAAGTGACTCCAAAATAAAAAAAATTACAATGCTCAAAAGGTCGGGTTCACCAAAATGAAATAAGGGTGAATCGGTATGGGACTAAATGATGCACCTATTTTCCCTATGATATCATTCAATATGAGGATTATGATGTGTAAATGGGTTACAAAAATAAAATATAACCCAAATATTAGTAAAAAGGTAAGTTTTAAGAGGGTCAAATGTTGTGTACCTTTCACCAAAAGTATTTTTTTGGGCCTCATTGAGGACTCATTTTCCGTATGGTGAATGGGTCTTGGTTAGGGCTCTGGAAAATCAATTTTGGGGTTTTGTTCCTCTCAATCTGCACTTCCAGATCCTAGTCGAGCACCTTCGAAAATCCAGAAATAAATCTTGTGGCTCAATTTATGTGATTTGACAACTTTCTTAGCAACTTTGACAACTTTGACAATTTTTTGTCTCCAAATGATCTTCAACCTAAAACCTGCAATCACACATCAAAGAAAAGAAAATGTTGATAGTTAGGGAATAGGGGTTTGCCTTGGTCAAACCCCATTTTGGTAATTAAACCTTGAAATGAAACAATGCACAAATGGAATGATGAATGAAAAAATACAATATCATAACTCACCACACCTTAGTTGAAACCTTGGATTTTAGATATGCAAACTAGGATGAAGTGGCCTCCATGAATATAGATCTTGATCTTGAACTTGATGTTAAACAATGCTTGAATTGGATTTTGAAATGCTACATCACAACATTAGCTTAACCACATGCATGATGCATTATGCCTTTGACATGATGAAATGAATCTTGATTATTGCAATAATCTTCAATAATCTTCCCTTGAATGCCTTATAAATTCTCTTGAATGTTCTTGATCTCATAAACTTGCTATTAAGATTCTTGCATAAGAATTCTTAGATGAAACTAAGTGAAATAGCCTTGTATTTATACATATCTTATCATTAAATCTTGAAATTCAAATATCACAAGATGACATCAGATCTTGAATCTGAAATCATTAAAATACCACCAAAAACATATTTCAAGGAGGTGTCCTAGGTCTAGAAGTGAGGTCCCATTCACCCTAACTCGCTTAACTAGGACACACTTCAAGAAATGTGAAAGATCATGTAAAAATAGGGTCCTAGGATGATGGATTGGAAGATATGATAATGGTGAGGTCGATATAGTTTTATACACGGTAATTTTGAGGAAGGTATAGTTTTGGATTTGTTAGGACCTTCTACTAAATTTGATATAGTTTATATTTTATCTATTTAGCTTATATTCTTTTATTTCACTTTTTGACACATCAAGTAGCAAAGAAGACACACAAGGTCATCACCAAACATTAGAATAGGTGAATAGGGGTATAACCTAATGCATATATGAAGATGTAAAGGCTCGTCACTAAGGATTAATTCAAGCAATTATGGTATAACCCTAATTCAATTAGTTTAGAAATGTCTATTTTAAACCTTAGTTTCTAGTTTGTGAACCATAAAATGTTAAATTGAAACCCTAAATAGCTATTATAAGACCTAAAATGTCTATTTCAAACTCTTATTTCTAAATTATAAACCCTAAAATGTCTATTTCAAACTAGATATTTTTCAATACCAGATATGTGGCTTTTGATTGATATTATTCTAAAAATTCATAACTTACAATAATATTTTTTTGAACCCTACAATGTTAAATTAAAACCCTAAATAGTTATTATAAACCCTAAAAAAACTAATCAAAATCATAATGATGAGAAGAATTTTTCTTTCATGTTTCATAGGAGCATTAAGCATCATGTAGATTATAAAGCCTAGAATGTTTATTTCAAACCCTAGTTTCTTGATTATAAAATTCTATTTGAAACTAAAATTTCTAGATTATAAACCCTAAAATGTCTATATTTGGGTTTATAATTTATAAGTTAAGAGTTTGAAATAGACATTTTAGGCTTTATAATCCAAAAAATAGGGCTTGAAATACACATTTTTAGGGTTTATAATCTATAAAATAGGGTTTGAAAAACACATTTTAGGGTTTATATAAATCTAGAAACTAGGGTTTCAAATAGACATTTCAAGGTTTCAATTTGATGATTTAGGGTTAAAAATAATTGTATAGGATTTCAATTTGATATTTTAAGGTTATAAATAGAAGTATAGGGTTTTAGTTTGACATTTCAGGGTTAAGAAATAATTGTATAAGGTTTAAGTTGACCATTTTAGGGTTTCAAAATAGCTATTTAGGGGTTGAATTAAACATTTTAGGGTTTCAATTTGACATTTTAAGGGTTAAAAAATAGTTGTATAGGGTTTCAAAATAGTTTTTAGGGTTTCAAATAAACTTTTCAAGGTTTCACAATAGTTCTTTAGGGTTTCAATTCAAGATTTTACGGTTTCAAAATATTTTTTAAGTTGGAGTTGATAGTGAAACCCACAACTCCCAAAAATCACCTATAACTAAAGCACCTATCACATACAAGAGATAAAAAAACTGATTTTCTATGCAACCAGAAGAAGAGAATTGATCTATACAAGCATTTGATATGCCTTTTATACTGACTAATGAATGTGAATACCTAGATGTTAATTAAATACATTGATGAATAAAAAGTACAATAATTAATGCTTATAAAAGAAAATGTGAAAACCCTAGATGAGGATTTGATTATATTGTGACAAGTGTCCTAATCCTATGCAATGAGACAACTTGACCTATAAATAGCCCAATCTATTAATAAAAAAATACTCCTAAGTTTAACTTAAGTAATTAAAGTAATAAGGGAACTGATAACTAATTAACGACTAATAATCATTAGGTGATTTTCCTAGTTACTCCAACACTCCCCTTAAGATCAACTTAGGGAGAAGCTAAAAACCTTGATAAAAAATGCAATGATGGATGCATGGATGGGTCTTGGATATAAGGCCCGATGAGTTACCCATGTACAAATAAATGAAATCTCTCATAACTAGAGAAAAAGAGAAAAACACATGGGAAAAAATCCCTCTCCAAAAAGAGAGAAAATGAAAGTGTTGCACTGGTGAAAGGATAAAAGGAGGACTCAATGTGACCCCCAAGCATTGCTTCTATCACACAAGTACAATATATGTCTCCCTAATAGGAGAGATAAAATGAGGATATGATTCCCCCCATAAAGTAAGATTTATTGTTCCAATGATGAACACCTGAAGACAAAACATGATTCACTTCCTGCAAACAACATTTATCCCCTTAGGAAGGAAAAATCCACTAGTTATTGGAGAAATATATTCACAAAATATGGAAGAATCATGAATCCAAATCCAAATGATGCATGCCTCTTAAAATTTCTCAAATGTCCATATGTCAGAAATAGATGATGTCAATCTAGAAACCTGTGAAGCCTAATGTAGAAAAAGATCCAAAGATGATGAAGATGATGGTGGGCTAGCAGTGATGATGTGGTTGTCAACAAAGAGGAGATGAATGTCTTCAAATTAATCCTCCAAATTTTCAATCAGAGAATCTACAAACAAGGATGATATGTTTGCAAGATACGAATCTAAAGTAGTTGTGTTTGTATGAAGATGAATGTTTTGCTGCACTGAGCCAATAGGGGCAAAGGATGTGGTGATTCCAATTTGATCAAGAAAAAAATAAGATGGTGATTGGGTCTCAATATGAAGAGTGGGAACATGAAGATGAGTCTTTGAACCATCAGAACATGCAAGACCTATGATATACTCAAGATACTCTAAAGTACCATCATCAAAGGGTAGGCAATTTACATCTATAAGAGGAATCATACAATATGCAAACGGATCCTCTATGTATGGAGAGATTTGAGGGTCTCCATGGATCTTCCAAAGTCGATTCCAAAGTGTGTGGGGATAATCAATGTCTGATGCAACACACATAGTGTCATGATCAACACTATTTAAAATAAATCACTCCTACAACATGATCACTAATAATACTCCATGTTGATCTAATCCCTAGTGTGTTTAGTATAGGTATGAGTCCACACAGATAAGGAAAAATATCAAGCCACTTGAGATGTGTTAGGATGTCGTTTCACCAAGACTCATAGTTACCTTTTTCTAGGATGACCACAAAATGATGAACAAAAAACCCATGATACTTTCTCAAATGAAAAAAATAGACTAAAAAATAATAGTGCATTTAAAGCATATCAAATGAATTCATCTCATGCAAACAAATATTTTTTAGGTGCCAAGACATCCAAGTAATTGACATAAATGTGAAATCATAAAAAATGAATAAAATGTACCTAGGATTTTTTTTGGAAAAAAGTGCATGAATGGATTTGAAGAGCTTTGAAATACCTTTCCAACGCTACAAGAATCATGAAAATGAATGATATAGGTAAAAATTTATGAGCTCAGACGCATAAAATGATGATCTTTGACTTGACTAAGAATAAAATGAACCAACAACAAAATATGATTATGAGACCCGCACCATTAGAAAGTACTCAAAACCAACTTTTTGATAATATCTTGATTTCGACACCGTATGCCCAAGTGATTTTTTTTAAAAAAATGGGATAAATTTAGCTAATCGATAACCAATAGGTATGGCCCTTATGATTTTATTTTTGAAAAAATTACTCATTGCATGTAAAAAATAATATATACCCACAAAATATTTTGATGTTGCCAACAAAACCCATAAAGCATTTTTAATTTCAAAAATCAAAACATGCAATTTGGTAAAAACATAAACTTCAATTATAGGGAAAATGGTCACATTGTGCTATTTTGATAGAATTTTTAACAATATATGCTCACTATATACAAAATCTAATAGATACTCCCATGGTTTTTTGTGATTGTGAACAAAACCCAAAAAATGTTTTTTCCAAAATACACCAAACAAAAGATATTGATGAAAATTTCTTGGATCTCTTAGAATTTGGATAGGAAGTCACAGATTTGGTGCTTTGATACCAAGTTGGAGTTGATAGTGAACCCCACAACTCCCATAAATCACCGACAACCAAAATACTTATCACATATGAGAGATCAAAGCAATTGATTTGTTATGCAACCAAGAGAAGATAATTGATCCACACAAGCATTTGACTGACATGCCTTATGTATTGAATAATGAATGTGAATACCTGGATGTGAATTGAATACGTTGATGAATACAAAGTACAATAATGAATGCTTATAAAAGAAAAAAGTACAAACCCTAGATGAGGATTTGATTAGATTATGACAAGTGCCTTAATCCTATGCAATGAGACAACTTGACCTATACATAGGCCAATCTAATAATAAAAAACACTCCTAAGTTTAGCTTAAGTAATTAAAGTAATAAGGGAACTAATAATTAATTAGTGACTAATTAATTATTATGTGAATTTCTTAATTACTCTAATAGTTTAGGGTTTTAATTAAATATTTTAGGGTTTCAAAATAGTTTTTACTTGGGTTTCAATTTGAAATTTTAGGGTTGAAAAATATTTGTTAAATAGGGTTTCAATTTCAATATTGGGGTTAGAGAATAGCTCTTTAGGGTTTAAATTTGATATTTTAGGGTTAAAAAATAACATAAGCAAATATTCAAAATATTAATAAAAAATAATAGATTTGGTATTAAAAATTACCTATTAAATAGAAAATTTTACAAGCGACTTGTTGACAACAGTCCTCCATTCAAAGCCACATAACATAATTCCAAGATAAATGAGTGTCTAAAGACCCTTATCTACTTGTCATGCATGCCTCAAGCCCAAGTTAACTTGTGAAAGCGATGACCAATTGCAATGTTCGATGCTCTTGTGAAATGTGAAAGAGAAATAATTTCTCATCATTTCAATTTTGATTATTTTTTACATTAAAATAATACATTCATTTCAAGGTCGCCTTTGAATGAAGGTGTTTTTAATTTATTTTTAACAATATTATAATTCCTTTGAACAAAGACATCTTCTTTCAAAGAAAAACCTTTGTTTGAAGGTATTTTCTAATTTTGGGATCCCCACAAAATGAAAGAAGTGATGTACCAAGTTTGGGACTCACTATTATGGGATGACCCTCATCCTTGTTATATAATGAAAGAACCCATGCAATGTGCACCTTGATCTTTTGCACATTAAAAATAACAAATACTACAATTGATATTATAAAACAATATATTGCAATCACCATTAGTACATGCATGATGTGAGGACATAGTTATGAAATTAAATAAGCCATATAATATTTTGAATTACATAAATTACACCATATTTTTTCATCATGAAAATTAAATCCATTGGAATTTCCACGATGAATATACCATTTTTTTGATTAAGGTAAAGATGGGAATGACCCATACCCATTATAGATCATCCATAAAGGCAAACGAAAAAAAAATCTCACCAGAGGTGAGACAAAGAAAAAAACAAGGAGAACAACAAGACAACAAAGATTTTGACCAGAGCAAGGAATTGGAAACAAGTTTTGGAAGGACCCAAAACCAACAATAGATAGTTAAGGAGGTTTGAACCCAAACTTCAACAAAGGCCTCAAAGTAGGGGTAGGGTGAGATTGAGGACACCAATTAGTGTTCGGATCCGACAAGCATCCAATCCCCTCAAAAAATTTCCTATTGGTCTTGCAAGAAACACCATCATTTTTTAAGATCTCAACATGATTCTTCTCTTTCCCCTTAACAATAGAGGGACAATCCGGTATAAATTGCACTTTAGAATACACCAAATCATGAACATCTCAGCACAACAAAATGAGCAAACCAACATTATGGCAGTGGTTCAGCCATGAGGGCTCATAATACAATTTTTGATCCCAAACATCGATCTTTGAGTAAATTTTAACATTGTTGGGAAGCTCCATACCAACCTCTATACAAACACAAAATCTAGAAAATAGGAAGCACAATCAATTATTGGTGACATCATCCATGGTAATGAACTGACCAGTAGCCTCAACTATACTTTGGATGATACACTCATCCCAAAATTCCAACGAGAATTCTTGGAGGTCTTATCAAACTACCCAATCTTGTAACCTTATCATGTCATCCAATCCACATTAATATATAAATTAAAAAAAAAATCTAAAACATATCTTTATTTCAGTGTTCATACATATCCATACATGAAAATTCCTCAAGAATAATTCATATAGTGAGGATTTCAACAAGAAATTAAATTAAAAAATTTACAAGGGTTTCTAGGCACTTCATGCCTTCAAATCTTCAAGGTCTCTTGCCTTCAACTTCCTTGGCTTCACTCTTTGTAAATTTAATTTTTTCTTCATCTTACAACTCTAATGGCTGCCTTGAACACATAAAATGCACCCGCAACAAAGAGAACAAACCAACATTATGGAAGTGATTCAGCCGTGAGGGCTCATAATGCAATTTTTGATCCGAAACATCGAGCTTGGAGTAAATTTAACGTTGTTGGGAAGCTCCATACCAGCCTCTATACAAACAAAAAATATAGAAAATAGGAAGCATGATCTATTCTTCGTGATATCATCCATGGTAATGAACTTACTAGTAGCCTCAAATTTACTTTGGATGATACACTCATCCCAAAATCCCAACGGGAATTCTGGGAGGTGAACCCAAATATGAGAAAAAAATATCTTTTTAGAATAAAAAACCAGTAGACCATCTTTGCAAGTAAAGAAAATCCTTACCCAGAAACCAAGTACCTCTTAAGAGAACTTGAGAGCAACTCACAATATCCTTGAAGGAGAATAGAAGAAAACTATTCATCATAGCCTTTACAGGAAGCAACCCAAAGGAAAACCAATAGTCGCAAGCTAATCTATGGATAACATCAATATTAGGTATATGACCCAAAAATTTATGAATAAGGGTGTGTGGCAAGCCTACTAAGGCTCTTCGCACACAATCATAAAAAATAGAAAGAGTAGGGGTCTCAACATCAATTACATTGTCATCATATTGTGGAGACATTTCAGTAACAACAATAGTAGAAAAACTATCGAAAGGGGACCCAACACGATAAGGGTGATTAGTTTTTTGGCAAGGAGGTTAAGGATCCTCGAAAACCCCCAAAACATAAGCAACCCATTTTGAAGAGGACCAAAACTGGTAGGAATGGGAGTTACCTCCAAGGAAGGAGACCCCAAATAAGAGCCAACCCCAGGAATAAGGGAAGCCATAGAAGCCTCCTCAATCCCAACAACAACTTGATCAAATTAGGAGAGGGATTTTGTAGAGAAGCCAAAGGTTGAAGAGAAGTAGGCAACAAAAAGCCCCTCTTGAGAGCTTTACTCAACCCATTCTAGAACAAATGATTGGAATCCTTTCCATGCAATTTAGAAACTAATTTTTTTTGGGTTGAACATTGGGTGTCCAACCACAAATACATAAGTGAAACATCCATCTTGTGATCCAACTGATCACTCCTCCCCTTAGAAAAACTAGGTTCCTTACATTTCTAGGCATTCAAACAAGCCTCTAGGAAAATTTCTAGGAGTGTTTCTTCCCCATCAAAGCACAAAGAGAACTCCGACGAGCCCACAATCTCATCCTCTGAATCCATGTCATAACCAACTCCAACTTTGTCCCCTAACACAGTGCCAACACACATCCTGGATCAAGTTGCCTCTATAGCTAGGGAATACAAAGCAAAAGGAAACCCATAGACACCGCCACCACCATCATCACCTTCTGTATATTTTACCTTCTCTAAACTTTTGTCACTACCATCTCCTGCTCCTACTCTAGTTAGGGTTCCCATTTTGTTATTAAATATAACATTGTTTCATGAGACTATTAAAAATAGAAAGATACAACCCTTTTCTCTACTTGTACTGTATAACACTCATGACATCATCAACACATTTTTGAGATTGCAATGAATGTACTCTTTTACAATCATTTATGATCATCTTTTCTTGTTAAAAATGTATCCCTCCTATCAAGCATGCCCACTAAAACATGATCCAAGATATACATTTTGTAAATAGTGTTAACAAAGACACCCATTAAAAGGGTTTTAATGTATTTTTATATATTAGCTAACAAAGTTAAAGAAAATATTGTATGTCACTCATTAGCCATGCCATTATTATGATTAAGGTGTCATTTACCTTACAATCCTATGTATATTCTATGTATCTCCAAGACTCTTAGAAAAGTTTCTTTGGATGCTATGGTGTAATTGAAAAATAATTTATGATTAAGATTCCCTAAGAATTTTGGCTTAGTTTTCATGTACATACATTCATGAAGAAGGTGAAGCATAATGGTGATGGTTACACTTAAATTTGGACTCACTAATTATGCTTTCATAATTCTAGGTGTTGGTATTAAGAAGTGGAGAATTTTGTAGGATAGATGGGGCCTACATGAGTTGGTCGTTAAGAGATATGAAAGCAAAAATGTCTTTGTATTTACATTTACTATTCTGTGGGCTAATTTATTGAACCCACGTGATGTCCATGTGCCATCATTTGTTTTTTTATTGTTCTCAAAAGATGCTCTCTAGGGTGGGCATGAGGTTTTTGCATGATACCATGGTTTTAGAATTTTTTGTTCCGGTAAACCATTTATAGTTTTGTCCTCTTTCCATGCCTATATATTGAGTGTGTGAGATAGTGGTTTTTCATATAATATTATTTTATAAGTATAGAGGTGTTTCTAGATTATTGTTAGAGTGAAGAAGGTGTTAGTGTGTTGGATGTATCTTATTATTGAAGATTAATACATACTTGTCCTCTTTCACGTGTGGATTTTTTTACCAAAATGGTTTCTCCACATAAATATTATGTTGATATAGCTTGTTGATTTTATTCTTATTGCTGATTTTATGCAATCACATAATTATCTTATGATAATCATTGTCCAAAGAAAAGTATTTTGGATTTGCATACATTTGTAGAATATTTTATTGTAATAGTTTCACCTTGTTTCTTAATATTTATTTACACCAGCACAAAGCTCATCATTAGGGCCACAATAAAATAAATCATTATATAATATTATTGCTACCCGTGTCTCCCATACATGACCTAAACAATGACATGGTCCATTGACAATGCTTTTTATTTTAAACTTCCTTGCTCTCTCTTTTGTGAATTTTTTTTCTTATTATAATTAGGACCAAATGCACATCAATAACTACATCAACAAACACATACTATTACAATAATAACACTTAAATATCACAAAAAATGATTTTTTATAAAAAGGTAATCATGGTGTTAGCTACAAACTATGAGTAGCTCTTTGTTACATGAACCTTATCATTAAAAGTTTCATTAATTCTAGATAACTGATGCAAATGGATTTAATCCCTTCACTATCAAGCAAACCTCCCCCTAGATTATGAACACTTCAATTCTACCAAGAGAGATTATTGCACAAAGACCAATCCCCATATTTCCATTATCAATTAAGGTCCATTATAAATAATCACTTGAGAAATGGGGTGCCCCATCTCCTACATCTTGGCCACATGATTCCATACATTATCTCATTTATTCTTTTTCTTATCTCAAGTAAAAATTGAAATAATGCAGAATATATAATGCATAATCGTATCATAACATATATCTAAAATATAAATTCATATAATACATTAGTTGTTTTAGTTTACCTAATAATTGTACAAGAGAATTTACAATTTTTTTTTAACCTCTTACTTAGACTCAAACTCATTATATAAAGAACAACTAAAATTAGCTTCATCTGGGTAAAAAATTGTAGGTTGAAAAACATTGTGTTTTTCAACCTACACAAATTTATTTTAGATAATATTAGAAATTTTCATACATGCCTACTGTCTATGTACTCACCTTCTTTCGAGTTCATACAAATAGTCATAGAAAGCACCTAACTTGAGCGTTTTGGGGGTTTAGACAAATAAAGAAACCTTTCGTATTATTTTTTTGGCTCTTTTTCAACCTACACAAGTTTTTTTTAGTTTTGATACCAACTTAATTTACCTTTTTTGTTGATTTATGAATGACATTAGAAATGGTTTGTAGTCTATCTTTGATTGTGGTTTTTGTAATTTCTCTTTACTTCATAATAATGAGGGGTTTATAATGTCTATTTAGTGAGTAACAAAACTCCTCTCTTGATTTATTTAAATTGACATTACAAATGGTTTACAATCTCTCTTTAGTTGTGGGGTTTGAAATGCCTCTTTACTTTATAATAATTGTGAGTGAGATTGCATTTACTTACTCCAAAGACTCAAATTGATATATTTTTTATTATGATATACAAATTTTATAGACCCCATTTCTACTTTAATAATACCAAATATTAGATACATATTCCCTTGTTATACTAATTTATATGTTAGTCACATCTAAGTCTTTTGTAATATTATTTATAGCAATTAAAAATATTAATGACTACATTATAGTGTAATAGACATTTTCATAGTATAAGATTTCAAGATAATTTTTCAAGGTAATAGCTTCATTTAGGTAAATAAAATGCAAGTCAAAAATTGCCTTGTGTTATTCAACCCACACAAGTTTTGTGTAGGATGATCTTAAAAGTTTTCATGCATGCATCTCAAATCTATATACTTACCCTCTTCAGTCATTGATACACAATTATAGAAAATACCTAACATAAACCTTTTTTTTGTTTAGACAAACTTTAAAAGAAAGATACCTTCTATTTCATTTTGTTGGGTGTGCATTTTTCAATATGTAGGTTTAAAATGTACAAGTTTTGTTTAGGCATGATACTAATTTCATTTACCTCCTTTTTTGATTTTCCAATTAGGATTATGATGGGTTTACTATCTCTCTTTGGTTATGGGGTTTGTAATCTCTCTTTGGTTGTGAGGTTTGTAATCTCTCTTTATTCTTTGTAAGAATAGTGTTTTTATTTATTTATGTCTATTTAGTTTCTAATAATACCTCTTATCTTGATTTACAAATGACTTGTAATCTCTTTTTATTTGTGAGATTTGTAATTTCTCTTTAGTTTATGATAATGATCGAGGTTATGTCACCTATTCCAAAGTTTCATGTCTACACCAAAGTGTCTGTGTGCATAAAAATATGTTCAAGTGAATGCTTTAAGCAATAAAAACCAAACAAACACAAAATCAATCAAACACACAAGACAAGGCAAGAAAATCTCAAACCAACATAGGACCAGATGAAAATGCATTATGTCGAGCCTCCCGTTGAGTAGATTTACCCAAGATATTCGATTGAATGTGTGCTCACTAAATTTCAAAAAAATAACATCACTCCAATGATAAAATGAGTGAGATATTTGATAGAATGGTTAAGGTTCAGATATATAGATTTGGATGAAAATGGATGAAGGGTTGAGATTTGATCATGGGATCAAGGGTTGAGATGAGAGGTGATCTCTCAACTCATGAGATTGCACTCCAAGTGGCACAATGGGATGAGTTTAGAGGGATAAGGGTGCTATGATGGGAAAAGGTCCATGCAATATGGTACCAAGACCATGTCACAGGTACAAGGGTCCATGTGCTTGATGTGATGGGGAGGATTGACCCACTTAATCATGGATTAAGTGTGTGCAAGCACTTAAGGGGAGATTAGGATTAGGAGGTGAATGGGAGAGTTGGATGATGGGACATGAGGTGAGAGGAAAATAATAATTAAATAATTAGATTTAATTCCTATTTAGAGGAAAGGGTATTTGGTGATTAAACTAAATAAGTAAGGATATTTATTCAATTTAATGGATGAATGGGATGTTGGTAAATAATTAAAGGTAATACTTTAGGCTAGCATATAATGATAATAACAAAAATAGATTAGGATGAATTTTGAGATAATTTAATATTAATTAAATAGTAGGATATTATTTAATTAATAGGGAGAATAAGAAATTGGTTGAATTAAGGGTAAATTAACCTAACGAAAGTGTTCAATTTTAGGTGTGTACAGTGTCATGTTGACATTTTTTGTTATAGCATATAGATTTCATAGACTCCCTTTCCTATTTAATAATACCACATATTATTTACACGTTCCCTCACTTTATTTATTTATATAATTTAGTCACATCTAAGTTTTCTACATTAAACCTTTTGTAGTAACCAAACACATTAATGACTACATTATAATGTATTGGAAATTTTTATGGTATAATATTTCAAGGTAATAACTTTTGAAGGTAATGGCTTCATTTTGATAAAAAATTGGTTAAAAATATGCTAAATTTTTAACCTGCACAAGTTTTGTATAAGATCTAAAATTAGAAGTTTCCATGCATGTTTGATATCCATATATTCAACTTCTTCTTCATTGATACACATAGTCATATCAAGTACCTAATTTTTTTTTTGGGTTTAGACAAACTTTATGAGAAGTAAACCTTTTTTTAGTGTGTGCTTTTCAACTTATACAAGTTTTGTTTTTGTCTAATACTAGCTTCATTTACCTCCTTTGTTATTTTACCAATTGGAATTATAAAGGATTTGTAATTTCTCTTTAGTTGTGGAGTTTATAAAGTCTCTTTAGTTTTTCATAATTAGTGGGGTTATGGTTACTTGTCCAAAGTCTTGTTCGTACACCAAAATATTATGTCAATATTTTTTTTTCTTTGTCCACTTTAACAATACTATTCATATTAGATACATATTGCCGCACTTTATTGGTTTATATCTTAGTCACATTTGGATACTTTATAATAAATCCTCTATAGTAATCAAACACTTTAAAGAGTACACTATTGTGTATTGGACAATTTTATGGTATAAGCTTCCACAACAATAACTTTTCAAAAAGATGGCTTCATTTGGGTAAATAAATGAAGGTTGAAAGCCACACCTCATTTTTTTACCCAAACAAGTTTTGTGTTGGACAATCTCAAAAGATTTCATCATAATTACCATAATTTATATGCTCACTCTCTCTTGTTTGACACACATAGTCATGACATGTGCCTAACTTGAACCCTTTTTTCAAGATTAGACAATTTTTTATAAGAAAGAAACCTTGTGATTTATATTTTTGTTTATAATTTTTAATTTTCTTGACAAGAATCATGTGTAAAAAGAGTAAAAAATGAAGTGAGTCCAATGAGGGAGAACACACATGTTTTTCAACTTGCACATATAAAATTTTCCACTACATTTCACTATAGATTAAGTTTAGTTTATTTTCCAATAGTAATATGTGGAATAAAAAATCATTGCCAGACTTAAATAATACTAGTTTCATTTGGATGAAAAAAATGTAAGTTAAAAAACACAAGTTTTGTTTAGGATAATCTTGTAGTTATTTGTACAAACTATAAATATTCTCTAAATTTTTCAGTACTTCCTCTAGGGACTAGGCATGATCTATTTTCTAATGTAATATGTGTTATGCAACATTATTTTAAAGCTTAAATTATACCAACTTCATTACTTACAAAAACAAGATTGAAAAATAAATTAAAAGTTTTCATGCATGTCTATTATTTGTGTATTCAACCTTTTAAAGTAATTTTGTTGTTGTTGATAAACCATCATGAAAAATCTTAAGGGGTCTAAAGAATAGTGAAGAATCTAGAGATTTGGAAGGAATATAGGCATTTATTTAAGATAAAGTTTTTGAATGTGCATTGATCCCAAAGAAACTCTTAGTTTAATTAAGAATTTAAACTAAATAAATATATCCTAAATATGAAGATGACATTTTGTATCATGGTTATGGATAAATGACTATTTTGAAAGTTAGGTTTAATTAAATTGAATAATCTAATTTAAAACCCAAAAATTAAAATTCACTAAACATACAAAAATAAAACCTTGTTTGATCAAATTCTTGAATAATAAACATAGACAATAACTGAAATATTTTGTTAAAACAAATACAAAAATATTATACTAAAATAGAGAATAAATAAACTTAGAATAAAAATAAATTACTAAAATCTAAACTATTGAATCTCACAACATGAAAACTTCTAAAGCATATAAACTAATAGATTCATTATGGGGAATCTAAGTTGGTGCCTAGGAAATGAAAAACTAAGATCATATGAATTCTAAGACTATAAATTCATTGTCTTCTAGCTAGATATGGCATTTGGGTTTTGTCGGATATAACTAAACAGATATAACCCATAATATAAAAACCTTAAATGCTGGCTGATTCCTTTCCCTAGTATATGACTAATGAAAACTTTTTTTTTATTGGATGAAAAAACTAATGAAAACTTTGTGAACATGACGTGTCTAATATCCGTTATAAAGCAATTTTTTTAACTTATGTAACATCATATGTTCCAACTAAAAAAATAAAAAAATATAATAATAATCGACGTGCTTAAGTATATTTTCAGGGGAGAATAACCGTTTACAAATCTATAGAATCCATCTGTTAACTTTTAAAATTATTAATAAAAAATTCCCTCCAAAACTAAATTTATCATAAATCTGATAAACATGTCAGTAAGAACATCGCCACGTGTCCTACTCTGCAACGAACTTTACATTTTTCCGCCAGTTTTACCGCGTAAACTACGCGTTAAGAGCCAACCGCCGGCAAAAGAAAAAAACCCGCTGGAAACGCCTTTCTTGACGGCCTAACGGCGAGCGATGCAACAGGTTTTTAAAAACATAATTTTATGTCCAACGAAAACTTCGGGCAAAAGATTTGGATGTCGTGTTGTACAGCTAAGTGCATTTTAATTTGTTGGATTGTTGGGCCCGCGTGAAGAGGAATTTCGTTGAAAGGGATGGAAACGACATGGGTAATTCAAATTCCCTCGTACAATTTGGGTTACACAGTTTGCAACAGCCCCGAAAAATAGTAAACATTGAAAATTTGAGCTTTTTTTGCATAGAATAATAGTACATCGCAATCTTTAGTGTTACAGCTCAGGTGTTCGCTCTTGGGTTTCTTCTCCCACAAGTATCTCTGTGGAGCCAAGTATTGGAGCATGAAAAACCAATGGAGTTTTCTGTAGAGCTGCAGAGATTTCATTTGATCAATTGGGCATGCTCTCTGCAGATTTGATATATGGTTTTTGGGTCAGGTGTTTGTTTATTTTATTAACTCTTGATGGACTCAATATTGGTTCGCTTTTGAGAGGCAGAGATATCGGATGATTTGATGTGGATTAGGCTTATATTTGTCTTGTTTTGATGTGGGTTAGTATTCATTTCATTAGATTTCAACACCCAGAAGTAGTAAGTGGAGGTTTTTGATGTTCGTTAGGATTAATTTGATCAGATTTCGACTCCTAAATGCAGTAAGCGGAGGTTTTTGATGTGGGTTAGGATTTAGTTCATCAGATTTCAAGAACCAAATGCAGTAAGTAGGATGGGTTTCATTTCATCTGATTTTAAGGCCTAAGAACAATAAGCAGACATGTGCCACATGCCCATTTGAGGATATTTCATTGGGAGATATTGCAATTGTTGTGCTGGTTCAAGGCAAATCAATCAGGTATGCCTGAATTTTTTAGATTTTTCCTCTTGGAGTTGCTTTGATATGGCTTAGGGCTCTGTTGCCTGTGATATTATTCTTTAGCCACTTTATGTTATTGTTCCAATTGAGTTACGAAACAAAATGATTGTAATTTTACATTAATGGTCTATGGAACTCTGAACGTTACAGCTGCATCAGGGCTGAAGTTTGAGATACTGTCGCCTCCTTCTGAATGTCGGATCTTCTTTAATCAATCAAGTGAAAATTCCCGTACATTTTTAATTCTTACCTCTTCACAAGGTATCCGTGTAGCTGAGTCAAATGTCATATAAGTTATAATGTTTCCTGATCAAATATTTCACTCTTTCTACTGCTTCCATTATATAGAATACACAGATCATCAATCTTCATATATCCATGACTGAAGCCTATTTTACCCGTGCCATATCTGATTTCGTGTGAACTAGGGGATCTGCATTTTGTGCCTTGTTGAAGTATGCTCTGTTCTTCATACCCATCGCGCGTTCTTAGCCAATCTGTTAATTAAATCAGTGAGGAGGTTTGGGATTGTTAAAAGAAACATATATTGAGTTTTTCTGCTTTTAAATTATCTTAAAATTGAGTAAAACTAAGTTCCTCATAGTGATTGAAGGATGCTCCGTCTAATTCGTTCATTTTTGAGCGCTACCTTGAAATGTAGGTAATAGGGATGGTGTTCCTTATTTATAAAGAGGATCTTTTGATTTTGGTGCATGATTATAGTCGTTGTGTACTTTTTAATGCTTTTGCCTGCCATTCTTGACGAATAGATTTGCTATGCTAAATACAAAATTATTGAAATCCAGTGTTCATGTTGTGCTGGTATTGTGCTAGATGTAACAGATGTTTGTGTTATTTTTCATTCTTGTTCTTTTAATTGAAACTAATTTTCTGATGGATATCGTCATGGCCTTTATTTGAGCCGATTATTTTTGAGTTCCTTCTCATTACAGGTTATTGAGAAGTTTGAGCTCTGCTTAATATGCTGTTATTTGCAGCCATGATGTGTTATCCTTTGTTTTTCGTTGCATGAGATGTAGAGTTGGTGAATTGCCGTTACTGTATTTCATTTTAGGTGAATCGGGCAGTTGGTGGTGTGGTGTCTTCTTATTACTGTAAAAGCTCGTTTAAAGGAATTGGGCAGTGTGTGTTCTGTGAAAATGGAGGCCAGATCGGGCATGGCGGCAGGTTCTCATAAAAGGAACGAGTTTGTATTAATTCAACATCAAGAGGTTGAGGTATGCATTCACACATGATGTACATTGAATATATTTTCTAACTTGTTTAGATACTAAATATTCTGAAGAGCGACAGAACTCTTTGCCATGATTTGATCGATATTTCTTATTTAATTGATAATTCCAAACAATCCTGTATTTTGATTTGATTCTCTTTGTCATGAATTTGGTTCATCATACAAAATGTCAGAGAAATGGATAGGAAATGTAACCAAAAGTCATTTTATAAATTCTTTTTCTAAATCTTGATCATTTTCAGCTTGCATATTGTATTCATATAGGAATAATTATTTACCACACACATCTCATGTACAAAAAGGAAAGTTCCCATTTTACTTGTACTATTCTCAGTTTTTGTTAGATTCTATTTAGTCCAATGTTTGAGACATGATACATACTACCAAGATTCGATTAGAACAGAACACATATAAACAGAAAGTAGAAAAAAATGAAACATGCTTTTCCCAGTATGAGAAGAATTTATGTTTGCATGCGTGTAGACATGTATCTATATATACTGATCTATGTAAACCCATCTGGATAGGCTATACATGCATTTTTTTATAAAAAATGAAAAGAGTATAAGAAAGAAAACAATAAAAATAATTTGTCTCTCGTTAGAATATGGGAAAATAATTTCACATATTTATAGAAAATATAGATTCGATATCAATTTTTTTTTCTTCTAATCTTATGCTTGTTCTTCTACATTTGTCTAAGTCCATCTAATAAATATTGTATTCAAAATAATGTTCTTATGTCTATCAGTGGTGTAACATTATCAATTACATAAATGATTTTGATCTCTCTCATATAAGCATGGGGAGATTTGAAATGATTATAAAAATCAGATCTCCCATGGAAACTAATTAATATTAGGTATCCTTTACATCCACAAGTTTTAATGAATTAAATAAAATTTGAATCAATTTTGATCTTTATATCACAAAAAAAATTATTCATACATTTATAATTTATATATAAATATATAAATTTATAATAATTATATGTTGATCCTATTTTTGATCTTTATTTGGCAAAGAAAAGTTTCTATATGTCGACGTTTAAAGATTGTAAATCAAATTAGACAATTCAAATAATTATCTCAAATAATTTGATAAAGGATTACTTGAACATTTTAAACTTATTATTTCTTTCTCACTAAAGTAGCTGAACCGGTGTCTTCTAAACTTTTTTAATGACGCAGAGGTTAAGTAACCATTTCAAGTACAGCTTTTGCATTTGCAAATCTATGAATCTGAGCAAAAATTAAATTCAGCTGATTATTATGTACTAATTCTTTTTGCCTCTAATGAGTTAGCATGATTCATTCCTGTGATAGCTAAGTCAGGTTGTAATTCATGTGTAAGTTACATTTGATTTGGATTATCTGGTTTCTCTACAATTTTGGTATTGCTACATATATCTTTATACATGTATCTTGTAAAAGTGATAACTTAGCAGCTTGATATCGTTTATCCATTTATGAAATACCCATACAATTGGTGTTGT
The DNA here is from genome assembly GCA_007115665.2 of Sequoiadendron giganteum. Taxonomy (NCBI): domain Eukaryota; kingdom Viridiplantae; phylum Streptophyta; class Pinopsida; order Cupressales; family Cupressaceae; genus Sequoiadendron; species Sequoiadendron giganteum. The sequence goes on from CM021105.1 coordinate 88,158,513, forward strand.
AGAATCATTCAACTCTACATTAACAATTGACAATTGCTGACTCACATGCAATGGCTAGATACTGTATGGATGTTAATCATTTCAATTTATTATAAATTTTGAGCCTTATTTTTGATAATTGCTAAATATCTCTATCTTAAAAAATGGGCCAGAAGCTTCTCGAGTTTCAACTGTAACATAGTTGAGAAAAAGGTCTCAACTTTGAAAAATATGGATAAACTAAATAGCTAGTCAGCTTATAATCTCTGGCTTTATTACAGTGCAGACAAAGCAAGCTAAATTAACTCTTAAAGCAAAATATGGACAAAAATTCTTGCTCACCTTGATTTGCTTACTGTTTGTTTCTCTTACCAGAAGGACCTTTTTCCCTAAGTTTCTCCTTCATTTCTTCCCCACAATTAGCATCATTCATTTTAGTGTGTACATACCTCTTAGGAACTTCCTACACTCCATCAAAAACTTGCAGCATCAGGTTCATTCTAAAATTCACAGTTATGAAAGTTTCATCAAGGTTCGAGATGGCTTTGGCCAACCATCTTCAATCCATCTTCCTGTGCAATTTACTTTCCTTTGTCTTTTTGACTTAGAAGGGCCTCAGTCCTCTTTCTGCATGTTCTTTCTAGCTGTTTCTTCCAGCACCGTGAGGCCTTGGTAGAAGACATCCTTGTGTTCCTTGTTGCATTGCTTCTTCCTTGAGATTGGCATTATGGGGAGACCTACAGGAGGTTGTTTGGTCTCTCCACAGAGGCATCCTCCACATCTTTTAGCTTTCTCTTGGTGCTTATAGCAATTATTATTGTCACCCATTGGTTCAATTCAAAGTTATCCTGATCATCCTGGGCCTCCCTGTTAACATACATCCTACTGGCTTCTTGTTGCACATAAGTGAAGGAAATACAGTTGTTTCTTTGAGTGGATTCTCTGCTTGCTGCTTGCAGGTTCTTATTTGAAACATCTCAACATGCTGCCCCCACTTTGACCTTACCAGAGCTTTCAGCAAGACTCTCCAAACTTTCCAAAGCGATTCTTCTATTATTGTGTTAGGTGTCATTTACCGCACTTTCTCACCCCATGCCTCAGGGGAATTGAATTTTCAATTAGGGACAAGTACAAGAACTCAAAAGGTTTGATGGACCATGGTGTATGATAAGTTGTACAGGAAGAGATAGGCATATAAATTAACAAGGTATCAACCCCCTTGGCTTGGTTCATTCTTAATTAGCTGTCAGTGGCCAGATTATTGAAACTAGCAAAACACCAGAGAAGGCTTGGTTAAGTGGGTAGAATTGAATTCACCCTTAGAGTTTTGTTCACATTACCTTGGAATAATTATTCTTGGAATTCACAAAATAAACTTTTAACAGAGCCCAGTCATTCAATTTGTGGTTCCAATATATTTTTCTTAATCAAATAGCTTTATGCACTAGATCATTTCAAGTTTTATTAACTATGTCAGCCAAGAATTGCATTAGCACTTTAAGTAATAGACTTATAGAAGTCGACCAAGTTAAGAATTGGCTTTGCCAGTAAACACAATAAGATCTAGATTCAAAATTAATCATAATCTTGCTAATTTCACAAGGGAGCTCATACAAGCCTTAGGCTAATTGTAGTGTCACAAAAACTAAAGTAGTTGTTGGCTAACTAAATAATTTAAAAGCATTGCCAACAACTTAGGGATTCACTAGGAAATTAACACAATCATAATCACACAAGGGCACACAAGGGCACTATAAGTGTCACCCCTAAATATATACATAGTTTGCAATTTTTCAACTTGTATCTCAATGCTTTCAGACAATGAACAACAATTCTCTTGATTCTTGACAAGAATCGAAGATCATCTATTCTCACTCTCAAACCTGATGATCTTATGGGAATCTCTTGAGAATTCAATAACTGACTTAAGATTCAGCTCTCCCTTATCCCTATAGACATACCAGGATTAGCTCAATCCAAAGATTATCTTAGTCAGTCGGTTTTAATTGACTACAACTCAATATAATAATAATACATACAATATCAAGATCACAAGTAGTCTAGATTTCACTGATTTTCATCTCTAAATGCATTTCCTTGCTTGGAGGCCAAACAAAGTATCAAGCTTGCTTTTCCACCAAGACAACCATCATCCAACTTGAAATGCGGACTACCATGGAGCTCCACTTTCTATATAGAATGTTAGCAATACAACTCCATCGAGGCCTCAAGGCTGATCAACATTTTAGTACATGAGTCCTCCTCGTCATCGCTCACACATGTACTGCACTGTAACAGATCACACTTATACATGGGATCACAACTCAAACTTAATACCATGAGACTATTCACACATTAACAACACTGAGTTTGAACCCAAGCACAAACTGTCACATTCTAACAACATCGAACTTTGGCTCGGGCAGGCACCTTAACAGTCCTTTCTTCAAGTAAATTTTCCTTGACTACGCCTTTCTTCTATTTGTCCAATGAGGACCTACACATCCATGGGTATTCACAAATTTAGCAGTCTTCACAAAAGGCTTCTTCTGCTAATCATACACACACCTTCAAGTTCTTTCTTCTCGAACCTTATTGGCTAATCCGGTTGGTACATTAATTCCTTGGAATGGTAATTTATTATGTTTTTGGTGTCAGGAAATCACTTCAGTTTTGACACTCCCCATGCCATGCAAACCTGTAGCTCTATTTCATTGGCAATTTAATCAGTAATGCGATTTGGAGGGTAGTTTTACCTCTTCCCAATTACACAAAAATCTCTCCATGATTTGTAGGCTCGAAGGATCACAACTTTGATACTACTCTAATAATCCCTACTAAATGCACAAATAATAGACAAAAATACTCTAGCAACAATTATATTTTTTTATATTTTTTATAATATTTTCTTAACAACATACATTCAAAGGGAAGTCTACCAATCTAATACAACTTAGTGGATACTCCCAGCTTACAAACACTATGCTAACTGATATCTACTACTCCCGAGGGTTTCCAACCCCAAGATGATAGGTTCATGCCTGAATGGTTTTATCTCTGATGTACCCAACTGCTGTAGCAATACCACTAAAACACTAAAATAAGAGTTGAATGTCTGTAAATTTTCCAAAAGTGTCTTCTCTTTTGCTTTATGCTTTGTTTTATAGACTCAGCTACCATTGATTCTCAATCATTGGAAGTTAGTCCATGAACAGTGGCAATTAACTGACAATTAATTTCCTCAAATATAGGCAACTAACTGAACAACACTCCTATAAAACTTTTGTTCCACAATCATATGCAATTACTTCTAAATTAGTAGCAGTTAACTGGTTAGTCCACCCTTTAATTAGTGGACTTAATTGATAGGCATTGAAGACTCAGTTGCTGCTTCAATGGAAGACAGAAATATTCAACTTCTCTTCCATTGGAGGACAGACTCAGTTGCCTTATTCTTAAAATGCAACATATATTTCTAGCTAAAGACTGAAAGTAACTGCCAACTTATCTAGTTACCAATCATATGCTGACAGTCCATAACAAAATAGGTGCAGACTGAAAAAGGGACGTGACAGTTTAATCTTACATTAACAAGATGAGAGAAGCTTTCAATGTTTAAATTGAAGCGCACCCAACAAGCCTATCTGCCCCTACCTTTTGTATGAGCCTCACATACCCTGCATGCCCTCCTCTTTGCACCTTTCCCCCTTTGCTACTTACCTTGTCTATGTGCTTTCATTGCCTTAAACAAATTTGCCCTTAACCTTTCAAAAGAGTATTAAAAGTGTGATGTGTATGCTCCTAAGCATGAATTGCTATAAAGGCCAAAATGACCCAAATGTTCTATTTCTTCATTCGATGTTCTTAAACACTAAAAGCATACTTGGCATGCTTTTTGAGACCAATTACCCAAAATGCTAAAATGTTCTAAAAAGTCTGCAAGTGTGCTATCTTTGCTTTTTGTACTAAGTGAGTCACACATTCCATACCTTTTAATTTTTTGTTTTGTCTCCCAGTGACCTACAAATCTCCCTTCCTACCTGCCCTCCACCTTTTTTGTTTGAAAAATGACATCCCCATCCATCTCCATCTCCTGCTGATCCTGCCTCATATGTTTGGACCAAATCCAGGAAAGGTTACAGCATTCAGGTATCTGCCTGAGGCTGTTGCCATACATTCTATTTGGACTCCTCTCTATAAAGCCTGATTAACTGCATCAAATATCCAGTTTGACAGTATTATTCAAAGAGGATATAAATGGGGTTTTGGCTCTCAAAGTGAAACTCATGATCTTCTCTGGAAACATAGCTGCTCATGTTGAAGAGCTGCTGTGAAAGTATAAATAACTAACCCTTGGATGATCGATGGTCTGTGGAGTGGATGGTAAAGCTGTCCAGGCATTGACTTCATTTTGCAGAATGCATTTCTTGACTTCATCTATGTGTTGTAAGGATGATGCAAATGCTCCGATGGTACTGTTGCTTGGTGCATTCATTTTAGCTACTGGTCTCAAGTCCAAATATTCTGTATCTTCCTTTGTTCACCATTTGATAGGATGTTTTTTATCGCACTTTCTGGCTTTTTTCTAATTTTTGGCACCCAGGAAAACATTTTGATCTCCTTGAAAATGTGCTAATGTCTTGCCTTCTGTCATTTTATGATGCTCTGTCTGTGGAATGTATGGTATGGCTGTACAGTCATTTACATTCATATTTACCGAATGTTTTTCTTGACTTCATTTATCATTTATTTGTTTTGAGGAGGATGGAAATGCTATGAGGTACCACTCTGTGCAATCCTTTTAGCTACTGGTTGCATGTTGAAATCTGCTCTCTCTCCATTTGTTTATAAATTATATTTGATAGGATGTGCTTTCTCCAACATTCTAGTTTGTCTTCTAATCATTGGTAACGAGGAAAACATGTTCTCCTTGAGAAAAGAAGAGAAATTATATTAATACTTCTAATATCTGTTGCCTTTTTGTCATTTGATGAAATGGATTTTCTCACAATTACTGATATGTCTCTTTGTTCTTTGCAGCCTAAGCCTCTTCAGAACATGGGTGGCCATATTTGCCAAATATGTTTAGATGATGTTGGCATAACAGTAGATGGGGAGCTCTTTGTGGCTTGCAATGAGTGTGCGTATCCAGTATGCAGGCCATGCTATGAATATGAGCGCAAGGAGGGAAGTAAGTCATGTCCTCAATGCAAAACTCGATACAAGCGGCACAAAGGTCAGTAGATGTTTTGGCTTATTATTTAGAAAATTAGCTAAATTTTTAATTACAAGATATTTGGCATTTTTCTTACAGGCATCTTATTGGCAGTTTGAGAATATTCTTTCTGCTTCTATTTGGAATTAAACTAGAAGCTCACAATAGTCTTTTCTTGTATTGGCTATCCAGGTAGTCCTCGAGTGGCTGGTGATGATGAAGAAGAGGGTGTAGATGACTTGGATGATGAGTTCAGTCACACTCACTCTAATAGGAATGAGAAACAACATCTTGCAGAGGCAATGTTGCATTGGCAAATGGCCTATGGGCGTGGGGAAGATGTTGGCCCATCTGACTCTTCAAGTGAGAAACTTTCTCAGGCTCCTTTTACCAGTGGAAAACCGGTAGGGAAGTTCTCTTCTGAATTATAATGAACGGGAATATATTAATATTTGACATTATCTCTGTCTTGCCAGTCAACTCTAAATATATTGACTCTGGGCAGGTTTCGGGTGAATTACCTGCAGTAGCTCCAGAACGCCGTACAATGACTGCTCCACCCACTGGCAGTGGCAGTGGAAAACGTGTGCATCCGCTACCTTTTGTTGATCCTTCTCACACTGGTACTTAAATGAATTCTTGGTAGATCTTTCAGTTTTCTAATGATGTGTTTTTTCTTTTACATTTTATTTGGGCTACAATTGCTAAAAGGAGATTTAATGTTGCTTTTAACAGTTCAAATGAGGGTTGTGGAGCCCACAAAAGACTCAAATACCTATCGAGTTGGAAGCGTTGCATGGAAAGATAGAGTAGAAAGCTGGAAGGTGAAACAGGATAAAAATGTGATGCAAGTGACTAATGGAACTCAGTATTCATCTGAAGGAAAAGATGGATATGTAGACGATAGTGTTCCTGATGGGGAAGATATTCAAATGTATGAATGTAAAATTATGTTATCTAGTTTTTTTGCTAAATTCAGGACTCCAAAGAAGTGCTTTTTTTACCAAATGAATTTCAACTATTAGCAACCGTTTTCAAATGATGCATGCCTTTATGGCTGTTCAAGATGTTTTCTTTTTTATTTAAAAGAACCTTTCTCTTTATTTCTACTTTGAATTTCCTTCCTTTTTACTGCATATGTACTTTCAGTTTTGATATATAGATAGGTGATGGAAGCTGTTTGGCACAATTATTTGCAGTGGGTTGGACCATTTTGGGTGAAAGGCACTAGTAGCACTGAATTTAATTAAATAAAATTCCAGTTCCCAAGGTTTCATACTTGTATCATAAATACAATTTTTTAGATTCTCAAATGAAATAGATTTTCCCTATCCTGAATAAGTTTTTTGCTTTTGCCAATGAACTGCTATCACATCTATTTGTTTTCAGTTGGGAATATATTATTAACAAATGTTTTCCTTAATGCAAAAGGTTTTTGCAAGGATAGTCACAGGACAAAATGACAGATTCTTATTTGTAATTTAGAACTGATGCAAACTTTTAGTTTTTTTCATAGCTAGATGAAATCTATCAGGTATATGTTGCTTCAGGTCACAAGTCAATACAATCACTAACCTGGAGAATACCTTTCAAAGTTTAACCTAAATTTAGATTTTGTGTAGCTCTTCTTCTATTAAATAAACTTAATCTTGATGGTGCTAGCTCTCCCAAGCCTGGACAGTAGACAGGCAATGATTGAAGGTATTATCCAAACCTCTTGAGGAGCTTTTGATCATTGTATACAAAGATTGTTTTGGATAAACATCAATAATCACGTTGAGGCTTTTCGATCTATATTTAAGAATCAAAACTTTCACAAAGCCTTGACATTGCTCATTTGTAAGTAATTTTTGCCTCTTCCCAACCAGCACAGAGCAATCACTTATGTTAGTCATTAGAAACTCTGGGATATTATAAAAGACATTTCCTGATGCATGAATTCTGTCATGAAGACTGAATTTGAACTTCTGTAATATTATAATAAAAACATTTCTGGATGCGTGAATTCTGTTATGAAGACTGAATTTGGTCATACAATATCTACAGTGCCTTTCACCAAGTCTGGCATCATCCAAGCTACAAGGCAACCCAACTTTCCCACTTTGACCACCCTTTCTATTCCACATGACATGCAAACACTTAAATTTAGTGATAATATTTTTTCCTTGAGCCCTTGTCCTAAGTACACTCCATATTCTAACATATCTCCCATGTTTTTCTTAGTCATACTTCAATCCGCTTAGATGAATAATCAATTTCCTAATCTCATGTAAACCTTATTTCCTGATCCCTTTCCTATATCCTTGTATCATGTCTTCATACATGATTCACTCTTATATTTTGTCCCCTTTGCATATCTGTAGCCCCATGTGCAATCAGGGCCCATGGGTTTTATTTTACCAGTTTTTTGTTCTGAGAGCAAGAAATGTAAGTGCTGTCAATCAATGCAGAAGACAACATTACCCCTTGCTTACAGCCCTCATCTAGATATGGAAATTTCAGTCTTCCCTTTTGTTTGCAATGATTTGCCATGATGTTATGCTCGTCCCTGCCACCATTTTCAAACATTGTTCATTCATGTTATGGCAAGGTCACACTGTTACCTTTTCCCAAACTATGTTTGTATCAGTTCTGGTTGTAATCTGGAAGGGCATTGCTAGATCGGCAGGAAGAAGAAAATGAGTAATGTAAATGCAATAATCAATTAGCAAAGTAAGCCTCTTCCACTCCCAAGAAGGCTCTGCCTTCAGACCCATTCCTGGACATAATTGTCCATCTGTGCTGCCTCAGCCGTCCTTTTTGCACCAACAGAACCCTCTATCAATTTCTAACCCTCAAGGTGCTGACAATACAGAGAATTTTCTTAAAGTCATTTCCAGCAATCAGAAAGTACTTGTTACAACACTAACCTCTCAATTCATGTGCTAGCATAACCAGATAATCACTCAGAATGCAAGGATGAAATTTCATAATATACAGAAATATTTGATAAATGAGAGCAGTCGATGAAATCCTATGAAGTTGATGTAGATATCAATCAAACTGGGCACAAAAAGCAATGGCACCTAGTATAAGCTTGCAGCATATCTTGTGTCTCCAGATGCCAAGAAGTGCATGCAAACTTCCCTCGTAACAACCAGAAGACACTAGATGGTGCATCTGCAGCAGTTGAGCAAATGATATCACACCTCTCTCTCCATGAAGAATAGTGACTGATCACTTATTTCTATTGGTTTTCTGTTCTGTATGTGGTTTATTCTATGCATGTTTATCATAGGGTAGATAGCTTTTTAAGTGTAAACTCAGAAACTCATGCTATGCTATTCTTTGTAGTGCTGAAATGTTTTCAGAACAGAATCTTGAGCTTTTTCATAGCTAACCATGTCTATTCTTGTTTTATGACAGAAATGTTCTTGATTCTAAAAAATTGGAATCAAGTAGTTCTTTTTGATAAAACTTTTTAACTTCTTTCCTTGCTGTATTTTTTCCAGGCTAGAGGAAGCACGGCAGCCTCTCTCAAGAAAGATTCCTATCTCTTCTTCCAAGATTAATCCATACAGGATGGTTATTGTTATACGACTTGTGGTCTTGTGTTTTTTCTTCCGCTACCGAATATTGAATCCTGTTCGTAATGCTTATATACTCTGGTTCACTTCAGTGATCTGTGAGATTTGGTTTGCCATATCGTGGATTCTTGATCAGTTTCCTAAATGGTTACCTATCAACAGGGAAACATATCTGGAAAGACTTTCTCTGAGGTGAGGCTGTCATGTGCAAGAATATATTTGCCCACTAAGTTGCTAGTACTGTTCAATTTTCTTAAGGATTTCCAGTGTAAGAAAAAATCATATTTTTTGTTGAAAACAACAATCACATTTCTGTGAAGTTTGTATGAAACTGCTGAACCTACAAATGTTTGCTTTGACAGATATGATAGAGAAGGGGAGATATCTCAGTTAGCTGGCATTGATATATTTGTGAGCACAGTTGACCCTTTAAAGGAGCCTCCTTTAGTCACAGCAAATACTGTTTTGTCGATTCTTTCTGTGGATTATCCAGTGGATAAAGTTTCATGCTATGTCTCTGATGATGGAGCTGCAATGTTGACTTTTGAGGCTCTTTCTGAAACTTCAGAATTTGCAAGGAAATGGGTACCATTTTGTAAAAAATTTGATATTGAACCTCGGGCTCCAGAATGGTACTTTTCTCAAAAGATAGATTATTTGAAGGATAAAGTGCAGCCCAACTTTGTAAAAGAGCGCAGAGCAATGAAGGTAATTAGATAGCATATTGTTAAATCAAAGCCAGGTCAAGTGCTTAAATGCTGGCCTTTTTATTTAGTGCACAACTATGCTGACTTTATGTTTGCTAATCATTTCCAGAGAGAATATGAAGAATTCAAGGTTCGAGTCAATGCACTTGTTGCAAAAGCTCAGAAGGTTCCTGAAGAAGGCTGGATTATGCAAGATGGGACTCCTTGGCCTGGAAATAATACTCGAGATCATCCTGGAATGATACAGGTATTTCATTCTCTTAAGATTAAGAGTCTTGTAATCACTTTTTCTGTTAGTTTACATGATATTTTCAATCTTGCCTACTTTTGCCAGCAGATTTGTATAAAGTGGAGCATATTGGTCAGTATTTTTAGCTTTCCCATCTAATTTGAAGTTTTTGTGTGCTTTTGCCTTTAAGGTATTCTTAGGTCACAGTGGTGGGCTTGATACTGATGGCAATGAACTACCTCGACTTGTTTATGTTTCTCGTGAGAAAAGACCTGGCTTTGAACATCACAAGAAAGCTGGGGCAATGAATTCTTTGGTATGTGATATTCAAAGAAAAGTGTGCAATCTGCATTTTTCCTTATTTGTGTCTGTTAGTATCTGACCGTCCTAGTAAATTGTGTCTCCTGTTATCTGTGTGCAGGTCCGTGTTTCTGCAGTTCTAACGAATGGGCCTTTTTTACTGAATCTGGACTGTGATCACTACATTAACAACAGCAAGGCTATTCGTGAGGCCATGTGTTTTCTGATGGATCCTAACCTTGGGAAAAAAGTTTGTTATGTTCAGTTCCCCCAAAGATTTGATGGCATTGACAGACATGATCGATATGCGAATCACAATACAGTGTTCTTTGATGTGAGTGTTCATTTTATTGAGCTGGTTTTCCTTTAGATTCTTGTATTTTCATCAGACAGAGCTTTATGCCATATAGAAATTAAAAGAGCGTTGTGTTGTTTATAGATAAACTTGAAGGGTTTAGATGGAATCCAGGGGCCTGTTTATGTGGGAACAGGATGTTTTTTCAACAGAAAAGCACTCTATGGTTTTGAACCTCCTCGCAAAAGCAAGGTCCTTGAATCATTATGTTGTGGACCTAGAAAGAAAAGCAAAAAATCAAACAAGCAAGATGATGAGAAGAAGTTGGATAGGCAGATTGATTCCACTGTTCCCATATTTACCCTGGATGATATAGAAGAGGGGATGGAAGGTAACTTTGCCACATTTATTGAGCAACTTATTGTCTGATTTGTTACTCTCTTCCCTCCCCTCCAATAGCCTTATATTCGTACTTATCTGTTTGTCAACTCATGCAGGGTATGATGATGAAAAATCCTTGCTGTTGGATCATATAAGCTTGGAGAAAAAGTTTGGTCAATCATCTGTCTTTCTTGATTCTACCCGAATGGAGAATGGTGGCGTGCCACAGTCTGCAACTCCTGCAGATTTATTGAAAGAAGCCATCCATGTTATCAGCTGTGGATATGAAGACAAGACAGAGTGGGGAAAGGAGGTACTGTTAAATTGGAAAGCCTACATCTGTGTTTGTTTTTCACGGCAATAACATTGCTCAACTTCTTATTTAGTTTCTAAATAGTTGGGTTTTTATTTCATATGCAGCTTGGTTGGATATATGGTTCAGTCACAGAAGACATTCTAACAGGGTTTAAAATGCATGCTCGGGGATGGCGATCAATTTATTGTATGCCTCAACGTCCTGCATTCAAAGGATCTGCTCCAATCAATCTTTCAGATCGTCTGAACCAAGTTCTTCGATGGGCCCTTGGTTCTGTCGAAATTCTTCTCAGCAGGCATTGCCCAATTTGGTATGGTTATAGTGGAAGACTCAAATGGTTGGAAAGACTCGCATATATAAACACAACTGTTTATCCTCTCACTTCTATTGCTCTGCTTGCGTACTGTACTCTCCCTGCAGTTTGTTTGCTCACGAATAAATTCATCATTCCTGAGGTAGATTTCAAAACACTTTAAATAGGATACTGCAATGTCTTGGTTCTAGTTTCTTATAGACGCTTTTGGACTGTTCTGATTGTTATGGTCTTATTGTTGACATGCAGATCAGCACATTTGCGAGTGTGTGGTTCATCTCGCTCTTCCTTTCAATTTTTGCAACAGGGATACTAGAAATGCGCTGGAGTGGGGTTGGCATTGATGAATGGTGGAGGAATGAACAGTTTTGGGTTATTGGAGGTGTTTCTTCTCATCTTTTGGCAGTGTTTCAAGGGTTGCTAAAAGTCCTTGCTGGTGTTAATACAAACTTCACTGTTACTTCAAAATCTGGGGATGAAGAAGGTGACTTTGCAGAGTTGTACATGTTTAAATGGAGCTTTCTTCTCATTCCTCCAACTACCTTACTTATAATCAACATTGTAGGTGTAGTTGCTGGTGTCTCATATGCTATCAGCACGGGTTATCAATCATGGGGTCCTCTTTTTGGGAAATTATTTTTTGCTTTTTGGGTGATTGTACATCTTTATCCTTTCTTGAAGGGTTTGATGGGCCGTCAGAACCGTACACCAACTATTGTTATTGTCTGGTCAATTCTTCTTGCATCTATTTTCTCTTTGTTATGGATTCGGATAGACCCCTTCACAACTAAGATAAAAGGACCAGACTTACAACTGTGTGGCATCGATTGCAGCAAGTAGCTGTAAGCTTGCATGTATTGGTCAAGAATGTAAAGGACTTCTCTTGCTTTGGAGATCTCTTTATGTGCATTCTTGATCTAGATCCCTTTAACAACTAGGGTAAAAGAGCCTGACTTCCAATTGCTAAGTATGGCTGGCTTAAATAGCAGAATATGTTGATCAAGAGTCTTTATTTTTTTTGCTTTGCTTCAGAGAGTTATCCTTCAATGCAATGCATGGGAGATGTTCACAGCTAAAGCTTTTTAATGATCAAGCTCCAAGGAAGCTCTGTAATTATTCAGTTATTTCAGCTCGTTTAGAATTTTTTCATCTCATCATAAGGCGAAGGGATGACATTGTTTTGTGGATAATTTTTTTGAATTTTTTGTTAATGCTCCGGGTCATTTTTCTTGATGGTTATCTTCATCATGCAGTGATCCGAGTAAGATTGATTAAAGAGACGAAACATTGCCAAAATATATGGAGCTATTGATTATTAAGTATTGGTGCCACTTGAATTGCAGGCATCTCATCAGTTGTTTTGTGCTGTTCTGATTATTGTTGTGGACTGTAGTTCAATTCAGAAATTATGATTGCATTTTTTCTCCATAAGTGAAGAAAATCTGCCCATTTGCAACAAATATCAGATATTTGGAGGCTATGTAATATATGGATCGTGAAAAGTGTTATTCAGTTGTTTGCGTGCGACTTCTCTCTTCTCTGGAGGATTCTTGTAACAATAGTTAGCCTAATTTGTTATTGTTACTCTTTCCCCAAATTATAATTGCATGCAATCATGGTCATGTGACCTAGAATTATTGATGAATTTTAACCCTAGTTAAATTGGGTAATATACTAATATCTCAACGAAGAACAAAAATTGATCACTATCTATGAGATTTGTACCATTTACTCTCTATTCTTTTACTGTTTGCGTTGGTTCTGGTATTGTTTGTCTGCACCACTGCAGTTTTTCTAGTGTTGACTACATTTCAGTCGCCGACACTTAATCTGTAAAACCTGATAGATTTTTTATCTTGTTCCTTCTATTCATTATAATAGTTGGTGCATCATCGTTGACATTCTGGATTAGATAGCTGTATCCGATCATTTTCCACCCAAGTGCTTGAAAGCTGCTTGCAACTCCATATCATTGATTATTTGCTTGACAATTTGCTCTATAATTGTCTTCAAGATACTCCTTCATTACTTACCACCTAGGTGAACAATTTTTCCATTCCGTGGGGTGGTATGCTTTGGGCGCATTTACCATGAATGTGCTCCTTGGGTGGGTTTTTCAGGGTCACTCTGAAGAAACTAAATAAGAACAATCAGGAATGTTCTACTTGCAGGACTGAAGCATCTTAAATATTTTCGCACAGATAAAAAGATTATCTTATGTTCATACAGATAGATTCATGCTTGTGCGTTTAGAAGCAACGTGATTTTTCTATATAAAGCTTTATGTTATTTTGTTACTATTACATCATGAAGGGGATTTTGTTTGTGCCAAACAGTTGCAAATCTTCTTCAAGTTTAATATGTAATTGTGTTTTTCATGCATTGTATTTTGGTTTTATGTATTGCTGGTTGATCCACCCATTGTTGTTATTGCTGATTGGCATGGTTATCTGTATTTGTGGGTTTGTACGCTTTTAGTACTTCTTCGTTCTTTTTTTTTGACAGTCCATCTTTAAGACTGCATTCTTTTTCTTATTGTATTTCTCCAGATTTGTTCAATAAAAAAAATAAATTCGTGATTAGTAGAAGATTAGACTTTACCTGCAAACGTAGAATACAATGGTGAGAGAAGAGGGATCTGCATAATCCCAAGATACAACTTTTCACAAATTAAGAAACTAATAGTTAGAAATTGATGAGAATGGGATAATATAACACACAAATATATGTATTTTTTTATATATTCATTTAATTTTTGAAGGATAAAGTAAACATAATTAATATTAATATTACAAATAAAGATATAGGAATGATAATGTGTTGTAATTAATGTTTCAAGTTTTAAATGATAAATATAATTATTTGATTTTAGGTAGAATATGATTGTGTTATCTTGAATTGATTTGTGTAGAATTTGATTGATAAAAGAATTAGAATTAGGAAAAAATATGTTCTTTTGACAAGATCATTTTTGTAACTATGAAATCCATTTGATGGATTATCTACATTTAGCAACTGAGATGGTACCACACTAGATAGATAGATATTGAACAAGCATGTGATGGTCACCATGACCATCAAAGAAAGAAGCATTGGCAAGCTTGTATAGCCTCTATGCTAATTAGTTGCATGTGCTTTAAATGCAATTAGTTTGGAGGAGATTACATAATGAAATAAACCTTGTAGATTGCAATGATCATATAACATAAAGATAAGATCACAATCATCAAAAAATAGTTCTAAGAGCAATGCTAATGAAAGTACATATAATGATAGCTAACAAATTGCCCTCAATTTTGCCCCTAATGAAGGTTGCAAAAGAAAAGAGCTACAAATGCTAGATATAAGATTTTGTAAGCACAAATTATGTCCAAATTTTGTCATGATAAAAAGAAAAATTGATTATCAACAATAACAAACACAATATATATCATAGCCATAGACAAGTGAGATTTAATCATATAATGTAATTGGGTACATATCATTAAGAAAAAGGATGTCAAAATTACAACTTGGTAGCAAAATAATGATAATTAGGAAAACATTAGGAATCTTTAATGACACCAAGGGTTGCAATTATGAAGTATGGGAAGGCGAGAGGAAGGAGTGAAAAAGAGATATATTGGGAGAAAGAGAGAGAGGGGAAGGACGGGGGGGTGGGGGGGGGGAAGAAATAGATGAAGGGAAAGAGAGGAAAGGACCATACAAAATTATTGTTAAATGCTTATTGCTTTACATAATGTGTTTATTGCTAATTGTTGTGTAAACTAAGTTTATTGTTAATTTTTAAAGTTTCTTTTTGTTTCAAGAATATAAAACTATCTATTAACAACGCCAATTGCAAGGAGGTAGAAGCGTGCTTGATACCACTAATCTATATTAGTAATATTAGTAGCAACAAATAGATAAAATAAAAGAAAAATGTACTCAAATTACAAAATTTTAAAACTATACAATATAATTACAAATATATTGTAAGAGTCTACTTAGGTATTTAATATGGTAGTTAGTAGATTAAGCTAAAGGAAGGACATGCAACAAGTCATTGTTAGGAGACATTAGATGATGACAAATTATGTCTTGGAAAAGACAAACAAGCTTTAGAGTTGGCTAGCTTCCATTGTTGTTTCATACTTTTTATCATTACTTTTTGCTAAGCTTTAAGACATTACCAAGACCTTTCATATTAAGTAGTTTTAAGCAGTTGGAATGGAAACATGTTATGTTAATATGTGTATGCATGATTTATGAATGTCTATGAAGTTTAGTAGGATTTTATATTTAATTTATGTTGTTAAGAATGAGAATGTCTCAAGAAATAAGACTAGCATTTGCAACAAGATATCTATCAACTCACAACAATGGGCTTCTCAACCCATAGCATAAGGACTACAATTTGTTGCAAAGGAGTCAATCGATTGTAGCACGACCACTTTCAAAGGAAGACGAAGGTGATCATTTATTGATCAGATTGTGAGTCACCTAGTATTACTCGTATCTGCAAATAAGACATCTAGGAGAAGAAGTCTATTCTCAACTTGACTGTGAATTATGATAAGAGTTGTTCTTCTGAGGATGTTTTTTGTTATAAACAGGTTAATTTGTTGGGCATAGAATCCTTGTTTGATTTCTATACTCCTTTTTCAATAGTTATTACTTTTTGTTTTAAGACAAAGTCCTCTTCCTATTCTTGAGGAAGGGTTGACATATGTTCTTTAGTTTGTTTTCAATTCATGAATAATTGGACTCCTTTATGAACCCTATATAGTGGGATCCCCTATTGAGGAGATCTAGCGGTAGCAAGAGAATAGTAGAAGATCATGTGTTATTGAATAAGATTTCCCAAAGGTTTTTTGTTAGATTTTGTGTAATAGTTATGTGTTTAAAATGTAGTAAAAGAGAATTGGTTTGATAATATGTTTTGCTAAGTAAGTGAGTGATTGACAAAATCCAGTGGAAGCAACAAATCAAGCAAGGGCCTTTTGAGGTACTAATGAACCACTTCAATTTAAGTTATTATATTAGATTATGCATTGTGAATTTCATTGATAGTTTCCAGTTGTATGATTATGAATAAATGTGTACAATTCAAGAATAGTAATTTGTAGATTGATGTTTTGTTTCATCCTCCAAAGGTTAACGAAGTTAGGACATACTATAGTGTAATAGTGAATGGTTACAGTCTTAAGCATTAGGTACCCACAACAAAAGGTAGTTATTTGTATTCCTTTACTCTATTTCAAAAATGAACAGTTTATTCTGATTTAAAGCTTTTACTGTTTACATGTGTTTATTTTCCTATACTTAGCCAATGTAGGATGTCTAGAATCCATGAATCCATATACATTACCAAAACTATCTGAAGTTTTACGACTCCATGGTTGATGATTTAATATAACCTTCCTGTGAATGATGAATTGCTTAGTATAGGGATCCTCCGGTCCACTGAGCCAAGTACTTAACCAGTAGCACCAAGTTAATCAGGCACTAGTAGAAGCTCCATAAAGACCGTGTTTCATAATAGTAGCAAACCTCAAATAATAAATGATAATGGAAAATAGGTTTAGTGAAGTGGTAGGTTTGTTAAAGATGAGAAAAGGTAGAGTTGATTGTTTTATAAGTAAGAAGGCATACCATGGGCAAGGTTTGCATGTTTTTCAAAGGGTAGTGTGGAAAACCAAAGTATATAGAGTGCTACTCCAAAACAGTGTCATGAGATAGTCCATGAAAAGGACAACATCTAGTCCAGAAGATGATGTGTTCAGTTATTTTCCTATCATCTCTGATCTTACCCATATGTGATTGGATATGATATTTGGGTATATGAGGTTTAAAATTAGTACCCATTTTTTGTACAATGCATTCAAATATGAAGGAAGCTCAACATACTCAATGAATAATCAAGAGAAAGGTTCTATGCTCTCGAGTACACTCCTTGTATCCAAATGACATGGACAAATGAAGAGGGTTGTGTAAGGGTTGACAAAGCATGGTTTGCAGTGAGTGAGCACACTTTTAGTGAGAGATAATATGCCCCAAAGACCTAAAAGGAAGTAGAGAATAGAGTCAAAGGAAAATTCACTACTATTGGACACATAGAAGAATAATTTCATAAAATGCATTCACAACCCCAACAAAGTGTAGAGTGAATGCACTGTGAAAGAAGACAACTCAATGAAAAACGATTTCTAAATTTTCTTTGAAGGAGAGATAATATTCCAAACTTCATTGCAATATGATCCATGATAACAAATATAGATAGTCTTAAGAGTATAACAATCTTCAACAAGTATAAAAGTGGAATAATAAGATCCCATCAAAGTGTAGTGACAATGTTTTGAAGAGCATAGTACATTACTTTGATAGAGAAGGGAAAAAGACTGAGAGTTAATAGTAGATAGAGATATATGACAGTAGAGAGGATATGAACATCCATTAAAGAATAATGGGAAATGAAATTTTATCATATGATGTAGTTGTAAGTGCCATGGTAGACATGTATGCAAATATTAGAATATACACAAGGAATGTAGAATTTTTGACATAATGTCTCAAAGGAATGTGATCTAGTGGAATGCTATAGTTTCAAGATATGCACAAAATGGCTATTTCATATAGGTTTCATATATGATGTTCAAAAGGAGACATATCACACCTATAGAAATGAGAGATCTATGCAAAGTTGGATGAATTTATACTAGGAGATGAAGGTGTGCATGGTAGGGTATGTTGTGAAAAATGATAGTTGACAATATATACGTAAAGGAGTGAATTTTCACCCCTTATGTAAGTTCTCCTTTTGCATCCCCTCACCTTAGAGAATAAAACCTGAAGGTGAAATTTCACATTATCCACTTGCCTTCCATCCACCTGGCGCATGTTGTGTGTTTTGGTGGAATTTTCGTTAGGGATGCAAGCACGATGCACTACCGTCCCTGACATATTCTTGCCTTTGGAGTCTGTAGGGATGTTACACTCCTCATTGGGGGTGAATTTTAATGCCTTTGTGTGACCAACCGACCCGTAAAAAATCCTCTTCCATTTTATTCTTTAAAGGCATCCATTTCACAATCACTTCATCCTCTACACACTCGTTCATTCATTCTCCCAAGATCTTCTAGCAATCCATCACATTCTCTCAAGAATTTTTCACAATTTCATTGAGCATTGCAGCAAGCAAGCTTGTTACTCCATCAATTCCATCCTTGTATGTGTGGTGCTACCATAGAAGCCACGAGCTTGGAGTCTTGCGAGACCTCCCTTCATCACTATTGCAGCTGTGTCGACTTTTCCAAGTTCGTTGCTGCATTCTCCCTTCATTGGCCTTGAGAGCCTTTGGGTGGAGGCAGTGTAGACATCTAAATTTGATCACTTCCATATGATCAAAATCGTCTATTATATTCATCTATTCCATTAACGGTGATTAAATAATTCATTTAATCATTATTTTATTTTCTACCTAAGTTTCCTAAAGTATCTAATTAAATAAATTAAATACTTTACCTTACACCTTGTTCTTCTCTAAATTAAATAAATATGACAAATTATTTAATTTAGTCTTTTAACCCATTTGAATTAAAATCAATTTTTAATTCCTCTTTTCGCTCTCCTTGTCACATTCTCCATAACCCACTTCTAATGAGGATTAAATTAATTAATCTGTGATTAGGATGTGCACTACTTAATCTTGATTAAGTGTCACATCCTCCATAATCTCCCACTTGCCTCTAATCTCCCATTAATTACCTTAATCATGTGTTTGCACAACCTTAATCAGAATCATTAGCCACATTTGGCTTACCTTTTCTGGTCAACCTTCCCACTTACCATTTTTAGCCTGGACTCTCTTTCCCATGTGAATTTTTAATTCACATTTATTCAACCAAGGTTCCTCTCTTCCCCATGTGAATTTTTAATTCACTTTTATTTTTCCAAGGTCTTTCCTATCCCCATGCAAGATTCTAGAAGCCTTGCCTTGTCACTTCACATGTGCTAAGGGCTTCCAGAACCTTGGACTTGTCACATCTCCCACATGTGACAAATCTCCAACTTTTTGGAGATCTCCTTTTATCCAATGAATCCTCCATTAAATGTAAATTTTTAATTTACATTTATTCTTCCCACACATTTCCCCTTTTCCCATGGAGATTTTTGAAGAATTCTAAAATTCCTCAAAAGTCTCTTTCATCCTCATTTGGGGACAAGAAGTTCCTTTTTGAGGAAATCTTCTCATTCCCCAAGGTACCTCAAAGGTACTTGTCCTTCATCCACCTCATGTACTTCCCTTCCACCTCTTGTCCTTCTCTTCCACCTCATTCCCACATCACTCCACCTTAGGACATCTCACCCTCCACATGTCAAGATGTGAGGGCTTGTGAGTCCTCAACTCACCATAGTCCTTCATCTTGATCTTTGTTGGATCAATCCCAACCGTTGAATTCTCTAGAGAATTCAATTTGGCCTATAAATACCCCTTCAATTCCTTCATTTTAGAGGATCAAGTCTTTTGCAAATAAACTCTTGCAAAATTGTTATTCAAACTCTCATCCATTTTAGCACCCATATTGCATCAATTCATCTTGCATCCACTTCATTTCATTGCCATCCAAGGAGCACACAAGACTTCAACATCAAGGGCCAACCAAGGAAGCAACAACATGAAGGTATAACAACAATTTATTTGTTTATCTTGCTTTCATATTGTTCATTTTCTTAGGCTAATCATTGAGGTGCCCTATTATCTTGTTGTTTTTCTTTATTGCACTATTAGTTTTTATCTAACATCTCACATATTAGGAAGCAACATTTTATTAGGATCACATTTCTGGCACGTTCGGTGGGACCCACAAAGGGGTCTCTTTCTTTCACGTTTTTTGTTGTTTGCTTGTTTGCAGATTCAGGTTGCAGAGGGGCGAACTTTCCCTCCCAGATGCCGCAGAGGGGCGACCTTGCCCTCTGTTTCTGACTGTTTTCTGCAGAGGGGCGACCTTGCCCTCTGTTTCTGACTGTTTTCTGCAGAGGGGCGACCTTGCCCTCTGTTTTTCGACTGTTTTCTGCAAAGGGGCGACCTTGCCCTTTACTATTTCTGACTGTTTTCTGCAGAGGGGCGACCTTGCCCTTTTAGGCTATTTTTTGATTGTTTTCTGCAGAGGGGCAACCTTGCCCTTTTTGACTGTTTTCTGCAGAGGGGCGACCTTTCCCTTTTAGGCTATTTTCTGATTGTTTTCTGCAGAGGGGCGACCTTGCCCTTTTTGACTATTTTCTGCAGAGGGGCGACCCTGCCCTTTTAGGCTGTTTTCTGATTGTTTTCTGCAGAGGGGCGACCTTGCCCTTTTTGACTGTTTTCTGCAGAGGGGCGAACCTGTCTTTAACAACACATTCAAGAGGGTAAAAAGGGGGACTTGAATTTCGTGTTTGTCTTCTTGCTTTTGTTATTTCATGCGCTAATCCTCTAATCTTATTTGGTGGTGAGTGAAGTCAGATTTGCTGTGCAAAGAAGGGCAAGAAGATAAACAACTAACATTTCCTTGCAGGACCTTCCCTTTTATTCTGATTTTTAAAAGTCTTTCCTTGCTAATCTATCTAGGTACTTAGTATAAGTAGGGGAAAGTAATATTTGCTGTTTGCTGTGTTTATTTTACTTATTTTACCTTAAGGGGGCATTAGTTTGTTTTCACCTTCCTCCTTTGCACGTTGTGCAGATCCGAAGGAGGTAGTTGGAAACAATTAGTGTCATCTTCTTAGCGGGACCTGCTTGGGGATTTCATCACCCTAAGGGACGATCCCAACCACGCGTACCGGCGGGGTATATAAAGGGGGGAGAGCCAAAGCTGTACCTCAATCCAGTTATGTCGTAATTGGCGGAACGTCGAAGCTAGGGTGATACCTAGATAGATGTGAAGAGTTGGTCCGAGCCTTTCAGTATCTCGCTAGGGCTCCCGACTCACGCTTGTGATGGACTGGTGTTCACGGTTGTGCCTCACGTACCGAGTGTATATCGAGGACTCCCTAGAAACCTTGTTCATCCTAGAGTAAGACCTTTGTCGGCCATACCCGTTAAAACATTAATCATAAGATTGTGCTTGTTCAAAGTGTCTTTTTGTGAAGAACCAATAAATTTTGGTAAGTCAAACTGTCATTAAACCATTTTAAGTCCTTGCCAAAATCCCTTGTCCAAACCAAGTTCAAATTTTCACTGTAGAGGGGTGACCTTGCCCTCTGTTTCAGCCATTCACTGTAGAGGGGCGACCTTGCCCTCTATTTTAGCCATTCACTGCAGAGGGGTGATCTTGCCCTCTATTTCAGCCATTCACTGCAGAGGGGCGACCTTGCCCTCTGTTTCAGCCATTTTCTGCAAAGGGGCGACCTTGCCCTCTGTTCCAGCTTTTTTTGCAGAAGTGCGAATACGCCCCCTGAACAAACAGTTTCACCCGTTTGATCATTTTGAATCTCTGTTTGAATCCCCGAAACCTCCATTTGACCATTTGATCACCCTAAACACTCATTTGACCAATTCAAACACCCATTTGATCATTCCAAACATCCATTTAACCTCTCCAAAAATGTCTATTTACCACATTCGCATTGACCATTCCACCATTTGGAACATCCGCCTTATCACAAGACCTAAACATCTTCAACAACATATCTCCCCTTTGCATCCATCATTATTCCTCAACACAAAAAATAAAAACAAACAAACAAAAAAAAAATTTTAAAACCTTGTTTTAGGAGTTATTTTCCCAAATTGACCAAGGTGTTAAATTGATCATTATCCTACATAATCAATCCTTGTCTTCAACCTAATCAATCCGCTCCTATCTTGAAACGGATTTGTGTTGTAAGTCAACATCATTGGCCCAAAATCAATCCCCTTCCATCTCAAGGTGGATTAGGTGTCATAATCATTGATTTAATCCGATCAACCAACGTTAAAAGTCACCTAGGGTGTTCTCCAAATCAGGTTTTAGGATCCGTTCCATCACCCAATCATCAATCCAAATCATCATTTAATCCAATCGCCACCCAATCACCAAGTTGACACACCATCATTCAATCCAATCCAATCATCAATCCAAATCATCATTTGATCCAATTATCAATCCAAATCATCATTTGATCCAATCATATCCAATCACCAATCTAATCATCAAATCCAATCATCATCCAACTATCAAGTGATACATCATCACTTGGTCCAATCCAATCCAATCATCATCCAATCATCAAGTGATACATCTCACTTGATCCAAATCAAATCCAATCATCATCCAATCATCAAGTGATACATCATCACTTGACACAAATCAAATCCAATCATCATCCAATCATCAAGTGATACATCATCACTTGATCCAAATCAAATCCAATCATCATCCAAACTCATCAAGTTGATACATCATCATCCCATCATTAATAGTGATACATCATCATTTGATCCAATCAAACCAACATCAATCATCATCATCGCCTAAGTCATCATCTAGAAGTTGAATCTTGAAACCACTTAGTCATTTTGCACGTTCATGCCCGTTCAAACCCGCTCACAAACAAAAAAGCAAATGGCAGATCAACAAACACAAGGTTCCCAACCAAATGCCCCTCAAGATCCTAATAACATTCCACATGTTCCCCATAATGGCGTTTCATCTCAATCAAACACTGACATCCAAAATACCACACCACCTAGTGATGAAAACATGGTCAATCAACCTGAAGTCACTGTTGACGAATATCTCAGTAATCCTGCCAATGTCCAAATGACGGATCGCCTCCTAAACAAACGTGGGGATAAGATCCTTGCCACTTTACTCATGAAGGGAGTCAAACCACCATCCAGTTTCAATACATCACAATATGGCCTTCCCCCATTTGTCGACCCGCAAACCTCACAAAATGTTCCAGAAAGCTCCTACGTTCCTAAAGGTGCACCCACTGAAAATTGGTACCACCTCGAACTTGGAAATGCTATCATCCATCAAGTCCAAGAATATCCTCGTCTTCCAACCACAACATCTACCATTCCACCACCCGATCCCAATGACCCCCACATCTATGGCATGCCGTCATACATCCCGCCTGCTCCGCCGCTTCCTCCCCCATATTCTAATATTGGGGGCACACCTCCACTCACCAACGCACTACCGCATGCATTTCAACAAACTCCAAATAATCCACACCAGTCCACCACACCACCAGCACCACCATAATATGTTGCTACTACAATAGCTTCATCTCAACACTTACGTCAACAACATCCGCAACATCCTTCCATTCTCACACAACCACCACATCAAGTGGTGCAACATACATATCAACAACAACAACACATCCCACCTAACCCATCACAACAACAACAACACATCCCACCTAACCCATCACAACAACAACAATACATCCCATCTCACCCGCCTCAACAACAACCAGTCTTACCTCATCCACCTCATCAACCACAACAACAACCTCCACAACAACCTCCACAACAACATGTACACATCCCTACGCAAACACACCATAACCCGCTCACCAAATACCTTTATCATCCCTCTAGCACATACACTATTCCATCCCATACAAACCCTCCTCAGAATGTACAAAACCAAACACGTACCCAAGCGCCACCTTACGCCAACCCTACGCAACCTCAACACAATCCCTATCAACAAACGTTAAACCCATATCCATATGCCATGCAACAAACCACCATTGCACAACAAAACCAATCCTACCCACCCTATTTTCAACAACAACCAGCTCACCAACATGGGGCACCTTACACTCCCTATTATCAACAAACATCATCACACCAACAAAGAGGCCCTACCACTACGCATTATCAAAATGCTATGCAACAGCAGGCCCCCTCTCTTGTGTCTTACTATCAACAACAAGTGGCTCCCACTCAACACAACCAATCATCCCACCATCAACCTTCTTACAATCAACCAATACATTCATACCCGAATCAACCCATTTATGATCCAACAATGGGAGGACCATCCCCATCATACCCACAACATTATCCATACACTCAATCCACTTTGAATCCCATCAACAAAGACTTGGAAGAAGTAAAAGCTGCATTAAAGGACTTACAAGCTAGAACGGGAAAACAATCCTTCAAGTTTGAGGACATATGCCCTTATCCATTTGATCCCTCCATTTCCTTGGTTCCTTTTCCTAAACATTTTGAGATACCCAAATTTGACAAATACAAAGGAACCAAGGATCCTAGAGCTCACCTTCAAGAGTTTTATGCTCATTTCCAAGAAGTAATGCACAATGACAATTACCTCATCCAACTTTTCCCTAAAAGTCTGCAAGGGGTCGCCCTCAACTGGTTTATGGGTCTGGAAAAGGGATCTATCAAGACCTTCGCACAACTATCTGAGCAGTTTGTCACACACTTCTCTTTTAACTTAGAGAAAGATATTGACACACTTGATCTCCTCAAAGAAAAACAACGCGATGGAGAGACCTTTGCAAGCTACTTGCAAAGATGGCGTGCCTTGGCTAGTAGGATGAAATCCCCACCAACAAAAAAAGACATGGTAACGTTGTTTATCGAAAACTCTCACCCAGATATGGCGCACAATTTCCAACTCCATTGCATCACTACTTTTGCGGGACTTGTGGAGAAAGGCCCCATCTTAGAATGAGCCCTAGTCGCAAGAGGACAAGTCAAACATTTCAATTTCGATAGAGAGAAGTCCTTCGGGGATAAACCTCGTTTTTGGAATAAAAACAAAAATGCCATCAATGATGGTGTCACTGACACTAAACACGTCCAAGTGGCCAACACCACACAAAGATATCCCTCCCAGCAACAACCGTTCGTTCAGAATGCCATATCCGTTCCCCAAGGGGCACCGCGACAACAAGCCAATCAAAATAACCAAGGTGGGAATAAACGACAATTCACTCAGTTGGGGGAACCCCTTAGCGCAATGTTTAATAAGCTTCTTCAAGCCAAGTACCCCATAACATACCCTGTCACCAAACCCCTCGATACGTCTAAACCCAAGCCTGTTTGGTTTAAAGACAATGAATACTGCGAATTCCACAAAATTAAGGGACATACCTTGGATAAATGTGAAGGCTTAAAAACCTACATCCAAGGTCTCATTGATCGAGGTGAAATACATGTAGATGCTAACACAACATCTTCATCCAATGCTCAATTACAAATATACCAAAACGCCTTTCCTAATCATAATCAGGGTCCTAGTACGTCCAACTCAAATCCTGGATCTAGCAATAACAACCAGCTAGGGAACAGTACCAATAATATCAACTACAAAAATGTACCATACAATTATCAAGGTGTGGTTTCATATGTAGAACAAGTGGAACCCCGGGTATCCATGATACATGTTAAGGGAAAAGATCCACAATGTGCTGTTACTACTCGGCGAAACCGCATCACAGTCCTAGCAGCATCTTCATCCACCCAACGACCATCCACCAATTCCCAGTATAATATCCTAGACCATTTAGGTAAAACTACAGCCCAAATATCCATTTTGGATTTTCTCAAGTCATCTCCTATACATCAAGATATCCTAACTAAGGCTTTGCAAAGCACACAAGTACCTGATAATATTGACCCTACCCAATTTCAAGCATTGGTAGGCAACCTTTCATCGACCTATCAGCTAGCCTTTAGCCAAAAGGACATGCCGCATCTCGATTCAAACCACAACTGCCCCCTCCATCTCGAGGTTGGTGTCAACTGTCAAAAAGTAAAAAGGGTATTAGTAGATAATGGTTCAGCCCTAAATCTATGTACGTTAAAGTTTATACAACAGGTCGGATACACCCAAGCTGATCTGAGAAATCAAGTGATCACCATCAAGGCTTATGATAATGCAGAGCGAGATTCTGAAGGCATTATTTGCCTCCCTATACAAGTGGGCCCCATTGTACAATACACTATGTGCCATGTTCTGGACCTTGAACTCCCATACAACATCCTTCTTGGCCGTCCATGGATTCACTCTATGCAAGCCGTACCATCCACTTATCACCAATGCCTAAAATTCCCATTCCAAGGAATGGAAGTCACCATACAAGCCGACGCTCAACCCTTTGAATATTGTCGCACCTTGGAGGCCTCTTTTCCACATTCACATTATTGCCCAGGGGTTGAAATGGGGGCATCACCGACATCCGATCCTATCCCATCCACCAATACTCTGAATACATCATCTCCGCCATCATCCACACCTCCTTCCACCGTCACCAAGGTCCAGATCATAGATAAGGGATGTGGTGAATACGAAATGCACACCACACTCAATGTGGCAACCATGCCACCTTCCCCCCGCACATATGGGCAACCGACTCTGCCATTACCAGAAGTAGAAGAAAAGACGCTCACCCTCACTTCCAAGAACGTGGGGTCCACAACATTCAATAATTTGGGATCCCTCTAGGATCTAATGGATGATGATATCAGTCAATGGGTTTATCGAGAGGATCCTGAACTACCATGGCCCCTTATTGAATACTTTCACGAAGCCTATCCACATGCCTCCAAATT
This sequence comes from Sequoiadendron giganteum, assembly GCA_007115665.2. Taxonomy (NCBI): domain Eukaryota; kingdom Viridiplantae; phylum Streptophyta; class Pinopsida; order Cupressales; family Cupressaceae; genus Sequoiadendron; species Sequoiadendron giganteum. The sequence goes on from CM021105.1 coordinate 88,185,355, forward strand.
CATCAAAAATTGCCATTACCAAGGCGGAGGCCTTGGTGCAGAAGAGCAAGGAAGACGTCTGCCCATCGAAGCAACTACCATCCGACCAAGGAATTTGGCTTGGGCTATGATACCAAACAGAAGGGTCTTACAACATCTGCTAACACCTCTAACAATGTTAGTGTTGACAATAGTTCCCTTGAAGACATACCGGAGGAGGAATCCATCATACACGTGTATGACGATTTGAATCACATTGACCTCCCCGCCATGTTTGAATGCTTATCCGTTTGTACCATAACTTTATCCCTTAAACATCCTGAGCTTATCAATCATGACCTACAAGATAGCACACTAGTTAGCACTTTTCCCTCAGAAGATACCTATGTACATCTAAAGGGATTGGGGGAAGATGAACACCGTAATCACAAAAGCAAAAAGAAACAAAAAAAGAATGGGTCATCAAGTGAAAACCTCACCGAGGCATTTTTTGACTATGAAAAAGTAAAAACAAAGGATGTATCTGATAGTGAAAACCTTGATACGACACTGGAAGATGGGGACGTTCATCTTCCCCTTGTAGGAACATGACTATCCGAGCAATCTTCGATTCTCATTGAAGAAACACAAGAGGTAAACTTGGGGACAACAGAGATTCCAAGAATAACCTATGTGGCAAAAGGTTTATCTGAAGCAAAATACACCACCATTGTCTGAATTCTCCATGAAGGGATTATCAAATTTGCATGGGCTTACTCTGATATGCCTGGCTTAGATCCCAATCTTGTTGTCCACCATTTGGACGTCTGTCCAGAGACTAAACCTATCAAGCAGAAGCTCCGAAAAATGCACCCACAAGTGGCATTATTGGTTAAGAAAGAACTGGAAAAGTTACTGGATGCTGGTTTTATCAGGCCCATTGACTACTCTGATTGGATTTCTAATATTGTACCTGTTGCTAAACCCAATGGAGACATCAGGATTTGTACAGATTTTCTGGATCTCAACAAAGCTTTCCCAAAAGACGACTTCCCCTTGCCTAACATCGACATGTTAGTCGACATCACTGCGGGACACGAGATGCTATCCCTCATGGATGGCTTCTCTGGCTATAATCAGATCTGGATTGCCCCTGACGATCAACATAAAACCGCTTTTACAACACCTTGGGGTACGTTCTGTTATAATGTCATGCCCTTTGGTCTCAAAAATGCAGGGGCAACATATCAACAGGTAATGATAGTTATATTCCATGACCTCATTCACATCATCATGGAAGACTATGTCGATGACCTATTGGCAAAATCTGGAACCAGGGAAGAACACCCTACCATTTTGAAACGGATCTTTGAGCGCTTAGAACAATACAAGCTTCGACTAAATCCAAAAAAGTGTGTATTTGGTGTCACATCAGGGAAACTCTTGGGATTCATATTGTCCCGTAGAGGCATCGAGGTTGACCCAGCTAAGGTGAAAGCTATCATGGATATGCCTCCTCCAAGAAACTTGAAACAATTAAGGAGTCTCCAAGGGAAACTACAATCCATCCGCCACTTTATAGCCCAACTTGCAGATAAATGTTAGTCCTTCGCCCACCTTCTCAAGAAAGACACCAGTTTCAAGTGGAATCAACAGTGTCAATTGGGTTTCAACATGCTCAAAGGATATTTGGCCCACCCACCGATCTTGATGCCACCTATCCCTGGCAAACCCCTCCTGTTGTACATATCAGCCACGTTAGTAGCATTGGGGGCATTATTGGCACAACATGATGAATCTTCAAAGGAACGGGCGATCTATTACATCAGTTGCACATTGGTCGGGTATGAACTCAACTATTCACCAATGGAAAAGGCCTGTCTTGCTGTGGTCTTTAGCACACAAAAGCTACGCCACTATATGCTAAGCCATCCTATAAAATTAATATCCAAAGTCGACCCCCTCAAGTACCTACTATCCAAGACAGCCCTGACTGGTCGAATGGCTAAATGGATCATGCTCCTTAGTGAGTTTGATATAGAATATGTGGATAGAAAAGCCATTAAAGGACAAGTAATAGCTGATCAGTTGGTGGATGCCCCATTAGTGGATGCTTATCCCATAGAAATTGAATTCCCATATGAAGGAGTATTTGCAGTCTCAGAAACCACCATCTGGACATTGTACTTTGATGGATCACACACCCATAATGGATCGGGGGCAGGAATCTTGCTTATCACCCCCCAAGGTGACTACATACCAAAATCATTCAGAATGGATTTTCCTTGCACCAACAACATCTCTGAATATGAGGCCCTTCTCATCGGCCTCAGAATTGCAGTTCAATGGCACATCACCCACTTGCAAGTTTTTGGTGACTCCCAGTTAGTCATAAAACAGGTCAACGATGAGTTTCTGACAAAAGATGAAAAGTTGTTACCTTACAAACACATGGTGGATGACTTCAAGAAATATTTCAATACCATCTAATTTGAGTAGATCCAGAGACTCCAGAATAAGGCAGCAGATGCTATGGCTACCATTGGTTCTCTCCTCGACATGCCGAAAGATTGCACAAATTGTCAGTTCCTCATTGAACAACTCCTAATCCTAGCGTACGATATCCCTGAGAATGACATGGTGTTTGCTATTGTAGGTCTTGAATCCCCTTGGTACCATGACATTTACACCTACATTCATGACAACACCCTCCCGCTTGATCTCACACGAAACCAACGTAAATCATTTATCCAACGCACAACTCGTTATACCCTTATCGGTGATACACTTTATCGACGTGGGTATGATGGAACTCTCCTCCATTGTCTAGATAAAACTGAAGCCCGCACAACATTAACAAAAGTACATAGCGGTATTTGTGGGGCCCATTCTAATGGTATGGCCCTAGCCAAGCGGATTCTCAGAGCAGGATATTACTGGCCCACAATGGAACATGATGCTTGTGAGTATGTCAAAAAGTGTCTTCCGTGCCAACAACATGCAGATCTGATTCACACTCCAGCGCAAGATCTCCAACCCATCATGACACCTTGGCCATTTTCACAATGGGGTTTCGACTTGATTGGCAAGATCTACCCTCCATCTTCAGATGGTCACACCTTTATCATCACAGCCATTGAATACTTCACCAAGTGGGTGGAATCTATTCCACTCACTCAAATCACTGGTGTTCAGATCTCTAAGTTCATCCTCTATCATATTCTCTGCAGGTATGGTATCCCCTCAGCTATCATCACCGACAACGGAAAAACCTTCAAAAATAAGTGCATGAAATCCCTTTGTGACACATATCATATCCAATATCGTTGGTCCACTCCCTATTACCCCCAAGGTAATGGACAGGCAGAAGCAACAAATAAAACATTGATCAAAATCATTAAGAAGATGGTCAATAGCACTGGCCGCGATTGGCACCTCCATATCCATCCTGCTCTTTGGGCCTATCGTACATCCATCCGCACCCCTACTGGAGCCACTCCATATTCTCTTGTCTATGGCGCTGAGGTTATCTTGCCAATTGAAGTTGAAATCCCTTCACTCTGCATCTCCCTCAAGAATCTCATCACTGATGAAGACACCCGGGTGGCATGCTTGGCACAATTGGAATTGATCGATGAAAAGAGAGTCAAGGCTTATACCCATCTACAAGCTTATCAACATCGACTCAAAAGGAGCTACAATAAGAAATTCCGCCCTCACCAATTTGAGATTCGTGATTTAGTCCTAAAAGAAAGTCAGCGGAATCAGCAAGATCGAGAGAAGAAAGGTAAGTTTGAAGCAAACTAGTTGGGCCCTTATGTCATCACCTCCAAGTATGGTTCTAGTGTCTATAGGCTCTCCACCCCTGAAGGTGAGCCTTTGGAGGAACCCATCAACATCATGCATCTGAAGAAGTTCTACACTTAGATCAGCTGGGGTATCCTTCCTAGTAAAAGTCAAAAATACAAAAAAAATTAAAAAATCCAAAAATCCAAAATAGTAAAGAGAAATAATTTGTCCTATGGTGAAAACCACCCCTGCATGGCACCTTGGATACATACGATTGGTGAAAACCTGGCAACGGGCGCCTCTCATATAGGGCTGAATCATTATCTACCGAGTGTCCTGGTTATTCTATGGCTTACCCACCGATTCCTCAATCCACATATCATCCCATCTGCTTGCATCCCCTTGTCGCTTGGTATATTTTGGTTGAGCATTGGATGACTGTCATCCGCTATCCAACACCTTGAGCCTATTATCCTAATCTGAGCTTGTGTCATCTCTTCTTGGTCTCATTATGTCTCCTTCCGAACTACGTTGCCCCTGCGCTTGCACGTAGGCAAGGTTGATCTTTTGATCTGCCCCTGGGGCTTCTTCGTGTCTTCATCCCCCATCTTTTGTCATCATCACCCTCTTTTCGCTTTTATCATCATCCCCTCTTGAACTACGACGCCTCTGCACTTGCACGTAGGCAAGGCTAATCTTTGGATCAGCCCCCGAGGCATTTTGTCCTTCATCACCTTTCCTCATGGTCCGCTTTCTGATCTTATCCATCTTCAATCTTTTGTCATATCTGAACTACGTTGCCCCTGCGCTTGCACGTAGGCAAGGTTGATTTTTTTGATCTGCCCCCGAGGCTTGTGTTTGTCTTGGTCTTCCATCGGTTTCCATCAGTCCCCTTTCCACTCTTTTATTATGAACTACGAGGGCTTTGCGCTTTCACGTAGGCAAGGTTGATCTTTGATCAACCCTCGAGCCCCTAGGTCTTTAGGTTGTGTCTTGTCCTCTCGTTGTTAGGTATGTCCCTATCGTCGCTGATTCTTCACAAACAAGGTCTCCTCATATCAAGAAATCTATCCAATGGAAATTATCCTGCGTCATCTAGGTCACTTTAGCTTAGTATCCATCATCGGTCTTAACAGGATGTATCCTTCCTAACAAACCACATCAACCCCATCCATCCCTGGGATCTTATGGCAAAGGACGCTTGTAATTGATTACTATCTTTTGGTACTTTTCGATTTTTTTTATCATTTGAGCTCCCTATAATCATTAGTCAAGATCGCCATGATCCTTCATATTGTGGTGTGTTTTGCCTAGTTAACATAGGGACATCTCTTGACTTTTGTTTTTGTCTATTGGGATGCCCCACATGGTACCCACCGGGATTATTTTCGGACCCCGTGTTATGTGGAGGCATCTCTTTGTGCTTGTGGTTATTCCAATACCTGGCCCGACCAACGTCATCGCAACTTTGGGGTATTGGGATATCCTTCTTGTTTGTTGTGTTTGTTTTCTGCATTTGACATTAATTCGTCTTGGTTTGCATACACTGACGTCCGATGTCTTATGCTATAGCAAAAATTAGTGCTCTAAAGGATGGCAAATTGCATTCATGTTGCATATTCCCTCTTCATCCTATCTTGCCCCTACGTCTATGACTTGTGGTTTTGGTTGTGCAAACTCTCATTCACTTTTACTAACTTTTCTTCTCGGGATCCTTACGGTCTTTGACAAGTACTGCAACCCCCACATCCTACACCTATCATCTACCCATTGATACTTATGTCCACAATCATCAGGTCCATTTATCCATTTACATCCATTCATTTATCCATTTGCATTAAAACCATTAAGTTCATTAACATTCATACATTAACATCCATACATCCATTCATTTATCCATTTGCATTAAATTCATTAAGTTCATTAACATCCATACATCCATTCATTTATCCATTTGCATTAAATTCATTAAGTTCATTAACATCCATACATCCATTCATTTATTCATTTGAATTCAATTCAATCATTCGGTCCATTTATCCATTTACATTAAACATAAGTTCATTAACATCCATACATCCATTCATCTATCCATTTGCATTAAGTTCATTAACATTCATACATCCATTTATTTATCCATTTGCATTCACATCAATTCATTACTCACCTCATTAACACAATTGCATTCCCATTCATAAATCATTTAACACAATCACACATGCATAAGTAAAACATCAACATCCCATAAAACATCATATACATATGTATAACATACATACTATCATAGGAACATCACATAAAATACCATATGCATACCATCTATCACCAAAATGTGTGACATACTATCAATGGGACCATCACATATCATCATCATAATAATACACTGTCCATATCCAAAATATGGTCATCACATATACACCTCCATATCATGCTCAAAATAAGGTGCACTCCACTACCATCTGGTACCTGTCAAAAACACCTGCATCCTGTCATTTATCCTCTGCATGTCCTGAGCTACCCTCATCTGAACTCTGTGGAGACTCAAGTACTGGCCCCCTATGTGTCAGAGTCCCCTGGGACTCACGCCCTGGAGTCCCAAACTAAGAAGGAGCCGGTTGGAAATCACTGTACCCTCTGTTCGTGTACCCAATGACTATGATGGTGATGGCATCTGAGGTGTCTACTTAACATACCGTGCTGTACGTTGCACCGGATCTGGCACCACCTGCTCGTACGCGCATCTCCAATACACTGCCTCCTCCTGCATATAGTCATCTCTCTGCCCAGCCTAGTACCGAGCGGCATTCCGCTCATGCCTGTACCTATCCCTCTCTCTACTCATGGCCCGTTGCTCCTTCTCCCATGCCTCCTGTGCTGCTATCAATAAACATATCTGCTATGTGGATCTGTCCCTCTCTGCACGCATCGTCTCTAGCACAGTCTCATCACTCGGCCCTCGACATGCCCACATCTGTGCTTTATCCCCCTCAGCATTCTCTGCCTGACCCACTGCTGCGTCTCTCTGAAACTGCAGAATCTGGACCTGTCTCCATAAACTATCCCTGTCTCCCTAGAGTGCCTGCATCTGTTCCTGTAAACTCTCTCTCTCTCCCTATAGAGCCTGCACCTGTCCCTGTGCACTCTCTCTCTCCTGCTGCACTGTCTCCAATCTAACCTCTGTGGCCTTGGCCCTCACCCTCATCTCCTCTGCAGATGCCTCTGTCATATATGCCCTCTCCTGCAGTGTCGTCCTCTCATCCTAAAATCCTGCCACCTACAGTCTCAATGTCTCCATCTCCCCCCCTCCTACTGACTTCGGCTGCCCTCGCATCTGTGCAACTGTCATCGCTGTCTCTAGCCTGTCTCGGTCCCATGTCACCCGAGCTAGCTCCCCCTGTGCTCTCTCCCTCTCTACTCGCATCTCATCTCTCTCTCTCTCTACAGCCAATACATCTGTCGTGAGCCGGCTCACCACACGATCAAACACTATACCCTTTTTATCCTGTATCCTCCGTACCTCTGTCTCCGCCCTCCTCACCTCCTCCTCTAGCACCCATATCCTCGCCTAGGCCCCTCTCAGTAAAACCACTGGATCATCAACTGCAATTGCTGGTACTATGGCTAACGGCTCCATCACTAGTACACCTGGGTCCATCACCTCTCCCTCTTTCTTCTCCTGTACCGGCTCTATCTGGCGCGTTAATCGAATCCTCCACGGCTATCCATTCCTCCCCACCCTCATCAGTCTCCTACCTTACTGCTCAACTGGCTGGACTCTCCCCTGACAACTGCTCTCAGGCCTCTCCCTGGGCTTTCCTCTACCATCCACCACCCTCTCTACCTCATCCTATGGATCTCTGACTCTCCCCTCCACCGGCAGCTCTGAGACTCTCCCGTCCTCCTGCTCAACCCTCACCTGCACCCGCCTCCATCGTACTCTAACGCCAATCTCTTGCTGAGCAGCTCTCCCCTCCATCACCCAAAGCATCTCCACCTCTGACTCACTCTCCAATCTCACCACCTCTCTCTCCTCCCCCCATCAGCTCCTCTTGCCTCCCTCTCCTCTACCACAGCTCCCCTCGGCCTCCTCCTCCTCGGCCTCCTCCTCCTCGGCCTCCTCCTGAATCTACCCCTTCTCGTCGGCTGATCTCCAGCAACACCCCCCTCCGCACCACCACTCTCAGGTCCCTCATCATCCTGTCTCTCATCCTCCTGTCCCTCATCCTCCTGTCCACCCTGCTCTGCCTCCTCCTCCTGCTCATCCCTTGGTGCCCCCTCCAGGATCCCCACAGTTAGCATCTCCGGTGTAACCCTACCCCATCGATGGTTGCGAAACCACCGACCATACCAATCTGTCACTCCCGCATCCTCTGGACCCTGCCACTTCCCTGGATAGGGCACCCCACCTATCATCACCCATGACGCCCTAACATCTCTCACTACCAATGCCGCCCCGCAAGGTACCTCCCGGGTAAGCTGACGAAACATCACGGGTGCTCCTAGAATATCCTGCACCAATCCAAACTGTTGTCCCACTCGGTCGGGATGATGTAGCTCCACTATGTACCTCGATCTCCCAATAAGGTAACATCTACACAGGAAGAACCCTCGCTGTCTCTCCTCCTCAGTCTTCCATCCTCTAAACTACCGAAACATATATGGCCGCCATATAATATCCTCTCTCCGTAAATCATCAAATGCCCTCCTCCACCACTCCACCTCTCCCTGTATCTCATACCGCAGGATACAACCCTTAGCTGCCCTGAACTGCCATGCCACTGGCTCTTTGTCATCCAAATCCCCTCCCCTAATCAGTAAGGGCCTCGTCACCACGATGTGCGTCCATCCCCATACCTACAGTAGCGTCCGATGTGTCAAGCTCTGCCCTCCCCGATAGCAGATCACGTGCATATCCCGATATAACTGAGCCAATATGCATGACCCCCAAGAGAACTGCCCATCCCCCCACTCGACAATATGTCGAATCACCCCCATATACTGTAAGCTGCAGAAATGCCTACTCTGGTCTGACACCAGAATCTCGCTGATCAAACAACATAGAAACAGTGGTAACGCCGGCACTCCCAGATCCAAGCATCTGTCCACATCCAACCCCCCCTCTGTATCAGCAGGTCATCGCGCCCAAACAACACCAGAACAATCTCATCCAACTGCTCTCCTCTCAACTCCCCCTCGCACACTAACCATCCCGCTATCGGGAGCCTTAGGATACGCCACATATCCTCCAATGTAACCACCATCTCTCCAGTTGGCAAATGGAACATCGATGTAGCCGAGCTCCACCTCTCGATCAGGGCGGTCAGCATCGCCCGATGAGCCCTCATCTCCGGAAACTACACCGAGTGCAATAACCCCACCCGCTCCAGAGCTGCATGGTCTGCTCCATTCATCGCCTCAATCGATAATGCCAACGCCTCCGGCCTCCGCTCGTGAGTCCGCACTCTGCCAAAATCTTGCAAAAAATATCATCCCCCTATCAGAAACTTGTTTTGGTTTCCAAAATCTCCTCTCCCCTCTCTTTCTTTTCTTTTCTCTCTCTCTTTTTCGCTGTCTTCTCTTCCCCCTCCCCTTATGGCGAGGCGAACCCGCCCACGGTGTGGCAGGGTGAACCCGCCCCTGCAGCGGGGTGACCCCGCCCACGGCCAGTCGGGGCGGATCCGCTCCTGCGGTAGGCGACCAGCCACGTGCGGCGGCCCTGCCGTGGGCTGCCGGGGATCCCCGCTGATCTGGCCGGTGACCATAGACGGGGCATTCCGCCCGGCGGTAGTGCGCTTCGGCGGCCACCGGCCCGTGCGGGGATACTGCCCGGGAAAAACTGAAGCCTAGCGGGGTGGCGGCCCTTCGGCTTTTGTCGACACCGTAGGCGGCGTAGCGATTAAGGCGACTCCGGCCCATACTGGCGAACTTCATCCCCATTAGCGAGGTGACCTACCCGACCGAAGCGGATTAAGCGCGTCGGATGATATTAAACCCTCGATGGCGTTTTCTAAAAAGCGACATATTTTTTCTTAAATAAACTTTTTTCTAATTCTGTCTTCTACCCATTTTTTAATTTTTTCCCACCCACAAAACCCATATTTTATTTTTTTAATAACTTATTGGAAAATAAGTTAAAATTTCAATTTAATGCATGGGTGGTTTTGTCGCTTACCTGACGAGGCCCATCTTGCTGTTGGTACGCCCGTCGAACCTCATCTATCCTGTGGACGATCTCGGTGTCATTATTTCCCGACATCTTCACTTCTTTCTGCTCACTCTTTCTCTTCTTCTCTCAACTGCTACAGTGCAAATGAGGTGAGGTAATTTTCAAAATTACCTTATATTAACTTTTAAAAGGTATTTTTTACTTTTTATTTACCCTTTTTATTCCTTTGATTAATCTCTTTTCTTCCCGGGGCTACCATTTGCACTCTGTTTGTCCGATTGACTTCATTCAAAAGGAAAACTTGCCTAATTTTTCATCCTCTTTCCAACCATATCATCTGTTTCTTCCTATCGAGATGTTGCCTAGGACCCTTATTTTTCCCCCGTCACCCTCTCGAGGGGGCATACCCTTCGCATTTACCAATTTTTCTGACCATAATCAACACCTCCCACGATTGGGGCATCTTCATCCATTCCTCATTAACTAAATGACTCAGATCCTCTTTCCCACACTGGGGCATCTCCTTTCGGTCACTTCTTCTAGTCATCTGCACTTTCTTTTCTTCGAAGTACTGTTATTCTAATGATACTTCGAAGAGGGGCAAAATGTAGACATCTAAATTTGATCACTTCCATATGATCAAAATCGTCTATTATATTCATCTATTCCATTAACAGTGATTAAATAATTCATTTAATCATTATTTCATTTTCTGCCTAAGGTTCCTAAAATATCTAATTAAATAAATTAAATACTTTACCTTACACCCTGTTCTTCTCTAAATTAAATAAATATGACAAATTATTTAATTTAGTCTTTTAACCCATTTGAATTAAAATCAATTTTTAATTCCTCTTTTCTCTCTCCTTGTCACATTCTCCATAACCCACTTCTAATCTGGATTAAATCAATTAATCTATGATTAGGATGTGCACTACTTAATCTTGATTAAGTGTCACATCCTCCATAATCTCCCACTTGCCTCTAATCTCCCATTAATTACCTTAATCATGTGTTTGCACAACCTTAATCAGAATCATTAGCCACATTTGGCTTACCTTTTCTGGTCAACCTTCCCACTTACCATTTTTAGCCTGGACTCTCTTCCCCATGTGAATTTTTAATTCACATTTATTCAACCAAGGTTCCTCTCTTCCCCATGTGAATTTTTAATTCACTTTTATCTTTCCAAGGTCTCTCCTATCCCCATGCAAGATTCTAGAAGCCTTGCTTGTCACTTCACATGTGCCAAGGGCTTCTAGAACCTTGGACTTGTCACATCTCCCACATGTGACAAATCTCCAGCTTTTTGGAGATCTCCTTTTATCCAATGAATCCTCCATTAAATGTAAATTTAATTTACATTTATTCTTCCCACATATTTCCCCTTTTCCCATGGAGATTTTTTAAGAATTCTAAAATTCCTCAAAAGTCTCTTTCATCCTCATTTGGGGATAAGAAGTTCCTTTTTGAGGAAATCTTCTCATTCTCCAAGGTACCTCAAAGGTACTTGTCCTTCATCCACCTCATGTACTTCCCTTCCACCTCTTGTCCTTCTCTTCCACCTCATTCCCACATCACTCCACCTTAGGACATCTCACCCTCCACATGTCAAGATGTGAGGGCTTGTGAGTCCTCAACTCACCATAGCCCTTCATCTTGATCTTTGTTGGATCAATCCCAACCGTTGAATTCTCTAGAGAATTCAATTTGGCCTATAAATACCCCTTCAATTCTTTCATTTTAGAGGATCAAGTCTTTTGCAAATAAACTCTTGCAAAATTGTTATTCAAACTCTCATCCATTTTAGCACCCATATTGCATCAATTCATCTTGCATCCACTTCATTTCATTGCCATCCAAGGAGCACACAAGACTTCAACATCAAGGGCCAACCAAGGAAGCAACAACATGAAGGTATAACAACAATTTATTTGTTTATCTTGCTTTCATATTGTTCATTTTCTTAGGCTAATCATTGAGGTGCCCTATTATCTTGTTGTTTCTCTTTATTGCACTATTAGTTTTTATCTAACATCTGACATATTAGGAAGCAACATTTTATTAGGATCACAGGCAGTATCATTTAATTTTCCTTTTGTCGTTTGATAGAGTAGTGTAGCATCTTTTGTAGTGTTCAATATTTCCTTTTCATTTCCTTTATCGTACTTGCTACTTCATGGATTTTCTAGCTGTCCGTGGAGGTGGAAACACCAAAGTGAGGGTTTGACTAAGGAAAACCCCTATACAACCCAACATTTTCCCCCTCTTGCCTGTGTGTAGGAAAATGTGTGTGTCGAGCTCGCTTGCGAATTAGAGCTTTAGTGAGTTCACCTTTTCCACCCTTGTCTTTATCTACTTGCTTTATCATTTACGTAGTTACTTTTCATACTTCATAATTTTGTTTATTTTGTTAAAGTTAGTTAGCTAGGCAATTAGTAGGTTTTTTTTTGGTGTTTTATACTGTAATTTATGTTTCCTAGCGGTATGGATGTCATCACGCCATAGAGACGCAGAGCACCAGAGAGATGCCAACATGCCACACTGTCATCCCAGACCCACATTGCCATCCTCAAATAGAGAGTCATTTGAGGTGTAGTCTGAACTCCAAAAGCTGGCTCGTCTAGCCCCGTTTAAACTTTCAGATTTGTAGAGTGACAAAAGAACTTGAGAGTTCTCTTCATTCTCGATTCTTACCCCAAACACCCATTAGCTTGAGGTAAGTTAGGGCAGTCCTCTGCTCTCGTCTCTTCACAACCTAGAACCTTGGTGTGGTTGGTCCCCCTCTCTTACATTTTTGGTGAACCTGATGTAAACCATTTTGGTTTCATTTAGCGGTGCTGAAGGGTCCTTTCCTCATATCATAGGAGCGTTGTAGGTGTGAGTGTTGTGATGTGTTTTTCCTTACAATCCAACCTGTGACCCCTAGTAGGCATAGTTGGAAGGTTTCATAGGCATTGCAGAACGAAGCCTTAGTTGGGTCACTATCCAATTGTGAACTTTTGGGGGCTCTGTGAAAGTGTTGTTTAGTGTAAATGATGGCTTCCTTTCTGCATCTACCTATCCCTTCCACTTATCCTATGAGTAGTTCTCCTGATATAAATTTCACATCGCAGGACCTGCCGATGGGTTATAATAGAGAGCCATCTCCTCTTTACATCCCCATGTGAATCAATGAAAACACTGTGACAGGTGTTCTTGTTGAATTGACATGTTGGGTGAATATCATAATTAAGGAGATTATGTTGATCAATTTTCTGCATAAAGATGGGTATGATGCACCTGAAAGTACCATCCATACACATAGCAGGCTTTCCGTACCTCCCCTTGGTAGCATCACCTTGTCAGTCCTTGTTGGACCTAAGTTAGTAAACTTTATTTTTGACATAATCCTAGGGTCCGAACTCTTCAGGGTGAAACTGGGTATCCTTTGGTTGGTCGCTATGAATTTAGTTCCCTTGGTCGTGCATAAATGTTTGAAATTTATCCATGAGGGTTTAGTGCACATAATCCATGACACTAGTTATAAACCATTGGTTGCACGTGGAAGCTATTATCTAGACCACTTTTGGCCTGCACCTGTTGGTCCTTTTTTGCTTAGGATGAACCTCTTGTACTAGACCTATGAGAAGTACAAGAAAGGGTGCTTAATTCCTAAGATGAGGTACCCTCCATCTCCCTTTTCCATCTCGCATAGGGCCTGTTTGAAAGCTGACAGTGATTGCACCATGGCTCGAAGAAGGGAAGAAGAGAAGTATTCTCAAGGTTCCTCTTCTGCTATCCGTCCTGTTACTTCTTCTCACCCTACAGTGGCATCATTGGATTTTTCTCCACATTTGTGATAAAACCCTATGGTGACCCACCTGGCAGAAGCCCAAGCGTCATACATTTGAACTTCCCATTCTACCCACAGTGCTTAGGACCATTCAATATGGCAAAGGGAAGGGTCCTCGTGGGGAATCCTTTGTGTCTTGGCCTTCATGGCCTCGTACCACTCTTTCTCCCAAGGTAGTGAATGGGAAGAGGCCCACCGCTGAGGCGTTATAGCTGACTCCCCTTGTTGTTATTCCAAACTCTTCTCAGCCTCTCCCTCTTGCTCCCATTTAGGAGTCTCTCCCTCCGTCAGAAATGGCTGTGATGGAAACTTCTATGGCTAAGCAGGAGCCTTCTATTCCATCTCACCTTCTGGTCTTTAGCTCTTGGAGTCACAAAAATTGCCTTGCGTGTGAGCGCAAGCATCGACGAAAGGCTCTAACAGTTGAGTAGGCCGCTTTGTAGAGGAAGGAAGGGGAAGCAATTGTCCCTATTTCAGGGCTTTCTACTATGTCCTCCTCTCTCATCCCCTCTACTTTTGTTTAGGTAGCCTCAATGTTGCTTCTGACTCTTGTTGCAAGTGTAAAGACCCTTGACCCTAAAAGAGTACAGGTTTTTATTACTCCTTCAATCAAGCTGCCTCTCTTGATGTCCCTTCCAGACATCCCATTATTCTCAAAGCCCATGTACATGTCGAACACCTCGGTGGTGTCCATGATGGTTTTCTCCTCCTCTACACCTTCTACCTCATCTGTGGGGGTCTCGCACCCTTCGATGAAGAGAAAGGTGGAGGATGGTCCCACTAGCAATAGGGGTTGAAAGAGGAGTCCACCCTCTTCAAAGGGTGTATGCATTAACATGCACCATCCTTGTGATAGAAGAATCTCTGGCATCCCTTGAGTTCGTCATTGCTCCCGAGTCACTCAGTGAGTCTAGCATTGAATCTAGGGTGCCACCTTCCTCACCTATCGAGGTAACACATGAAACTCCCATGAAGTGCACGTTTAACTCTTTGGATGAGGTTTCGACCTTGTCAACGATCTTCATGAAATCACTGACCTTTGTTCCACAAGAACCGAGTGGAGGAGACCCTGGAAAATATCCTTCCTTGGACCTTGTTGCAGGAGGGTTCCCCCCTTTATATTCCACCATTGTAGGCTCATCCACCTTCCTCGTGTAATGATCTAGATTGGGAAGTAGACGACGTTTTAGTCAATGAGTGTTAGGGGGCACCTCTTCTTTACCTTTAGATTAGGTGTGTGTTTATTGTGATGTGTTCCCTCATACTTGCATTATGTGTTCCTAGATGACCCTTGTCACCCTTGTAGTTGCTTGGATATAGGAGTGACTATGTGTCATAAAAATTCTTCTATTTGTGGCATCATTCTTCCTCTGTTATGTGTATTGATTTTTGATAAATTAGGGACAATGCAAAGTGTTGAGGGAATTTAGGCTTCCCTTTCATGTTGACCCAATTTTTTGTTTTTACTTTTTTTTCTCATAAATTCTTCATATGGTTTGATATAGTGGGGGGTTGATGACAATTCATCTATATACTATTACTATAACTATGTATATTTATGAGCACCTCTGACCCCGATATATCAAATAGCCCCTATGCCCCTTTTTCGTGATGTTATTGTTTCTCTTTTTCTGTTTTATATTTCTCTTCTTTGATTGATTCATGATGTTGTGGTGCCTACATGTTGTCCCTTGTGCGTGCAACAACATTACCACGGTGACATCTTGCTATGTCCTGCAGGCCACAACATCACTTTTTAATTGTTGTTTTTGTCTCCTTAGGATGCCACACGCCTTGTGTTTGACACACACCATCCTAAAGGGGGGTTATCATGTCAACTTTTATTTTCAAAAAATGCATTCATAGCCAATGAATATTTTCTCGAAATTATTTGCAAACTTTTTCAAAAATCGCATTCTCAACAAGGACCCCTAGCGGAACATGATTCCTTCGTCATGGGTTCACTAAGAAAGAACTTGAAAAAAAATTCCTCCGAGGAGGGAGCAAATTTTTCTATGGGAGAAGCCTTGACCTTCCCCTTGTGAGAGGGAATTTTCTTTCTTTTGAATTCCTTGATGAAGTGAACATATTTCAAAAGAATTCATTGATGTTGAATTGATTTGGAAAAAAAATCTCTTTCACTTTCAAATAGCGCGTCCCTTGAGCGGACCCCTTTCCTTTTGAAGGGATCCTGAGGGATCCCTTTGAAAGATTTTCAATTTTCTTGACTGTTTGCATGACTACTTGTTTGTTTGCCTATGTGGATGCTTTTTGATTTCTGACATGTTTTATCCACAAATTAACATGTTGCTTTATAGGTGCACCTATAAAGTTTCTTTCTAGTCTGACTCTGTGGAGTCCCGTTTCATCGGGCTTCCTTCATGAGTACTTGGGGGAACGCCTTATTTGCAGGACCAAGGGCCTATGAAGTATTTGCATCCTATGAGATTTTTCCACTGTTGGTCTATGGGCCTTTGATGTACTTTTCTCAAATTCATAGTTTCATGAAGTTGCACAGTCCTTTTGTTCGAACCTCCTCAGGAGAGAGTACCTATGGAGTCCTTTGCCTGCCTTGCACTTTCAAGCTCGCCAAATTGCAGTCTACTTCCTCTACAGTTTAGGTATACATTTATAACTCTTTGATCTACTTTATTGAACATTCATTGATACTTGTGCTTGCTAAAGTGGGGGAAAATGTAAAGGAGAAAATTTGCACCCCTTGTGTAAGTTCCCCTTTTGCATCCCTTCACCTTAGAAAATCAAACTCGAAGGTGAAATTCCACATCATCCACTTGCCTTCCATCCAATTGGTGCATGTTGTGTATGTCGGTGGGGGAATTTCCATCAAGGACATGGGCATGGTGCTGAAAATTAAGGTGTTTTCTTAGCTTAATACTTTGTAAAATTTTAAGACTGCTGATCTAAATAAGCTTTTCCTTTTGTTACAAATTATTTGTGGGTGATTATCTTGATTAATCCATTTTACTATTGTAGAATGTAGACAAAAGTTGATAGAAGAACTAGATAGGATAATAGAAAGATTACACAAGATGTACCGTGGAGAAACCCTTTCGGGAAAAAACTCCACCAAGAATTATTCTCTATTATTCAGACTTGAAATACAATAGATCCAATTCTTGCTTGATAATGCTTCTTCTTGCCTTCACCAATCTTCTTCACAATCTACAATAACAAATGATAAACACTCTCTTCAAATTTCTTGAGATAAATAGACTTTAATCAACATTGTAAACTCCAAATGAGTTACAATAATAATGCTCAAGCCCTAACCCTAAAAGGTACGCCTATCTCTTGCAAGTAGAGTTGTGTTGTGAAGAACAATGTCAAATCATCTCCTTCATCCATTTGGGCGTCCCAAACTGAAGTCATAACTCAGCCTTTATTTTGTAAATATCTTAAGGCTTCATCCTCAAATTTGGCGCCCAAAAGAGGGGCCCACTTAACTAAGCCTTTAGAATATCTCAACAAGCAAAGGAGCTAATTCCAAGAAGCCAACATGGGAGCCCAAAGTGGGTCCAAGATATTTCTTGTTAACTGAAATATTTCTCCATCATTCATGCAAGAATGGTCATCCCCTGTTAACTAAATGTAGTACCTATTATCTGTCATGCAACTCAAGTTATTAGCCATGAATTCCAAGCTAACTGAAGTTAACTAGAATTCAACTAAAACTAACTAAAGATAACTGAACTGAACTGAACTTAACTTAACTTAACTGAGCTGGACTAAACTTAACTGAACTTCATACATGCAAATATCAAACCCTAACTCCTAAGATCTTTACATGCATTCAAAAGTGTTATCTCTTACTCTAAAAAATTAATTGAACTCAAGGTGAGTTGTCACCTACCATATGTGAGCCCATGTGCTCCTATTTTGTAGGAGCTGATTCCAAGGCATGATTTTAACATTTAGAATTAATTACAAATGTCAACTAACATGATTATTTCATCAAATATTAATCTCTTCCTAATCCTAGTGTTGTTGAACACATTCCAAGGACTTAGGAGATATGGTGAAATAAATAATGTTTAAGATTGCAATTAAATGGCATCCTATTTCCAACACATGGTGTGCAGATGTTTCCATGGAACGTTTCCATCCCTAATAGATTCTTTCCTTTGGAGTCTATAGGGATGTTACACTCCTCATTGGGGATGAATTGTAACGCCTCTATGTGACCAACCGACCCGAAAATGGCTCCTTCTCTTCCATTTCTTTTTGTAAAGGCATTCATTTCACAATCACTTCATCCTCTACACACTCATTCATTCATTCTTCCAAGATCTTCCAGCAATCCATCATATTCTCTCAAGCATTTTTCAAAACTTCATTAAGCATTGCAACAAGAAATCTTGTTACTCCATCAATTCCATCCTTGTACGTGTGGTGCTACCATAGAAGCTATGAGCTTGGAGTCTTACAAGACCTCCCTTTGTCACTGCTACGACTGTGTCAACTTTACCAAGTTCATTGTTTGAATTCTAGCTTCATTGGCCTTGAGAGCCTTTGGGTGGAGGTGGTATCACTTCATTTTCCTTTTGTGGTTTAATAGAGTAGTGTAGCATCTTTTGTAGTGTTCAATACTTTCCTTTTCATTTCCTTTATCATACTAGCTACTTCATGGATTTTTTGGCTATTTGTGGAGGTGGAAACACCAAAGTGGGGGTTTGATTGAGGCAAACCCCTATACAACCTAACATTTTTACCCTCTTCCTTGTGTGTAGGTGAACATGTGTGTGGATCTCACTAGCAAACTAGAGCTTTAGTGAGTTGACCTTTTCCACCCTTGTCTTTATCTACTTGCTTTATCATTATGTAGTTACTTTTCATACTTAATAATTATTTTTATTTCATTAAAGTTCGTAAGATAGGCATTTAGTAGTTTATTTTTGTGTTTTATACTATACTTTACGTTTCCTGTCTGTATGGATGCCAACGTTCCAAAGAGATGCTAGGGTGTTGCACTTTCGTTGTAGACGTGTGTTGCTATCCTCAGATAGAGATCCATTTGAGGTGCAATTTGAACTCCAAAAACCAGCTCGTCTAGCCCCATTTAAACTTTTGGATCTATAGAGTGATAGAAGCACTTGAGAGTGCTCTTCATTCTCGATTATTACCCCAAACAACCGTTAGATCGAGGTAAGTTAGGGCAGCCCTCTGCTCTCAGATCATCATGATTTGGAGCATTGGTGTGGTTGGTCCCCCCCTCTTACAATATAATATACCAATAAGGGATACAAGACAAAGGGTTGATGGTAGTTTGACTGGGTAGTCTACAAGACAAAGAATGTGAAGACATTAAGATTCCATACACCTAAAGGTGATTAGTGAGAATTGTGGGCTTTAAAGTTATATAAAAGCATAAATTTCATAAGGAATTTTCCTTGTCAAAGTTTTATTCTTCAAAACACTAATTTAAGCCATAACTATTATTATCAACACCAAATTAAAAATTCATAGTCATGTTGAGACTATCTATAGGGACAATCAAAATAAGAAGACAAAACAAAGGGAAAGACTTGGTGACAATGTAGTTATGGGGAATCAAAGATACCTTGGTGGTGAATATAAAGGGGATAAAAGATTAGGGAACAATGATAAGAGAAGGTGAACAATGATAAAAAACAATACAAGACACTCATAACTGACATTTCATAGTCATGGTGCATACATTGGAGAATATCAATGAAATCCATATAAGAGGCCAAGGGAAAGATAAAAAAATATGGTCTTCTAAGGGTAGGATACAGTGGCATGACATGATAATGACATTGGAGAAATATGTATTGAAAATTACTTAAGGATATTGCTCATGTTAAACCTCATTTATTTCTAAAACCCTTATATGAGTATGACCCTAATGTTAAACCCTTGGCTAAATCCTAGCTAAGAAACTCTTCATGATAGTGAACTATGAAATACAAAGTTTAGAGTTTGAATGAGGTAATTAAATGTACAATAAGTGAAAAAATATGCATGAAGTACATAGGTTCATATAGAATTATATTCGTGTACCTCTGAAAGCCTTGTGTGACGATGTGAACAAAGTGACCGACCATAATGAGAACTCAGTTGGTGCTTGCATGATTCTTTACAACCTGTTAAAGAGGACATGAATGACAATCAATTCTTAGGTGTATTGTTTTTCCAAATAAGTATGACATTGATTTAAGTTTTTATTTCACTTCTGAGAGTGATAGTATGAAGGAAATGCTAAAAATCATGGAGAGTATCATGTAGTGACAAGCTCCATGTTGACAGATGGTAAATGATAGAGATACATATTTCTCAAGTTAAAGTTTGTTTGATAAAATCCAAACACAAATAATAGTGGATATTCATATGAAAAGAAACACAAATACAATCATGTTAAGATAAAAAAATGGCCAGTCTTTATCTATTGATGTACGAGAAGTCTATGAAAATTAATAAGTAGATAATCCAAGCAAAGAAAGTGAATGCTCAAGGAAGTTAAGATGCTAACCACATTTCCAAAGAAGAAAGAGAATTTTAGACCTTAAATTTACTATTGAGTAAGACATGTAAGTTGTGAATGCTATCCAAATTATCCTAGCAACAAATTATTGTATGGAAAAGTAAAATGACCTGTAGAATGTGTGACAAATAGAGGGTGGATCAAAGCTAACATCAAGAGTCTATGACCGCATGAAATAATAATACGCTAATCATAAAAGGGTAACCAAAACTAACTAAAGATAAGAAATAAACATGGTCGATGATATAATCATTACCACTGCCAAATGAAGTTACAATCAAGAAAACACCACTATAAAAGGACAAATGTGGAAGGTTATAAGTGATGATCAAGAGTAAACAATCTTAGAAGAGAATATAGTATAGATGAAGCCTCAAAGATAGTCATCAATGTTATAAGGACTTGTATATTATTTAGGAGACAATAGTACTAGTAGGCTTGCTATAATAGTTAGAAGGATACAATGAAACAAGGGTTTCATTGAGACCTAATCAAGAAGCCTACTAGGTCATAATAGTGGAATGCTAGATATCTGCATTCTTGTTATGATAGAGTATGGTGAACAAAACCAATAATAGAACATAGACCAAATGGGAGATAAAGAGAAGACAAAGATGTGAAGTTCATAAAGGGTAGACCTAGGGCTATTTTGATAAGCACAATGAATAAAAAACAAGAAACGACTTGAAGGACATGCCAAACATGTAGATGACCAAATAGTGAAAATATGAGGAAATAAGGTCTTAATTACGATGAAATATGTTAAATACTTGTCTTAGACATTCTCTCAAACCCCAAAGTCTCATAACCATTTCAAATTCCTCATAGATGCCCTAAAAACACAAAGATCTAGAGGTTGTAGTAGTTTGGAGGACTATTATGAACAAGTGGAGAGCATGTAGGGGGTAGCTTGGATTATATAGAAATAATTTGTATGAATATTGGGTGTCTAAGAGAATATATAGGAACCAAGATAGAAGAAAGAGGTCTAAAAGGACAAGGAATCTCTTCCCAACACCATCTAGGAGGTTTTTTAATAGCCAAATAGAAGGATGACTCCTAAGCACTCAAATGATGGTCAAACCTATAGGTCAAAGAAAGTTAAATCTTTAATTTTCTTTAATTCATGTCCTAGATTCTCTCCCATGTTGGTATTAAGAAGAGGGATGCCTAAGCTCATTGTTACTCAATTCTTGCAATTTTTGATAAAATATTGTAACCTAAAACAAGGTTCTTTCTTGTCTTATTTTACAATTATAATTTAGAAATTTTAGTTTTAAAACTGAAAATGTGATGTAAGACTAGTATTTTTCAATGAATACAAGGAATTTTCAAGTCTTATTTTTGTTGTAAGGATACCTCTTATATCACTGAAATTTAGTATTTTTCCTTCAAACACTTTTTTCTTGTGTGTAATATGATGATTGATACATATTTTTATGTGATTTTAACGAAATATTAAAAAAATGTCTTATTTACAACATATTTGAATAGAAAACACATACATTCATGCAGGTTGTTAGATGTGCAATTAATACAATCAATTGTTAGTTATGAATTCAAGCTACAATTTTCCTTCTCAAAACTATAGACAAATTTAAACCTTATTACAAATCAAAAATACATAATCATGTGGAACACCTGAGTTGAGTGAAAACCAGCTGAGTACTTGATAATTTGTGTGTCAAAATAGTGGCATAGGTCCTAGTATAAATTTGGTGGATCACTTCATTAGATATTAGGTTTCATTTCAAGTCATTTTTACCCCTTTTCTTAGCATAATGACAATATCATAAGTTAAGATATGTGAAGTATCAAGGGAACTGACACTCTTTGGAGGGTAATCTCAAATTATTAGAGACCACACTCTATGATATCATCCCATGTTTCAATAGATAGCTATGTTGACAACTTATAAAGGGTGCATATCTAGTTGATAAAACTTCTTGCACAAAAAAAATACGACAAGATTGTGACAAATGAGAAATAAGAAAATGATAGAACAAGAGAGGAAATACAATATGTTTAGTTTAAACCACAATAATCTACTAAGAGACTGTTCAAAGGTAAATAAATATCACCAAGATAATTGCTTCTTTTCAACTCTTAAAACCTACACACAAAGAGATTTTTTTGGGTTGGGCTATTTAGGGACTTGCCTCAATCAAACCCCTGTTTTGGTCTTTTGACCTCCATGGAAAACAAATATTTTGATAATATGATAGAAAAAATGAAAGATATTATTGTAAAGAAAAATACAATTCCAAAGATATAAGATACTATTAAATATAGTTTTTTAACACTAGGTATATCCAAATTTCAACACAAATAAATTGAATACAACATAGAAAGAAGTAACATAATATGTTTTGATCACTTGGAAGTTTTCAAGAACCCACAAGAGAGATGTGAAAGATTCCATAATGTTTCCTTGTTCAATCCCACTTCAAAAAAGTCACATGGAATACCCAAAGAGCTTGTTGTTCATAAAAAAATAAAATCTTCTTCAATAATTTGCAGCATTTGATACCAACAATGACAGTGTGAGTGTATGATAACATATGACAGAAAAATCAAAACTTTTCTTTCTTTTTCCTTCCTTTAAAAAAAAAAATAGCAAGTTGGTTTTCTTTGCTTAATATGATAGTCACACAAAGGTGTTTACTTCCAAAATATTAGTGGGAAGGTAGTTCTCTAATGATCACTCAAATCATGAATTTTTGTGGGATGTTAGCATGCCATGCAAATGTCCACAAGTAACACTTCCAACTAGGAAAAATGGATTGTGAAAGCCTAAATTTTTATAAGAGATATTTTGGTGTTAACACTTTACATTTAGAAATGCTATATATCATGATCTATAAAAGGGGAACATTGTGTAGTTTGAAATTGCAAGGATGGTAAAATTTATGACACAAAATTTTCCCCCCACTTTTGCAAGAATATAAACTATGTTATATATGCATGCCAAAGTAGAAATAAATTAGAAATTTTTTTACCAAAGGATAATAGAGAGGAAGTGGATCTCAAAACCACATGGACATGTCCCAATGGAGAATACCCACAAAACAACTAAGGTATCCTACAAAAAAAAAGATAAGTAAAAATTGTTACAAATAATTTGTTAGCTTAAAACGCCATCTAGTACAAAAAAGAGAATAGGACAAACATTACTATAAAAAAACATACACATAAAGACAAAACTTAACTAGGAAGAGAAAGAGATAATGGGAAGAGCATGAGATAAATGATTTTATATGGATAGCAAGTTGTATTATGCTAGAGTCCATACAATGATTTTGATTGATTATGGTTACTATAAGTTGTATTGTAGGATAACCTTGAAAAATGTTAAGATATATTAATGTCCACAATCCAGAAGATGTGTTATTCTATGTGCTTTATAAGCTACCTAATTTCTACAAAAAACATAAAGCTGATCAATGATTTGAAATAATAGTGAAATGTGTGCTTTGTAAGAGACCCATTTAAGATAATTGCATGAATCTAGGAGTAAATTTTATTTTAAGGAGAGGGAAGAAAAACATAAATGTTTAAGGAAACAACATCAAGAAGGATGTGATCCTTTCTCAAAAATAAGGTATGCTCTATGGAAGTAACATCACTTTTATAGTTTACAACATGTTGAGCGGGTGGAGCAGGTTGGGCGGGAACAAAGCATTTGAATCCTCTAAGAGCACCAAGGCTTCGAAGGACAAAGGAGAGGTGGATGGAAGGTGTGTTCTAGTTGGGCTGCATGGTTCCTTGGTTGTGATTCCTTCCTTTTGGTGCTCTCTACGGCTGAGAGTTCCTGATGTTGTTTGGAAGATGGGTGTTAACGAGTTTTATTCTTTTGGCGGTTGTGTGGCTCATTGGGGTTGTTGCTTCTTGGGTTGGCTGGTTCATGGATGGCATCTCTGTTGGGGGAGGATGGGTGATCTTTTTGCCTCCTTCTCTTTCATTCTTTGTACAACTTGTGGGTACTTTCTGGGGAGACTATGCTGGCCCGACTGTTGTGTTGGCTGAGGCTTATTGGGGCTTTGTTCCCTTGTTGGCGGTCTTATTCTCCTCTCTGCCTGAGGTTGTGGGGTTTGGTTCCCCTTGTGCTCTTGAAAATATGGCTATGGTGGTGGTGGAGGGTTGGATTTGTCTTCTTCTGGAAGCCTTGCTGAAAGATAGAGTTGCAGGCTGAAAATCAAGAGGTAGAGTTGAGAATGAAGATGTTGCAGTTTTTGGTTCTGATGGTGCTGGCACTGCTATTTGGCATGTTGTATTTTTTCTGGGTGTTGCTGGGTGGTTGGTGCGACCTTTCCTTACTGAAATGGTTGCTATTTTTTCTTGGGGTTGTTTTTTCCCTTTCTCATGGGAGGTGTGCACCTTAGTGCTTTTGGAGAGGGCTCCAATATTGGCCTCTTTTCCTACTTTTCTAGTTTTAGTGAGCGCTCTTGGGAGACCTCTGATAGCGTGTGTTATCTTTAATGATGGGTTTGACCCTCTGGAGGTGCTCTGGCTGGCCTTTAATCTTAATATGAAATATGCTTTTGATGAGGAGATGGTTTTGGTGGAAGTTTCTATAGCTTCCCCTTTGTGCTGTGAGGGTTTGACTTCTTGGTCTGTCTTTTTTCTTGCCTTCCTTATGAGGTTTTGGTGCAGCCTTAGAGGCTCTGTTGGCACTGATGGTCCTTTGTTTTTATGGTTATCGGCTGGTTTTTTTTTTCATGTTTATCTTTAAGCCCTAGATGTTCTGTTGTCATAAGACTGGAGGTTCTTGGAGGATGTTGATGCTGGGGTTTGAGATTTGTGTTGCAAAGGTTCAATGTTGGTGCTATTTTTTGGTGGCTCTGATGAGGGTTGTGTTCCTGGTACTGAGGTTATTGAAGGAGTCCTCACTTGCTTTTCCAATTTCTATGCTGGTTATCTCCTTGGACCCTATGGAGGTTGGTTCTTTTCCTTTTGAGGTGGATTTGAAAGGAGATGGTCTCTAGGTCCCTCAGTTGCGGTTCCTATGGAGGTAGTCACTTCTCCTATGAAGATGGAGGGTGAGGGGGTTGGAGTTTACAAGCTATGGTGGATTAGATGAGTGGGTTTTCCTTTCTAGTAGAGGGAATCTCCCTCCTTTAGAGGTGGACGTTGAGTTGGTTTCCAAGTACCAGATGCTTTTGTGCTGCAGGGTTACTGATTTTTGTTTTGGGTTCCTGTGGTTCGTTGTGCTCTCTTACCTCACTTTTGTGTTGGGTTTTTTGGAGGTGTTAGTATTTTTTATTATGGGTTTGATGGTGTTTGATACCAATAAGGTGGCTATTTCCTTTGGCTTTGGAGTGAATTCCATGAGCATCTAGTGTACTGATGCCTGACAGATGCAAGCGGGTTATTTGTACTTTTATGGGTTTCTAGGCCCGGATAAGAGGGTTTATGGTCTCGATTAAAATCAAGGTGTGTAAGGGTTTCTGGCTCTTTCTTGTTTGTTATTTGCAGTGTGTAGTCATGATAATCTTGTAGAGCTAGATGTAGTGATGTTGATGGTTGATGGTATATCATAAATGTAGCTTGTTTTTCTTTGTACTGGGTTTCAGGCCCCATCAAAACCTATTTTTTACCCCTAATCTAAACATCAAGAAGGATGCAGGAAACTTATTCTAATTCAATACTCCACCTCAATAACTCAGCTCTACTATGCTCTAAAGTTCCCGCTCAGGATGATTTTTTGAATTTTTGGCCACTGTAGTGATTTGATCGCCTGATGGGTTAGTTGGGAAGGGGGCTTGGAAAGTCTCCACATTCCAAGGATGTTGTCCTCTTATCTGGTATTGTGCCTATGGTGGCAGTGGCCAGTCTGGCGGTTCCTAGTCTGATGTCTCCTCCTCGTACTTCAGTCCTTTCCCCTGGGGAAAGGACAAAGGGAATCTTTGGGAATTCACCCATTTCTTTGACTCTAGGGCTCAAATCTTTCTTCTCTAAGGAAGCCCCAACTTCCTATGTGGAAAAACTGGTGGGGTCTAACTTTCCAATCTCAAGTAAAAGGCCTTTAGATTCATCTTCCTACTCGGTTACTGGCTAGGAAGTTGATGTCCCGGAGGCTCTGATGCTGAAGGCGATGGACAACCTCAAAATGGATCTTGTTGGAAATGTTTTAGTGTATAGGCCAAATATTGAACTGGTTTGTCAGTGGGCTGCTTCTAATTGGAACCTCAAAGGCAACATCACCATCAATGTGATGCCTAGAGGTATTTTTCTCTTTTCTTTTGTGTTGTATGAAGACATGTTGAAGGTTCTAACTGGTGGCCCTTGGGATTTTGACTTAGGATTTAAAAAATTTCTATCTCTCTGCAAGTGGAAGCTGGGTTTTGACCCGTCGGCTGATTTGGGAGCCTTGGCACCAACCTGGGTTTGTTTGACGGGCCTCCCTCTGGAATTCTAGGAGAAAGGAATCTTGCAAGGCATAGCCAACTCCTTTGGGAGTCTATTGGCTATTGATAAGATTACTCAGGAGAGATCTAGACTGGTGTATACCCATATCTATGTTAATGTGGCTATGAATACGATCCTTCCATTCTCCATCCTTCTTAAGTCTAATTTTGGAAATTGGACTCAACCCTTAGAATATAAAAATTCCCTCCTCTTTTGTCAGTTGTGTAAGAAGTTTGGTCATCTTAGTGATTCCTATGGATTAAATTAAGGTGAGGGCCCAAAGTCTAAGGAGAAATTTCTAGTGAAGGTTCACCCTAGTAATGAAATGAAATCTACAGTGCAACCTCCTATTGTTCCTGAGCAGGAAGTGTCTATTCCTCTCATTAAGGATAACCCCGACCTTCCCAGTAAGTATGTTTCTTCTCCTATTGTTGAAGTAAATAATTCATAATTCCTAAACTTAGCTCTGGTTGCCCCTGCTCCCACTTTCTCAACCCCAGGCTTCCCTTCAATGGCTAACTTGGTTCTGGAGGGAGGGGGTGATGCAAATAAGGAGAATATCCCTTTTGAGGACTCCCTGAAGGAGGATAAGGTGTTGGATTCTGGTGTAAAGGCTCAGAATCAGGGTGTGGAGGATGAACTTGAAGAAGCAGAGTATGTTCTAGCTGAAAATAACTTGTCTCTGGAGGATATACACTCCTTTTCTCAATTTGATGCTAGAAACTTGAGGGAATCGATGAATATTATTGGATTCCCTAATGGTTTAAGTGACAAGGAGGAGGAGGAGGAATGGTCCCAAGCTCCCTCTAAACCTAAAAGTAAAAAGAAATAGGATGTGGGAGGAGGAAATAAGGTGGGAAGGCCTTCCCAAAAAGGATTCTAGAACCAAAGAAACTACAAGGGATGTGGCAGCTGGAAAAAAAGAACCTTGGATTCGATCGCAGGATCGAAGTCCAAGAAGAAGTAGTTTACACTACTTCTTTGGGCTGGAGGCGGTGTTGCTAACTTCTTTTCTAATGAAGTTCCTCTCTTGGAATATAAGGGGCCTCAATAGCCCATTCAAACAATTTTTAGTGAAATCGTGTATCTTGATAATAAAGTGGATGTCCTCCTCCTTCAGGAAACGAAGATGAAGAAGGAGACCTTTGAAAAATCCATCGTGAATATTTGGCCTGGTGCAAATTATTTTGTTAGTTAGGAAGATGGTGCTTCAAGAGGTATTGCTACTCTTTGGAACCCATCAAAATTTAAGGGGACGTTGTGTTATGCTTGTAAGAATAATCTGATGATCACTTTGGAGGATATTGTCTCCCAGGAGAAATGGAAGCTTATAAATATCTATGCTTCGAATCTGAGCAGGGACAAAGTTTTTCTTTGGGAACAATTAAGTAATGCTATTTCTCTAAGGTATGATGACCAATGGATGTTGGGAGGAGATTTTAACTCTCCTCTCCTTTCAGAAAAGTCAGGAGGGTAGGATGATTATTCTAACAACATGATGGAGCTGGCAGAGTTCTTAAATTCAGAAGGTCTTATTGATATCCCTCTCCAAGGAACCAAGTTTACTTGGTCTAACAAAAGAAATGGAAATCACCTAATCCAAGTTAAACTAGATAGATTCTTGATCTCTTCCAATTGGGATATCTCTCAATTCCTTTCTCTCTCTACTCCTCCTAGGTCTGGCTTGAACCATAATGCCTTGGTGCTGAAAAGGAATGTGGACTATAATAGTTGTCCTTTCCCATTCATATTTGAAGCTATGTGGTGTCTCCATCCAGATTTTTTTGATTTGGTTAAATCCTGGTGGGAGGAACCTGCTATTGGTACTTCGATGTATTTCCTAGATGATAAATTAAGTATAATAAAGGAAAAAGTTAAAGGGTGGAATAAGGTGACTTTTTGGCAATATCTTTGAGACAAATAATTCTTTGGGAAAGAGCATAAAAGAGGTTTAGAATATAATGGAAGTTGGTAGGGTGGATGAGGAGATTTGTGCTAAGGAAAGAGATCTCAGATCATAATGGTATAGGATAAACTAAAAGGAGGAATTCTACTAGAAACAAAAGTCAAGGGTTCAGTGGCTAAAGGAAGGGGATATGAACACAATTTTTTTTCACCAATCCACTCTGAAACATAGAAGAAAAACCAAATTTAGATTACTTATGAAGGAGGGTGGCTCTATGGTGACTAATGAAAAATAAATTGCGAGGGAAGCTGTTAATTTCTTCTCTAACCAAAACAAGGCTCCTAACATCGATAATCAGGTATATGCTGACTTTATTGATGTGATCCCTAAAGCCATTTTTGATATAGACTTAAAAATGATGACTAATGATGTTTCTATGGATGAAGTCAAAAAGGATATTTTCCTTTGGAGGTTATAAAGCTCCTAGCCTTTATGTATTCCCCCCCATTTTTTTCCAGACCTTTTGGGATATTGTCAAAAATGATCTTTTCAATGCTGCTAGGGATTTCTTTGGATCGGGTAGAATGCTGAACCAACTAAGTGCTACTTTTATAGCCCTCATTCCCAAAAATGTTGATGCCTTGGCTATGAAAGTTACAGACCCATCAGTCTCTATAATACGGTCTATAAAAGTTTCTCCAAAATTCTGGTGCTTAGTAAAATGATTGCCCCAAACTAGAAAGGCTTCATCCAGAGAAGAAATATCCTGGATGTTGTTATCTCCACCCATGAAATCATTCATTCTATGAATCACTCTAAAAAGTTGGGGATGACCTTCAAAATTGATATTTCTAAGGCTTATGATAGAGTCTCTTGGCCTTTCCTCTTTGTTGTCCTCAAAAAGTTTGGAATAGATCGATGATTCCTTAAGATGATCTGTGCCTATGTTACCTCCCGCATGTGTTTTGTTCTAGTTAAAGGTGTACCTCAAGGCTTCTTCTCTTGTGGTCATGGGCTTAGGCAAGGTGATACTCTCTCCCCCTATCTTTTTATCATTGTTGTTGAAGTCCTTGGTAGGAATATCCAAAAACTAGTGGACTCAAAAGCTCTCAAAGGTATTAAAGTTGCTTCTTCTCTTATGCCTGACTCCCACCAATAGTTTTTTAATGAAAATACAATGTTTGGGGAAGCCTCGGTGGGGGAAGCTTGTCTCTGGAAACATGTGCTCAATGATATGTTGTTGTTTCTGGTCAGTGTATCAACTATGAGAAAAGAAAATTTTACTTCTTTAATACTGATCAACAAATCAAGGAGAGAGTGATAAAAATTATGGGTTGTAAGGAAGTTGAATTACCTGATGCTTATCACAGCCTACGTTGATCTCTAAGAAGCTGGAAAACACTTACTGGAATCAGTTGATTGAAAGGACTCAAAAAAAACTTGTTGGATGGAAGGGGAAGCTTCTGAGTTTGGCTGGCAAGATTCAACTCCTTAATGCTTCCCTTCAGAATATTCCTATATACTATCTATCCCTCTTTAAAATCCCTGCCTATATAGGGGAAAAGATAGAACAAATACAAAGATAATTCTTATGGTTAGGAATTGAAGAAAAAAATAGAATGTCTTTGGTTGGCTAGGAAAAAGTGTGTACCCCCAAAAGGAGAGGGGGCTTGGAATTAAGAAGAATATCTATGCTTAAAAAATCCCTAATGGCTAAAATTGGTTGGAATATCCTTGAAGACAGTAAAGATTGGGTTAAAAATTTCCAAGCTAAATACTTAAGGAATAGGAATCCTGACTGTTTTCTATCTATTGCGGATCTGCCAAGTGGCTTTACTCTATAGAATCATCTTGTTAAATTAAGAAATGTGTTGAAGTTGGGGGTTAGAAAGAGAATTGGGAATGAGAATAATACAAATTTTTAGGACCCTTGGATAGAGTCTTCTACTCTGTCCTCCTCAGAAGACTTGAAACCTCTTAAACAAAGCCTTAATAAAATCTATGGTAAAAAGGTTTATGACTATATTAATTGGGAGTTGGAGGAACCTAAATGGAAGGATTTCAATTTGTTACTGAGAAGGGAAAACCTGAGAGGTCAGAGACAGGTGAATTGGGACCCTATCCTAACTAGACTATAAGGTTTGATAAGGGAGGCTAAGTGGTTCGATAAAGAAAGGGAAGATGAGTGGATTTGGAAATGTTGCTCTTGTGGTTGTTTCTCAGTCAAAATGGCCTATGAATAACTGATTAAGGTGCATAATGCTATTTAAGACAATTTTTGGGAAAATGTGGGGCAAAATAATTTGATTCCAAAAATTAATTGCTTTTGGTGGATGGCGGCTCATGGTAAAATCCTGACGGTGGATAACTTGGTTAGGAGAGGTTTCCAACTGGTCAATCGACACTCTCTTTGTAAACAGGAAGAGGAATCAATTATTCACCTCTTCTTTCACTGCAATTATGTGAGGGAAGTGTGGTCCTGCTTCCTCTCATTGTTGTCTTCTAAATGGGTGTTCCCTAACACTTTGAAAGTGTTTATACAAAGCTGGGATAAATTCCCTTACTCTCATAATGTAATTGTTGATCTCTGGAACCGAGATCCTCCATTTGTGTCCTAGGGTTTATGGAAGGAAAGAAACAATTATATTTTTAGGGATGAGGAGAGAAGCACCTGGGAGGTCAGTTTGATCATTAAAAACCAGTTCAAGGAAAACATAGAGGCTAGTAGGTATGGTTTTCTCCAAAAAATGGCCAAATTACAAAGAAATGAGGATAAAGAAAAATTGGGGAATCAGTAAGGAATTAACCAAACTTAATTGGTCTAAGATGCTAACTAGATTGGATATAGTGTGGAAACCTCTGCAAAAGGATTGGGTTAAATGAAACTTTGACAGGTGCTCAAAAGGCAACCCAAGACAAGCAGGTGATGTAGGCTTGTTAAGGAACCATAATTGTGAGTGTATTGTGGGCTATGGGTTGAATACGAGAGTCTGCTCCAATAATAAAGCAGGAGTAATGGCTGCTTTGGAAGGATTTAATATTCTAAAGGAGTCGAGTTATCAAAATGTCATAATAGAAGGAGACTCTAAGCTTATTGTTGATATCCTAAATGAAGAGGCTACACCACCATGGGATTTAAAAACATAATTGATAAATGTCAAGTCATTAAAATTTCCTTTGCTAATTTTAGAGTGCAACATGTTTATAGAGAAGGAAATAAAGCGGTCGATTGTGTTGCAAATGTGGCACTGAGCTATAGGGCCTTGACCAAATGGACCTATGGGAATATATTGAAGTCTTCTAGAGACTTAATCCTAAAGGAAAAATTTGAACATGAGTATAATATGCAAAAATAAAAATTCCTTGTTTGGTTGGATAAAAGAGTACCAAGTGGTGCTTTTGGGATTTCTGTGTAATGATGATATGGGTTGTATGGTGATGTATCAAAGGATCTTAGCTGACAAAAATATTAATAATTTTTCCATCATGAAGGTTACCAAATATCACATGAATATTTTCATCTTGTTAAGGGTTGTCATGTCTATGTGTGCGGATTGGCCTTGTGTTAGCTATTCCCGCATTTCTAATGTGGTGAAGGGCAGGGGAATTAATGTAAAGATTAATTTTTGTAAGAATAATGATGGATATTTTCTCTAGGGAATGTGTTGTGGGAGGTTTCTAAAAGAAATTTCTCGATCCATAATTATTCATTTTATCTCTATGTCTTTTGACATAAGAGTGATTTCTCCATTCCGAAGAACAAGAAGGTGTGGGTGATTATGAAGAATAGTGTGAAGTAGCTGAAGAACTTGTAGAAGAGAAAAATGGGAGGTCCTAGGAAGAGAATGAAGTTGCCTAATTGTTAGGGCTTGTAAAAAAACATAAATTTATGGAAAATGTTTGCGGACGCTGGCATGGTTCCGTTCTTCCAATCCTTGAAGGGATACAACGAGAACCTCATGGATAAATTCACAAACTCTTGGCGGAATGACAATGTTACCATTGGGTTGTGAAGTTTGAAGTGATGAATAGATTCATCGTTGAAGCTACGGGGCTGCGGAACTAAGGAATCAAAGTTGCTAAAAAATGTGGGGCAAACTACCAGATGTTTATTGACAAATTTCTTCATGAAGGTGAGAAGCTCAAAAGGTTCCAAAATGGGTATGCAATATTGGAACTTCCTCCTCCTTTTGCCTTAGTTAGTTTATTTATAATGAGATATTTTACTATGGAGGGAAGGTATATGTCGGTACATTTGTACCATTTTCTCATGCTAAACCACATTCGCCATGGTGAGAGAGTCAATTTTCTATTTTACTTGTTGTCCTCCCTGAAAAATCCATATAGAGAAAGGTGCCAACCCTCCTCTCCACCAAGGCCTTATGCTAACCCTTTACAAGTATGCTTTGGCGTTGAATCCCCATGGAAATCCTTTTGTGGGAAGAAATGAAAACCCTAGTCGTGTTGATGCGGTTAATGAGGAACAACCTACAGACAAAAACCCTGGTGTGATTGAAATCCCGACTAACGAACCTATTGTCTGTCCACTTGCTACTGTTGTTGCTAGAAGAGTGCTTATCACTGCTAAAATTGAATCCTCGGTTTCCATTGTGTCCAACCCTTCTACCCTCATGTCACATAAACGTGAGGATAAAATAACATTTGAAATTCAGCTTATAAGAGCCACGCTTGAAAAAAGGAAACATTCACCTCTGCTGCTTGAACTTCCCAAGGCAAAAAAACCCAAATGTGAGTTAATCAATAGGGATGTCATAAATATAACAAAGGAAGGGACCCAAAATGAGGAGGAGAAAGAGTCTCTAAAGGGGCAAGGAAGTGGTGGGAGTGGAGGAAGATGGTAAGACCGACTTGCTAAAGCAGCCTCGAAGGAGAAAAAAAGGAAACAAAAATTGTCTGCGAGTGAAGAGGAGGATCAGGAGTATGAAGATTTCAAAGCCCAAGAGGATGATGAATTTGAGGATCTGAATTTTGAGAATACAACTTATAATATGGGTGAAGAAGGCTCATAGGATAAAAATGATGAGGAAGAGGAAGAACAAGTGGAACATTCTGAGGATGATAAGAAAGAGGAAGATAATATACAAGAATTCGAGAATTTGGATACGGGAAAAGACTACCATTGAAGTTTTAAAGGGAAGACTTACTTTTTGGCAGGTTTAGTTTGAAGACATGGAGAAGGCTCTGGTTACTCTCATGAGGGTTATGAATAGACTAATGTGGTGAGCAATGATGGGTGCAACTTATGGAGAACTCAAAATTGCCAAGAAGTTGAGGAAACAAGGGAAACCGATTGCCTTGAAGACTCTGGACGAGACAGAGGGACCTGACTAGAGAGACTATATTTCTCTCATGGGAGAGTATGGGGACCTGTTGAAGAAAGGAAAATAATGCCTCTTTCTGGTGCTCTATTGTTTTTTGATGAGTCTTTTCTTGTATAGCTTTAATATTTTAGACTATTCTATTTTTATGAATATGTTATGGTGGAATAGCACCTGGGACATTATGGACTTAATTAATGGTTTACGTAGATCTAAGTATGCTTCTATTATTTTACTATTTTTTATTAGTACTAGTTGGTCTATGGTTACTAAAGTTAGTGCTGGACTACGAACTTATGATGTTGCTATTTTTTGGGCTGGTGGTGGCGTTGTTTCCCACCTTCTCTCTATTTATTTTTGTCTACTCTTGTAACCATGGGATCAAGGGCCTTCCTTTCTTATCTAATCAAAAACATCAAGAAGGATTTTTTTTCATGAAACACATAACATTATGCTCATGGAATGACATCACATAATATAGGCATGCCACATAAAATCCACAACATCATTTACATAAACAATACTAAGGGATCCACATGCTTGGGGTCAGTATTAATGTATGTTAATCACACACATATATATAAATTAAGGATTTTTATAGTCATCATTCCCTAGGTGTAGTGCAACTACAAAATTAAAAATGGGAAAATTTATATAAAATCAAATAACTTTTTGGGGGTCAACATGTAAGAGACCTAAATGTCTTGATTCTTTGTATCTTCCTCAAACATAAAAAAGTTAAGTTACAACATATAAAAGAATGATGATACAAATAGAATAATTGACAAAAGATTCATCTTTTTGGTATCCATGTAACTACAAGGGTATCATGGGTCCTCTAGGTAAGATTCATAAACATATGCAACCAAGAACAAGGGAACACAAATAAAGCACTCATTTAAAATAACTAAATCTAAAATTAAGAGTACTTATTTAAATTCATTTCTTAAAAAAAATATCAGCTCTCAATCTTGATCATAAGTAGAAGGCATTTGAGCATATAAAGGAAGCATTGTTAAGGAAATACTAGGAATCTCAACTTTAGTAAGAGCTAAAGAACTAGTTGTAAATACATCATCCTAAATATCTTTTGAGGTGAATGTCAACAATATTGTGGATATTTGATACAACATTATAATGTCTCTAAGGGACTCAAAAAAACTTTCTCCATAGAGAGAGGAAGTGAATCACTGTTGAAATATGTGACGAGGAATGCCATGACTAATCTCTTAAATGAGAGTAATGATAGTCATAAATGAAGTTTGTATTTTTTCTATAAAGAGAACTAATGAATATCGGTCTAGATGTGATGGAGAAGATGGATTTTTTTTGGAGTGTAGTTTTATAATTCTTAGGTTTTCTTTTGGAAAGTGTGCGAGGAATATTAATGTCAATTATCATGGGGCAAAGAACATCTAGGAAAAATTCATGATAAGTGAATTGGAATGGCACTAAATTAGCAAGTGTGGTGTTGGATATAATAGATGTATTTGACATAACTAATGGCTCAAAAAATGGTGCAATATTAGGAATATTTAGAATTAGAGGAGGTTCCATCAAAGGAGATAGGAACACTTGCACCCTTTTCAGATGAGGCTCATTGGGATCTTGGAAAGGAACCAAAGGTGGTGAAAAATAAATAGTAACTTGAGGTGGATAGGGAGGAGAAGAAGGCATTACTAAGAAAGAAGGTGGTCACATTGGAGGAGAGTGCTTGATATCGAGAATTTTTATAATAGCTTGTTAATGGGCCAAAGTATGTCGATGACACTTACACTCACACACAAGTTGCTTACATTGATGATTGGGCCTAGACACAATTGTAGAAGTGGGGTCACTCTTCTCCAATTATAGGATGCCTTCACTTATGAAACATGAGGAGGACAATATCAATAGGTAGAGGTCAAGAGATTTGGGTTACATATGGCATATCCCACATCATGGGTTCCTTTCCTCTTTTTATTGTGTGGGCAGTTAAAGGAACAAAAAGAACCACTAGAGGATGAGGAATGAGCAGTGCATGGGAATATTTATGTCCACTAGGTTTCTTTACTTTCATTATCAGAGGGGTAGTTCAAGGAACATCAAGAGCCACCAAAGGATAGAAGATATGAAGGGAAGATTTACCCAACATAGGCACTTTTCCCTTTAATTTGGGGGAACACGAGGCACCAATGAAAGTTGGGAAACCTTAGGGTGAGTGAGAGTTTTACTTAATGGAGCATGTTTATCCTTAGCTACCACAAGGGTAGGTGTTGGGATATACAAATGCTTATATGGTTGGGAGATTGAAGGGAAAGCAACCGTCAAAGAGGAAGAAGAGGGAGCTATAGAAGAGGACCTTGAACAACTTTCTTTGAATAAAATATTAGCATTTTTATTAGATGAATATTTATTATATAGGAATTGAAGGTAACAATAGTTAATATACCTAGAAAATATAATGTTTTTTTTCACTTTGTATCAAGAACATATTACATGGGAGATGATCATGAATCAATTAAGGACAAATCTTTAGATGGGTAGTTGTTTACTATCTCTACACAATTCCTTGGTTTAATCATATAGCTAACTAATTGGCCACAAGGTATTTTCCACTTGATTTTACTACTAAAAAAAGAGAAATCTTGTCAAAAATATAGTAACATATAAATGGTTAAATGATATACTATTTAAGTATGGAAATGACCTTGTTTTACATAGGTGTGTATAGGTAGATGAATTATACAATGATACGAATTTTCCATGATGAATCAATTAGAGGATATTATTTAGATGGAGGATAATACATAAAATCCTTGTAACCATATATTATTGGTCCTCCTTTCACAAGAAATATTCTTGGAATCATCTTGAGAAAATGCTCAAGTGGAAATCACAAAGACTTCAAGAATATTCTCACAAAGATAATGTTGATTGGTAGGAAAAATTGATCAATAAAATTACACAAGACAATATAGGTCTACAATACTAAGAAATTAAATATGAGGCTTACACCCAATGAGTTAGTTTTTGGCAAGAAACTAGTTCTATTAATGAAATTGAAACTTAAAAAACTGAGAATATTGTGAGAGTTTTATCTCAACTTGACTCAATCATAAAAAAAGACTATACGATCAATTAGAGTAATTGGATGCATTGAGAAAATATAGAATAGAAAATGAAACTCGTTCAATGATAGAGGAAACTTAAGCATGATCAAATTATAATAAAAAGGGAGATTAGGAAAGGAGATTAGATGTTGTTTAAATCTAGATATAATAATTGCAAGGGTAATCTCCATATGTATTAGTTAAGCCCAATAAATATTTGAAAATGGAGCTATACAACTAATAATAATTAATGAAATTGCCAAGGCATTGTTAGTAAATGGGCATAGGCTATGCCTATACCAAAAACCAACTACAAAGGAGGAGTTCATTAGAAAGATCCTCTTGCATTAGATATTTGTTATGTGAAGGGGTTGTTGGCAAGAGACACTGCTAATATCATTTGGTGTTGTCATTGATGGAAAACCTAATCGGTGATTAGATACGCACACCATCATTTGATCATACTGACAGACAAATTGAATTCAGTCAAGGATGAACAGAGCATCCGATAGTTTTGTGTTCATCAATTCTTATGAAGATTTTCTATTAGTATTTTGAGTTACGTATCTCAGAGAATGTTTTTTGGTATATGATCTCTAATGATATTGAGTCTTAGTGGCTCGTATCAATCCATGCGCGAGTTTGGAGATCTAGTTAGTAAATTTCTTGTTCATCAGTGCATGAAGGCCGACCCGATTGATAT
Organism: Sequoiadendron giganteum; assembly: GCA_007115665.2. NCBI lineage: Eukaryota > Viridiplantae > Streptophyta > Pinopsida > Cupressales > Cupressaceae > Sequoiadendron > Sequoiadendron giganteum. The sequence goes on from CM021105.1 coordinate 88,223,071, forward strand.
AACATGTCGCGGATGTTTGGGAAGTATTTTTAAAGTAATTTTTTGTTTGAAAATGTTCATTTAGATCCTTAATATGTTGGAGCCAACTTTGGGTGATGTGCATCAACAATTAAAGATGGATTGAGCCGACATATTGAATATATGTTTACTTTTGTTTGAGCCGACAACTAGCGATTAAATTATTGGTCATAGATATATATAAGGTTTCTAATGTATCATTTTGTGATAGATGAGAAGTGTGTGTGTGCTATTTGTGAATATCAGAAGTATAAAAGAGTGATTATGTGCAGTAAAAATTTTGAGATGCGAGTTTGACCAGAGCAGAGTAGAAGTGCATAATCAGTCTGAAGGAAAAAAAATCGATTGTTGAGCCTAACCAGAACTGTAATCAATCATTGGTAGATGCTATTATCTCAGTTCAATTTCTTAGATGGATTTAATTTGATTATCTTTGTAAGACAACAAGTCTTCTTTGAGAAGGAGCTCTAGGTAGTGTGCCAAAGTGCAAGTGCATTCCCCTATTTTAATATTTCATTTGAGTATACTTAGATCATATTGTGGATTGGCCATCCACCGTGGTTTTTCCCCTAATAGGGTTTCCACGTAAAAATTCTTGTGTTATGTTTTTGTGGTTTTTTATTTTATGTTCATGCATATTTCTTTTGATTGAATGTTTTAAGTGGTTGAATAATGAGATCAGTAAAGTCAAAAATTGTAGAAAACTGATTCACCCCCCCTCTCAGTGTTCCTTGATTCCAACAGGGGTTCTCTTTTATAACAAGTTTCTAACAAAATACTAAGAACTAAATGAACCACCAAAAATATAACACTAGACCTAGGGAAAGAGGATTCTCTCTACTAGGCCCTTAGGGTTTTTCACCCTAGGAGCAATCTAAAAACAATGAGGAAGTCCTTGAAAAATAGATTGATAATCTCAGAGACACTTGCTACTGGAAATGAATTCAAAGAAAAGTTCAAGATTAGCTCAGCCAAGCTTGATGAAATGATTAAAGGTCAAAGGATAGAAGGTGACAATAGAGTTCTTGGATATGAGGAAGGAGAAAGTTCCACATCTGGACAAAGGAGATTCAAACAAGGAAATTAGATGAACAAACCTAGAAGGTATCTGATAAGACAACCTAATGCTAAGAGATTTAATGGTTACTATTTTAGTTGCAATAAGTTTTGTCACATGGCTTCTCAATGTAGAAGTAGAATGAAATCAAATGGTCAATCATTCTCTGGTCAGTGCTTTAACTGTAACAAGTATGGTCATAAGTCAAATAAATTCAAAAACATGATGGAAAAATTTCATAGAGTTGTTGGATGTTATACATGCAATAGATTTGGGCATATTTCTAACTAGTGTAGATCAAGAGAAGATCAGTGGAACAACTGGTCTGGACAAAGAAATGTTGTGTGTTATAATTGCAACAAATTTGGTCACATTGCTAGATTTTGTTGGAATAGAAAACATCCGGTAAATCAAAAGAAAAACATGCAGAAGGATGATAAGGGAAAAAGAAATGTCACTATGGATGTGATCAGGTAGCAGATGCAAAAGAAATGGATGAAGAAAAGTTCCTCTGTTGAAAGAAATACACCTGCACCAAACCCTGCTTCTAGTAATTCCTCTGGGAATTAGCTTTAGGTCTTTGGCCTATGGGGAGTTGTCAAGAAAATATCTAAACCCCCTAACTGGTAACTGACACTAGATGTGGATAAGTACAGTAAGTGCATAAATTCTCTACAAATTTTGTTGAGTCTATTGGAGAAATTATTATGCAATATTGGAGGTTCACAGAAGAATGATCTTTCACAGTGTATAAAAATAGGGTATCTGGATGAGTTAGGGTAAAAAAAATTTATTGCAACAAAAAGGGTTAGGTATGCAAGTGATAAAAGGTCATTTTTATCTTTCATTTGCCACTTTGCATTTTGAAGAAAAGAAGTTGGAGAGATCTAAAGCAAACTTTGGCGAATTAAGGTGAAATTCAAATGTGAAGGCGATTCGACAATCAAACTCCGATCCGATGAAAAGGTATTTATCTGCAAAACTTGCAAACTTGTTAAGATGAATACTCCATTGGTAGTTGACATCAAGGACATACCCTATCCAAAATTCAAATGGCATCCCTAAAAATATTTCAAGACAAACCCGTTAGGATCATTTTCATCTGTGCCATACAAAGTTTTACATATTGAAGATATTAGGGCATATATTCATGTGAACATTGAAGAGTCAGGAAGATCACAACTATTGAATTTATACAACAATCACATTATAGGAGAAGACTTCTATGTGAAGCCAAAATTCAAAACCTTAGAAGAGAAGACATTTGCTTAGATTATTAAATTTACCATCTTTGAAGAGAATGAATGGGTTTGGTACATCTTGAGTTGAGTTCATGCAAAATTCATGTGGTTGAATATACCCTTCAAGATAACAAAAGAGGCTATAAGTGTTGTTATAGGTTTAAGTTCCTCTAGTGGATTACTAATTCTGAAATCAGTGAAGAAACAAATGATCATTGACGCAACTGGTTCCAAATATGATAGAAGAGCGATGAAAATTGATGATATTGTTGATGTAGATGTCAAATTTTCATCTATGGTTATTGGCTATAAATCTATCATTCCAGCCAAGATAATTCTGTGTTTGGTACAACCATTTATGCAGCTTATTAAATGCTAAAGGAAAATGCAAACTATGATCTATGTGAGTTGCTAAGAAGTCAGCTGATGGAAAATATTGAGAAAATCAAGAAGGATAAGAAAAATTCCTTTAAATATGGCAATTTTTTTGTTATGCTTATTATTTTACTTCATGAATGAGGTTCTGGGATTAAGAAAGGTACATTGTCAAAAAAACAAATTGGTAGCTGCTCAAATCAGAGATCTCTTTCACAGATTCTCATACATTAAGACAAAGAATGCCACTATCTAGGGATATTCCAAAAGTTTTCAAAGTATGATGCAGTCTAGAGAGAGGATTCCCACATCTATTTTGGAGAAGTATAAAGATACTATCTGCTTTATGGTTGATATTGATCAATCCCTAATGGAAACAATTGATCCCAGAACAGTCTGGGTCATGCCAATGGGATATGAGGTTGAGGCAAACATTTTGGAAATGTATACAAAAAACTTGTTGAGAAAACCTCGGAACTCATCGAAAGAAAGATTTGGCACCTTTTCAGAAAAGAATATATAGGTACATAATTAACTCCATAAACTTGTGCTAGTCAGTAGAGTTAGAAAAGAAATAGAAATATTTGTAAAAATTATGCGTATATCCGCATATAAAGTAAGAGAAGAAGTTGAAGCAACAAAAGAGGCCACAAAAAATGAATCTGCAAGTCTGGCAGTACCTTCTAACAAAACTAGGTCAACAAGGAGCTTTGCACCCCTATCTACCCTTGCAAAAAAGACAATTCATATGTAAATTCAAGAGAAGACATTCAATAAGGATGGAAAAAGAAAGAAGGATAAAAGCAAAAGAGTTTATGTGGCAGTATTTGAAGATGAAGAGACCAAATATAATGAAGGAGTTAGAGAAATCATGAATCAAGGTGCTAAGGTAGCAATAGTTTCCAAAGACAAATCCTTTGGTGAAGAAGTCAAAGCAAAGAAGAAGGCAAAAACTTGAAAAACTAGGTATGTTAGTAGAAGAGGTTGAAAAATATTTGGTCAAAAATGGTAATCTTAAGCCACTATGTAAATGGTATGAAAACTTTGATGAATCTGGTCAAAGAACTCTTAAGGAGGCAATAATAAAGCATTTGAATATTTTCAATAAAGTTCTCATTGAAATAATACCTTGCTTACTTAAAATCTTGTATGAGATTTTGGAAATGAGTAGAGTAAATGCTAGAACAAAAGAAGATGAATGAGAGAAATAATTATTGTAGAATTATTTCCGGTGATATCTATGGAAGAAATGAAGGTTATCTTGAATAAAGCCAAAAAGGAATTCAAGAGCAAGACAAGGGTGCACAAGCTCATGATTGGTTTGACTGATGAAGTTGCAAAATAAACTAAACAAATCTTGAGAAAGATTTTGTTAAGTGATAGAATTGATGTTGTCACCGAAGAAACACATGATAAAGATGCCTCATTTTATCCGAAAGAAGAAGAAGAAAAACTAGATACAACTAAGCATACTCAAATTCCTCTTGATGTGAACAATACAAAAATACCTATGGATATTGAAGCTCCTGAAATTGCATCGGTTGAGAAGGATGAGAAAATTGAGATTCCTGAAGAGAAGCAAGAACCTACAGTGGAGGAAACAATGGTTGAGGAAAAGAAAGTTGACATAAAGGAAGTTCGAATGGAAGCAAGAGAAACTGCAGAGGTAGTGAAGAGATTTCTGGTGAAGCAACATGAAGAATTTGATCTTGAGTTGATTGAAGGTCCTATAGACCTATCCACTTTGTCTCCAACTCAGAAAATGAAGGTAGCATCATTTGCACAGGCAAAGGCTCGAGAAGAATTGTTGAGGTTTCACATTGAGGACAGTGAAATTTTAAACCTTGTATTTGGAGTTCTAGAGAAAATAATTCCTACTTATGTCAAAGATCCGTCTAGTTCCTCCTCCCGTGAACTGAAGAAGCTCATCAACTCTATAATTACTCATTTTGAGTCACTTGAGAAGTCAGCCATGGTTAAATTTTAGAAGGAATTTGATGCCAAAAGGTTTAGTAGATTGAAAGAAATGATAGCTAAAGATAAAACTTTGTTAGCCACCAGTGTGAAGAATGTTCAAAGTGCTCTATCTGAAAGTGGAAAGATCTATAAATCATGCTTATCTTTGTCAAAATTTACTTAAGCCAATGAGAAGAAGGTTAAGGATCTTGAAAAATAGTTAACTACTATTTTTGAAGCCTTTGATCCTTTAGCTGGTGGTGTTGCAAAGCAAGAAGGTCAGGTAATATCTCTACTTGACAAGATAAGGAGGTTGGATCATGAAAATGATAGAATTGTGGAGAAAGCATGCAAACTTAGACGCCTAATTGGTCTGAAGATTGAGATAATGTAAAGTGCACTAAAGGAAGTAGAAGATGCTATGGCATTTAGTGATCCAACAAATTTGGAGTCTGTAGAGACACAATCCTACTTAGTCTGCAGTCACATAACAATTTTGGAGAGTCTCAAAAGGGTTTGGGACACAAATTTGATCCAGTTGAAGAAATATATTGCAGATATTTTCAAGTTTATGTAAGCTAAATAAGCATCCTTGTACATATGCAGTCTGCTCATAATAGTTTTGTTTGATCTTTTTTGTAACCAGATTCTTGCCTTTTCCTTTGATGTCAAAGGGGGAGAGTAGTAGAGTGAAAAATGTATAAACATCTCAAGGGGAGAGTTGTGTTTTTGGAATTTTGAAGATAGTAGTGTAATTCATCTTGGTACTAATCCGACACTTCGTCATTTTTCACTAAGTGTTGCCATCAATGCCAAAAGGGGAGATTGTTGGCAAGAGACACTACTAATATCATTTGGTGTTTTCATTTATGACAACCCTAGTCAGTGATTAGATACACACATCATCATTTGATCATATCGATAGATAGATTGAATTCAGTCAAGGATGAACAACGCATCCGAGAGTTTTGTGTACATCGATTCTTATGAAGATTTTTTGTTAGTATTTTGAGCTCTGTATCTCAAAGAGTGTTGTTTGGTATATGATCTTTACTGCTATCGAGTCTTAGTGGCTCATATCAATCCGTGTGCGAGTTTGGAGATCCGGTTAGTAAAATTCTTGTTCATCAGTGCATGAAGGCCGACCCGATTGATATAACATGTCACGGATTTTTGGGAAGTATTTGTTTAAGTACTTTTGTGTTCGAAAATATTCATTTATATCCTTACTATGTTGGAGCCGAATTTGGGTGATGCGCATCAAGAATTAAAGATGGATTGAGCCGATAGATTGAATATATGTTTACTTTTGTTTGAGTCGACAACTAGCGATTAAATTATTAGTCATGGATATATATAAGATTTCCAATGTATCATTTTATGATAAATGAGAAGTGTGTGTGTGATTTGCAAATATCAGAAGTGCAAAAGACTGATTATGCATAGTTTCACTTGTGCATTAAATTTTTCGAGATGAGAGTTTGAGCTGAGCAGAACAAAAGTGTAGAATTAGTCTGAAGGACAAAAGATCAATTGTTGAGTCTAACTGGAACCATAATCAAGCATTGGTAGATGCTATTATCTCAGTTCAATTTCTCAGATGGATTTAATCTGATTATCTTTGTAGGACAACGAGTCTTCTTTGAGCAGTGAGCTCTAGGCAGTGTGCCTGAATGCAAGTACATTCCCCTATTGTAATATTTCATTTGAGTATACTCAGATCATATTGTGGATTGGCCATCCACTGTGGTTTTTTCCCCTAACAGGGTTTTCAAGTAAAAATTCTCGTGTTATGGTGTTGTGTTTTTTTACCTTATGTTCATGCGTATTTCTTTTGATTGAATGTTTTAAGTGGTTGAAGAGTCAGATCAATAAAGTTAAAAATTGCAGAGCACTGAGTCACCCCCCCTTCTTAGTGTTCCTTGATTCCAACATGGGTTCTCTTTTATCACAATTTTCTAACAAAATACTAAGAACTAAATGAACCACCAAAATAATAACACTAGACCTAGGGAAAGAGGATTCCCTCTACTAGGCCCTTAGGGTTTTTCACCCTAGGAGCACTTGGTGTGTGGGAATGACACTCTTACCACTTGGTGGTTATAGGATTTTTGGAGGTTGCATTCAAAGGGGAGGGCTGATTGATGGAAGGTTGTGATGTGTGGCTAGAAATTGAAAGTAAAATGATGCTAATCTAATGAATGAAATGTGGACAAAGTAAATCTAAACTAATGCAAACTACTCTAAAATGACCTAAATGAATGAAATACAAAAAGTAAATGGTAAAGTTGAGAAATTGTGCACTTGGAAATGTGATGTTGTAGATGAAGGGTCCCAGAATATTTTGGAAAATGTCTGAAACTAGCATAAGGACACTTACGCCATGTTGGGCGACCTAGTCCTCCAACCAGGAAATTATGCCGGACCAAGTTTCGAGGAAAAGGGTATCCAAAAATGCATAAAACCTTTTCCAGGCTTAGCACAGGGACAAGGTCACCAATAGGGGTGACCTAGTCCTCTTGATGCTTTTCAAGGATTTAGGGTTTGATTATGTGGGTCCCAGCTGGTACTTTCTTCTTCTGCAGCAGTTCGTGTCTAAAACTCCCGAAAGTGACCTGCAACTTGTCTTCTCGATCCTTCTAGGGTTTGATGCTTTGATGTGACTTGAGGTTAATGTCTTTTACTTTCTATTGGACTCAAGGGAACATTGAGAGGGGGGGTTGAATCAGTGTTCAACAATATTTAAACTCCATCCATCCAAAACATGAAACTATTTCATCATTTCTTTAAAGAAAAGATGTATGTGCATTCAAAGTAAACATTCATAACATAGGTTTTTGTGTGGAAATCCTGTTAGGGGGAAAACCATGGTGGAGGTTAATCCATAATTTAAGTACTCAAATATAATTGTTTACAAAAGGAATGCACTTGCATTCAGGCGTACTGCATAGAGCTCACCGCTTAAGAGAAAAAGGCTTACTGTCTACAAAATTTAGATTAAAATCATCTAAAGGATGAACTGAGATAGTAGCATCTATTCATTCCAAGTGAAATTTGTGGTGAATCTCATAGATCTGATTCTGGATCTGCTTTCTGACTCTATGCTTCGCTCTGCCCTATTCTACTCTTTTCTGTTCTTCGCATCACTTATGATCAAATTCACACTACTACACTGCTAGATCTTGCAATTCACACTTCTACACACACACCTTCATGTTCACATACTTTAATACTTCCTTAAATGATAAAACAACCTCTTATATATATCCACAATCAAAGACTTATTCATCCAATAGTCGGCTTTATAAAATATTAAGTTACTTTTATTTTTTCGGCCAAATCTACCACTAAATATCTATGCGCATCCTCCAAATTTAGTTAAGAAAAATAGAGGACCAAAATAACACTTAATCTAGCACACAAAATTATAATTAATTACATCTTATACATCTACGATTTCTATCTTTGCCGGGTTGGCCTTCTAGCTTAGATAATCAACAAATTAGTGCACCGTATCTTCTAGATCACTTACCAGTGAGTGTGCATCAAAACCAACATACTAAAAGCCTCAACAAACCTTCCTTAGAGATCCATAACCCAAAATATCTATCCGGTGGGATGTTTAGATCAAATTTTATGCCTTTAACCGAATGCCTTATTCTTTACTCTGTTATGCCTGTAGGAGCCAAAATTATGCTGCTCATTTAGATGCAAGACTTGGGTTGCATGACTTGGGTTTCCATCAATGAAAAAACCTACAAGCCATATGCCAGAAATCTCCCCATCCATATGCCAACAATATCCCCCTTAGGCATTGATGGAAACACTTAGTGAAAAATGACTAAGTGTTAGAATCATTATAGGTACACTGCCAAACTTTTGCTGCATTTTCTCCCCCTAAGATTTATAAGGAATTTTTCATTGCATTCTCTCCCCCTTTGACATCAATGAATAAGCATGGATGCCATATGCCAAAATAAAAAAAGTGACAAAACATGTATTCAAAATTCATAAGGATTCAAAAATTTAACACATATATGCTTACAGTTCTCCTCCTTTGATCAAAATTGCAAAAACTTGAAGACAATTTACTGCCATCTTTAGAAGATTATCTTATTGTTTTTCTTCACTTATAAAAGGAATTTCTTCCAACCATAAATTGTAATTCCAATACTAATGATCAAGCTATTGTTCTTGGAAGTCTTGTTGATAATCTCAATGAGAGATTCATGAATTGTAATTGCTTCTTCCAGTTTCTCACCATTCTTCAAAGTTTCCACCATCTGCTCCAACTTGCATTTAATTAAGTCCTTTACCTTCCAAAAATTATCCACAAGAACATTCTTGGAAAGTTGAATTTTTGTTTGTTCTGACTGCAACTCCCAGATTCTTTTCCTAACGATGTCATCCAGATCCTGAGATATGTCAAAGCTTTTTCCAATGTCATTCAATTCTGTTTCAATCTAATCCAACTTCTCCTTGTAATTACTGACTGCATGGGGCCAATGGATGCAATAATTATAGATGCTTGTGGCTGAGTTAATGCATTGCCTCAACTCATTCATTTTATTCTTTAGCTTGGAAAGGGATAGTCTGAATTGTTCCTTCAGGTGAGAGACAACTTCACCTTCTTCTTTTCTTTTGAACTTAGAGCCAATTGATTCTTTGCTACACTCAATCATCTCTTCAGGTAGAATGTCCTTCAAAATTTCTAAAATTATCTTATAGTGCTCAATATGAGCATTTAAAACTTCCAGAATCAAGTCCTGATCGTATGATGGTTTGATTGACCATAACCTTCAATTTTCTACATGCCACCTACACTTTGGATAAGCTGTTGTAGCCTTTCTTTTGCTAGATCTTCTTCTTCCTCACTACCTTTTTCAAGACCGGATTCATTTTCCAGTGGATTCTTAGGTTCTTCATTAGATTCTTCATCCATAATGTCCACAATTTATTTTTCCTTTCCTTCTCCCTCAATCCTGGGAACTTTGCTTTTTGGAGGGCTATTTTCAATAATTTCCTGTCCTCTATCAGTGCTACCGAAAGAAGAACCAACTTCCATTGTTCTTACCGAAGGGGAAATATTGACTAATCCATATTTTACAATCACATTCTTACAAAAAAATTCAAATTCCAAATCCCATTTAGTCAAACTCTTAGAATAAGAGTATATCTGATTGCATACCGGTTTGTCTAATTTCCATGATACTTTGCCAATATTTGGCAACCAATTCAGAAAATACATTACCAGACATATAATTAGAGTGCCAAATCTGAATGGATAGCCTGACTCCTTTGTCAGTTGAAAATTATCCATGAGTTGATCTTTTAACAACCCACATAAGTCAAATTCTTGACCTTCAATTATCATTTTGTGAGCAATGTATACTGCGCCAACCGATGTAGCTCCTTTTCGATTTATGTAGAATATTTTATAGGTTATGCCAAGTGCAATGTACTTTGTAACAATATTCTTCATTGTATCTATTAACAAAGCTCTTTGATCTCCGATTATTCCAGTTAGGGTTTCAACCTCTTTGTTTCAGATAGATTTCTTCCTAGGAACATCTCCGACTTTGTAAAAAATAGTTAAGTTCTCAATTGCCTCTTTTGAGATGATGTAGGGTTTTTCCAAAGTTAAAACATCACCATGTAATCTACTTAATATGAATTTCACAAATTTTGCATTCTCAAGGTACGAAAACTCACTCCACATATCCAAATTTCCATGCTTGGCTTCGTCAATTGTTTTAATTTTTCAAGGAGCAACAAATTCCTCATAGACCTAATATTTGCACTGTTATATTCATCTAGAGTGATCGATCCTTTAATTTTTTCCATTTTTCCTTTTCACGTTTAGGGTTTGCAACTACACACCAAATTGTGTGAAGAATTCGAGAATGATTTGAAATACCTGATAGATTTCAAGATTTGTCGATGGAATCAGTTTTATTGCTTTGAAATCCACCAGTCGAGTGCTCTCCTTCTCTTTGACAATGCAAAGTGACAAATGATGGCTCAAACTTGACTTTTATAGCTCACACATGCGTAATAAATGAATTTTCCCTAATTTTTCCGGAGACTCTATTTTCTCAGACGACAACAGAAAAATCTTCTGCGGACCTATGAATTTGTTGAGTTCCCTTTCCTAAATTCATCCAAAAAATTTGTACACTATGAGTGCACCTTCTTGACTATTCTCTGCGTTCCGATACCATCCATAGACAAGGGAGGAAATATTTTCTTATAAAACTCCCACTAGGCCAGTGGCCTGGAATCAATTACCAGAAGAATTACCGAAAGATGGTTCTGATACAAAACCATTTCCAACATCAGAATCATTTTTACTTACTCATTTCTTCTTCATTTGGTCTTTGATATCATCCTTAGTTACCTTTTCTTTCCCTTTATCATTTTTCTCTGCATTTCTGTCTATGTTCTTGTTTCTACAAAATATTGCAATATGACCATACTTGTTGCAGTTATCACACACAATATTTCCCTATCCATTCCATTGGTTTCTTCTTAATCTACATTGATTAGAAATATGCCCAAACTTCCCACATGTATAACTTTCAACATTTCTTCTGTCAATAGAGTGATTTGACATATTTTTGCATTCAATTGATTTATGACTTGGCTTTTTGCAATTGAAACACTGACCAAAATATGATGAGACTTTTGACCTCAAATTACTTCTACACTGAGCAACCATATGACCAAAGTTATTAAAGGAAAAGCAATACCCATTAAATTTTTGTGCATTAGGTTATCTTACCGGATATATTCCATTTTTGTTCTGTTTGAAATTCTTTTGTCTCAATCTGGAACTTTCGCCCTTTTCATATCCAAGACCTCTCTTATCATTTCCACTCTTTTGTCCTTGAGTCAACTCATCAAGCTTTACTGAACTAATCTTAAAATTTTCTATTCATTTGCAATGACAAGATCATTCCTAAGAGTAGTAATCTTCTTACCAAGTTCTTCTTCATTGTTCCTGGTTCTTTGTAATTCACTTTCCAATTGAGTGAATTCTCCATTTATTTTGCTGCATTCATCAAATTTCTCTTTCAAGGTTTGAGCAAGATTTTTCTCAATTTTTATCCTTTCTTCTATCTCTTTAGTCATCTTCATCATCATAGATTCCATCTCATGTTTTAGGTTTGTATTGTCTCTAGCAAGCTTTTCACATTCTTCAGTTATCTCCTTCAAGGTTTGATTCAGGTGAGCAACATCCATGTCTTCATTCTCCTTCTGTTGTATCTGATCACATACATCTTTCCTCTTCACCTTGGATTTAACTATCTGATCCTTCAATGACTTGTTAAATTTCTCAGCATCTCTAAGATTTGCTTTCAATTCTTGATATTCTGCTTTAGACTGATCAAGGTCATCAAGAGCCACCATAAGCTACTATTGAAGACTACCAAAGTCCATCATATTCCAAGATCCACCTCAAGTTGCAAAAATTATTTAGAGGAACTAGCTTTGATACCAATTGTTGGACTCAAGGGAACACCGAGAGGGGGGGTTGAATCGGTGTTCAACAATATTTAAACTCCATCCATCTAAAACATGAAACCATTTCATCATTGCATTAAAGAAAAGATGTACGCATTCAAAGTAAACATTCATAACACCATGAAACATAGATTTTTGCATGGAAACCCTATTAGGGGAAAAACCACGGTGGAGGTTAATCCACAATTTGAGTACTCAAATATAATTGTTTACAAAAGGAATGCACTTGCATTCAGGCACACTGCCTAGAGCTCACCGCTCAAGAGAAAAAGGCTTACTACCTACAAAATACAGATTAAAACCATCTAAAGGGTGAACTGAGATAGTAGCATCTATTCATGCCAAGTGATAGATTTGGTGAAGCTCATAGATCTGATTTTGGATCTGCTTTCTGACTCTATGCTTCGCTTTGCCCTATTCTACTCTTTTCTATTCTTTGCATCACTTATGATCAAATTCACACTACTGCACTGCTGGATCTCGCAATTCATACTTCTACACACACACCTTCATTTTTGCATACCTTACTACTTCCTTAAATGATAAAATCAACCTCATATATATTTGCGATCAAAGACTTATTCATCCAACAATTGACTTTATAAAATATTAAGTTACTTTTATTTTGTCGGCTAGATCCACCACTAAATCTTTATGCGCATCCTCCAAAGTTGGTTAAGACAAAGAGAGGACCAAAATAAAAATTAATCTAGCATGAAAACTTATAATTAATTACATCTTATACATCTGTGATTTCTATCCTTGTCGAGCTAGCATAGATAATCTAAAAATTAGTGCACCGTATCTTCTAGATCACTTACCAGTGAGTGTGCATCAAAACCAAGATACTAAAAGCCTCAATAGACCTTCCTCAGAGATCCATAACCAAAAATATATGTCCGATGGGATGTTTAGATCAACTTTTATGCCTTTAAATGGATGCCCTGTTCTTTACTTTGTTCTACTGGTAGGAGCCAAAATTATGCTGCTCATTCAGATGTAAGACTTGGGTTGTATGACTTGGGTTTCCATCAATGACAACACCTACAAGCCATATGCCAGCAATCTCCCCAGTGATATGCCAACGCTTTCTCCAACACTTTTTACCTCACCAAATTTGCATACAAACCTGCAAACACATGCAAAGACCAAGAGAATGTTGGGGTTAGGGAATAGGGGTTTGCCTAAGTCAAACCCCTTTGATGGTAACTAAACCCAAATGAGAAACAAATCAAAGGAGAGTAAGATTGAATGATGAAATTAATGGAAACACTTACCAAAAATTTGTTGTTGATGGTTTCCAACATGCAAGAGAAGCTCCAATGGAGGTGGCTTGTGAAACCCTTGTGCTTGATTGCTTTCTTGTGAAGTCTTGAGTGCAAGAGTACTTGTGAAGAGATATAAAAATGAGCGTGGGAGAGAGAAAAATGAAGGTGAAAACCCCTATTTGTACATGTAGAACCCTAATTTTCCAGAAATGCAACATGATAGGCTGACACTAGGGTTTAGGAGGTATGATTCTCGTTAGTTTTTATTTTAAATTTGAATTTTATGCCAAAAGGGACTAGGTCGCCCAAGGTGATAACCTAGTCCACTTGAGAAATTTCAAGAGGTGGTCGGGAATTAAATTATTTTTAATGAAGTTTATTAGATTTGCCTCCCGAAAAACACTTAAGTCGGGACTAAAAGTACATTAAGGGGAAAAATTAGCATAAGAAAAGGGTTAAATTAGGGGTGACAAGCCTAGATAAGTGTGAAAATGAATTACAACACTTTACAACACTTTGTCTCAAGGCTTAGAAATATGTAAAAGGGTGTTGTTTAGGTGAATTGTGTTGAAAGGGTCTTAGAAAAGTGAGGAAATGTGTTACAACACTTCATAACACCTTAGTAAAACACCATTAGGTTAGTGTTGAATTGCTAGCTTACAAGGCTAAATCAAGGTAAAACAAGGCCAAAATCCAATGGAAAAGGCCAAAATGAGTGAAAAAGTGCCAAAGACTACACTTTTTGGCAGCACATTTAGCCTCCACTTTAGTGAGAGTATGGACTTACTTCAAACTCACACTAAAGTAGCTGAATCATGCATGTTGAGTGAGATCTAATGTACTCATGCTAGTAAGGTGAGATGACTATGATCAAGAGGGATGATCAAGCCCCCACGATCAAGATCGCATGGAAAACTAAACATAAGCACAAAAGATCACACAAGGGGTGATGTGAAAATTTGGATCAAGCTTTGACCATTTGTCTAGCTAGTTGTGGATTAGATCTAGGTTGTTTCTCTGAAAGAAAAGGATGTACTCACTTTGGGCCGATGAGATTTTCAGTTGTTTGTCGAGTGAGAATGCCAAAAGGTGGCGAGATACATACACATGGTTGGTATATACTCACACACAAAAAGGTATCTATGGGGAAATTTGTGCCACTAGTTGGGTTTCTCGCTCAACCATACCAAATTTATACCTCCTAATAACTTTGATAAGGCACCACAAAATACAAGGATGTGGTTCATGAGACAATAAAAGCCTTGGATTCTTAGACTCATGGGAAAGTGCAAGATGGAACCATAGGCATGCACGTTGTGTTATGCAAGGTGGCCATGTATGCATGAATGCAGAAGTGCAAAATACAAAAGGCAAAAGTGAAAAATGCAAAAATGAAAAATGAAAGTGTTCAAAGGAGTCTTGTTTAGTTCATATGAGGTCTGAATTAGGGAATATTGCGTCTAATGTCTCCAAGAGAGGACCAATCAAAGGATAGAAGATTCACAACTTAGGGGATGCAATACATCACATCAGGCCACTAAGAGGAATGCAATATGCTAAGATAAGTCACACTTATGAAGGAAATTATGCCAAATGTCATCCATAAAGTGAGAAATGCATTGTGTGAAGTGACAAGGCAGCACTAGGAAGCACAGATAAAGAAAAATCAAATGTAAAAATAAAATAAAAGAGTGTCAATGTATGCCCCTACTTTAAAGGGATTGCTACACACCATTTTGTGAGAAATTGCTTTAAAGTAGAGAAAGGAAAAATGCAAAAAGGGACATGAGAGCCTACTTGAAAATCCCAATGTCTAGTGATGGGTGTCCAAGACAAGCTGCATCATACAAAAATAAATAAAGCAAAGGAAAAAGGGGGTTTCCCCCAAAATGGAAAGCACCAAACACATAAGGGATCTATGGATTTGGGGTCAGTATGTTCATTGCTGCCATGTTTTTTTAGAGAGCGTGGAACTATTATCATTCCCCCAAATACATAGAACTGGAAGAAGACACAAAGAGAGTGAAAGAAAATGAAAAAGGAGAGTCAATTTGGGTCAACATGGAATGTCTCAATGCTTTGCAATATCCCCAAAAGGACCACAAAAGAAAAAGAAAAATAAAAACACAAAAGAGCCTTGTTTTTGAGTCAACATGAAGGAGACATTGCGGTCTCAATGCCTTGCATCATCCTCAAATGAAAGAAAAAAGGAAACAAAAAGGAAAAGAGGTTCATTTGGGTCAACATGAAGAAGACATTGTGATCTCAATGCTTTGCATCATCCCCAAATGAAAGGAAAAATAAAAAGGAAAAGAGCAAAAAGGCATGCACGACACATAGAAGAAGGTAGATACATATAGAAGAATGTCATAAAGCGTAAGAAAACATCGAAGAAGATGAGGAGTACACGACAAATAAGTGAAAAAAATAACAAGAAAAAATAAAAAGAAAGACTAGTAAGGCACATGTGCATTACTCTACAAGCAAGTCGTCTGCCTCCCAATCTTGGTCATTATAAAACTTGGGAGGGTGACTAGCAAGAGGAACAACATCAATTACCAAACTAGCATCAAGATCAACACTTGTCCTAGGGGAATTTTCCATGAATGCTCATGGAAGAGGAGAAGAGTGAATTCAAGGTTTGGTGTACCTCTTCATCGATTTGAGAATTCTCATCATTATCATCATCTAAGTTAATGAAAATGGTCGGTTGTGCTGGACTAACCACCAGTATCTCCATTCGGGTTCATGACATGATTTAACCTCCTCTCGTGAATCTTAACTGAAGCTTGTATCGGGCATTAATAGGTCGATCTTTTGGTGCAACGGTAAGGACAACAATTGGTATCAGTGCTGGTCATGGGGTCAAACCCTCAGGTGACATTGAGGGGGGAATTGTTGGACTAACTACTAGAATCTCCCTTTGGGTTCATGACGTGGTTTAACTGCCTCCCATGGATCTTAACTGAAGCTTGTATCAGGCATTAACAGGTTGATTTTTTTGTGCAACGATAAGGCCAATAGGTCGTATGACAATATCCATGGTGGCATGTAAAATGGGTGGTGCAAGAGGTATAGGATCAGGTTGCGGGGGTGGAGGAGGAGGATTATTAGGCATGGATTCAGGCATGGGTGGATTGTATTCTCTAGTTTGTTCTACCTCATGAGATTGGCAGGTGAGAGAACGAGGGCGATGAAGATGCTCTCTAGCATCTTTATTCCGTTTTTCTTTTCGGTCAAGATGCATGGGGGAAGGGGTGGGACGTTCCATCATATTTTGTGTATCATCCTTGAGAGGGGGGCATGGGAGGAACTATTGGTGGCTCATCCCCTTTATCATTAGCTTTATAGACCTATTTAGTGTTGGGAGGGAGGAGAAAATTTCTATCATGATCTCTAGGCTTCTTGAATGATGTGGAAGAGGTTTCAAGAGTGGGTTGACTAGGCATATTAGAGTCAGGTGGAAACATGGCTTCATCAAGGATGGGTGAGTTTAAGGTAGGAGGTATGTTGCATAGAGAAAGTTCAGAGATCCTCTTGGCTTTAAACTTTTGATAGGCAATGAAGAAGAAGTCTCGTCTAGGGGTGATGGGCTCCATGGGCTTAGGCCAAAAGACGTACAAGGAAAAGTTACCCTTGGAGGATAAAGGATTAAAACCACTATGGTGGATAGTGAAGATGTCATTAGCAATGGGAAACTTCACACACTTTTGGATGATAGACAAGACCACTTTCACAGAACAAAGCCAAGGGAGGCCAAGTCGTAAAAAAAATTGGTCTGATTGGGGGATAATAGGGAAGGTAACGTCCAATGTTTTCAGACCTATTTGTAATAGGAGGGCAATCAATCCAATCGTCGAGCACGTAAAACCATTATGTGTTTTGACCCAAGTAGTAGGTTGATTATAGACATCTTGAGAAATATTGTGTAAGACTAGGAATTATTTTGTGATCACATTCTCACCACAAGTGGGATCTATGAGTATCCCTTTAGTGGGTTTGTCATAAATACGACCAACTATGTAGAGAGGACCATTAGGAAGATTTATCAGTATGTCTTGCACAAAAATGGTGATCTCAAGAGGTCCTTTTGTTGGGACCTTACGATGGATAATGTCTATTGCTCCTACTATTTCATTAATAGGTGTGACATGGGTTACCATGGGAAGAGAATCAAAATATATATCTTGTGAATCCACATTCATGACGTCAAGTGGTGAAGTTTCACTTGGTTTGAAAAATGACACATTATGTTTGGGCATGAGGTTGGTAAAGATTTGCATGTTTTGTTTGGGTGGTGCCACATATTTATTGCTTTTATCATTAATGCCTACAATAGATAGATGGCCTGAATCAATTAGGTCTTGCACTAGGTGCTTTAGACACTTGCATTGTTCAGTGTCATCCATTTTGATGATGAAAGTAACAATAATCAGTGGCATTATAAGATGGAGGTAATGGTTTATTGGGATCAACTGTATGGATGGGAGGTAGAGAGATCATTTTTTGTTGGAATAATTGGTTCATGGTGTTATGAAGGGTGTTGGGAAAGGATGTGAAGGTACGCTTAGGATCTCCATAATTAAAGGGCATTGTAGACCTAACAACAACCACTTGGTTATTAGCAGATGGAGGGTTCTGGGATGAAGGGTTAAATTGGAGAAACCCTTTGTTCTGTTTATAGAATGGTTGGGGGTTGGATTGGGAAGAGTTGTCAAAATTATCAACACGACTAGGAGTGGACCGTGAGTCACGACTTCTAGTGGAATTATGGTATTCATAGAGTGCTTGATATCTTGTTTGCATCTCATGAGGTTTGCTAAAGTTTTCTTTGGGGCCATATGAACTTGAAATTGATTAATGAAGGCATCCACTAGTTCATTGAATGATCTAATGGAATTATTAGGCAGGGAGGAGAACTAGTCCAAGGAAACATCTTTGAGATTCTTTGGGAATAACTTAGTGAGCAACCTGTATTCAAGAGCGAAGTCGCTATAGAGGGTAGTATAGGCATTGACATGGTTAGAAGGGTCACCCTTCCCTCCATACTTCTCAAATCTAGGGATCTCTATTCCTTGTGGCAAGGGAGTGTGTAGGATGACAAGGGATAATGAATTACTACGAATGTAGTGGGTAGGGGAGCCCTATTGGCTTTGGTTGATGGTGGATATTTTTTGTTGCATGGAGGTTATAGTATGGAAAAGTTGTGTAATAAGAGGGTCAGTATAAGTGTTATGAGGTGGAAGGGAGAGAGGTGAAGGGGTGAAGGTGGTGAAAGGGGAAGTGGTGGGATAGTAATGGTAGGGACAATGGAAGAGGTGGAGGGGTGGGATGAAACAAGATAAGTAGAGATTCTAGTGGGGATGGTGAGAGGAGGTACCACATTACTAACTTGTTGCATAGTGGTGGTCACGCTAGGAGGTGTATAGGTAGGAATAGAAGCAATGGTTGAGGGAGGAGGAGTAGAAGGTCCTCCTTGGCCAAACATAGGAGTGGGTGAAGGAGATGCCTTAGGTGCATGTTTTTCATAGATTTTTACAATCCTCTTCATGGTACGCAAGCCATCATCATAGTCAAGTAAGCAGTGAATGTTTTCGATGTTGAGGATAGCGGTTTTGGATATGGGTTCAAGGTTGATTTCATGTTGATAATCAACGAGATCATCGTGGATATGGAAGAATTTATCATTTGGGAGGTCATTGTTATCACCAATTGTGTCTCCTAGGTGCAAGGAATTGCTAAGGATGGTTTCTAAGCCTAGTGTACCATCGTCAATACTAGGAGTTGAAGTTGGAGGGATCCCAAGATCTACACCAATAGTGATGTTGGTAGATTCCATGATCCCAGGACTTCATCTCACAATTATATTGGAAAAGGAACAATAAATGCTTAGACAAGGTTCCTAAGGATGGGGTGTAGGCTAAGGCAATGTAAGCAAAAGTGACAAAAGGGCTTGTAACTAAGATTCTAGAACAAAACATAGAAAGGAAAAACCAGGGATCTAGAATATAGAAAATACTGGAAAATTTCTAGAATTTGACAAAGAACAGTGCCAAAGGACTAGGTCGCCCAATGTGCTGACTTAGTCCTAGGGTATGTGCAGGATCATCATGGAAAAAATAGGCCCTTAAGTGGCAATAAAATTCAGAAAATCACAATTAGGCAACTTGATGTAAAAATTTGAATAAGTTATCTATATCATTTAAAAAATATTTAATAATAGAATCTATAGAAAATTGAATGTAGTTTCTAAACTATGAGGTTTATTTTAAAAAAATAAAAATCTATTTGGTGAAAATTTGAAATTTCAATGCAGTAGTACTTAAATTTCAGGGAAAAAATAAGTAGGTGTTTGTCTAACCACTCTAACCACAATAAAATGATAATATTTTTTTATGATATTTTAGATATAAGTAGGGGACTCATGTACCGATGTGATGCATATTTTTTTGTAATTTTTTTCCAAGTAAATAATTAATTATGAATTTTTTATTACAAATTTTAAAAATTATAAAAACTCGTCTTTCTAACCACCTTAACTTGGTCAAAAATTCATGAAATTCAATTTTATTTTTTCTAATCCTATAGTATGTGAAGCATATAATGTGATGCATGTTTCATATTCAAAAAAATTGATACAGTTTGAAAGTTATAGATGTTTTTCAATTAGCCTATCAGTCTGGACTTTAGTAATAATTTAAATAGAAAATGAATAATAATTATTTATTAAATTCAAAGTAAAAAATAATTTATATTGGTGGAAAGCTGAGAATCTCCTTTAAAAACCTTTTCGTTTCATCAATTTTGGGTAAAAAAAAGTCGTCAGCCACATGGGTCATCATATCACTTAGATATCGCCACTTTTTGGCCCGTCATGATCTTGCACATACCCCCTAGTAGTGTTGTTTTTGAAAAATTTCTAAATTTTTAACTACTTTTTATGTTTTTTCTAATATTCAGATATAAACAGAAATTGGAAATGCAACTTTTTTTATATTTTCTTGCTGAAAATGTAATGCAATGTACAAGTCTAGCATGAATTTTCACCAAATGCACTTTTTCTACTAACCCTACGATGCAAATAATGCAAAATTTTCAATGCAATGAAAGCTATCTCTAAGATGAAACGCAAAATCAAAAAGATAACAAATGGTCAATAGTCAAGTTCACCAAAATGAACTACCAAAAATATAACACTAGACCTAGGGCAAGAGGATTCCTTCTACTAGGCCCTTAGGGTTTTTCACCCTAGGAGCACTTGGAGTGTGGGAATGACACTCTTACCACTTGGCGGTTTTGGTGTTTACATTCAAAGGGGAGGGCTGATTGATGAAGGTTGTGATGTGTGTGTGTGTTGTGTGACTATAAATTTAAAGTAAAATGATACTAATCTAATGAATGAAATGTGAACAAAGTAAATCTAAACTAATTCAAACTACTCTAAAATGACATAATGAATGCAATACAGAAAGTAAACAAGAAATTTGAGAACTTGTGCACCTAGAAATGTGATGTTGCAGATGAAGGGTCTCAAGATATTCTGGAAAATGTCTTAAATCAGCAGAAGGACACTTACGCTATGTTGGGCAACCTAGTACTCCAACCAATAAATTCCGTTGGACCAGGTTTCAGGGAAAAGGGTATCCAAAAATATGCAAACCCTTTTTCGGGCTTAGCACAGGGACAAGGTCGCCAATAGGGGTGACCTATTCCTCTTAATGATTTATGAGGATTTAATGTCTGATTCTGTGGGTCTTAGTTGATACTTTCTTCTTCTGTAGCAATCTGTGTCTAAAACTCCTGAAAGTGACCTGCAACTTGTCTTCTTGCTCCTTCTAGGGTTTGATTCTTTGATGTGACTTGAGGGGAATGTTTTGTGTTTTCTCCAACTCTTTGTACTTCACCAAATTTTCATACAAACCTGTAAACACATGCAAAGACCAAGATAATGTTGGGGTTAGGGAATAGGGGTTTGCCTAAGTCAAACCCCTTTGATGGTAACTAAACCCAAATGAGAAAAAAATCAAAGGAGAGTAAGATTGAATGATGAAATTAATGGAAACACTTACCAAAACTTTGTTATTGATGGTCTACAACATGCAAGAGTAGCTCCAATTGAGGTGTCTTGTGAAACCCTTGTGCTTCATTGCTTGCTTGTGAAGTCTTGAGTGCAAGAGTACTTGTGAAGAGACGTAAAAATGAGCTTGGGAGAGAGAAAAATGAAGGTGAAAACCCCTATTTGTACACATAAAGGCCCAATTTTCCCAAAATGTAACATGATAGGCCAACACTAGGGTTTAGGAGGCAAGATTCCCTTTAGTTTTTATTTGAAATTTGAATTTTATGCCAAAAGGGAGTAGGTTGCCCAAGGTGGCGACCTAGTCCATTTGGGAAATTTCAAGTGGTGGTCGAGAATTGAATTCTGTTTAATAAATTTTATTAGCTTTTCCTCCTGAAACACATGTAAGTCAGGACTAAAATTACATTAAGGGGACAAATTAGCATAAGAAAATGGTTAGATTAGGGGTGATAAGCCTAAATAAGTGTGAAAATGCATTACAACACTTTACAACACTTTGTATCAAGGCTTAGAAAGATGTAAAAGGGTGTTGTTTAGGTGAATTACATTGTAAGGGTCCTAGAAAAGTGAGGAAATGTGTTACAACACTTCACAACACCTTAGTAAAATACCGTTAGGTTAGTGTTGAATTGCAAGCTTACAGGGCTGAATCAAGGTAATACAAGGCCAAAATCGAATGGAAAAGGCGAAAATGAGTGAAAAAGTGCCAAAGGCTACACTTTTTCGTGACACACTAAATAAGAAAGAGATTTGAAAACTAAAATGAAAACTCTCATTGCCATAAAATAGATTTGAAAACCAATAAATGGCTACTCTATCATAAATAATTTTTATTGAAGTCATCTATTCTTAAAAATCACTTTGAAATGAACCTTTGTTCACCTCTAGATTTGTCTTCAAACATATCACTCCAAAATTATCATGATCCTTTTTTAAATCATTTAATTCTAATAAAATTATTGTAAAATTATTTACTATTAATAAATTTATAATACATAGTTAGTATTTAATTATTATTTAATATTAATTACTATTATTACTATTTAATTTTAACATTTCTATTGGAAATTCACTAGGAGTTAATAATATGTATTAAATTCTAATCTAATAATTTATTTCCTTAATGGTGTTCAATGGTCTTGCATAAAATCCACTACATGGATATATGGCTTAATTTCCTTAATTAAAATCTGACTCATCTTTTATCAATTCACCATTTTTCATTGACTGCTATTTTATTGTATGAGAATTAAAAACTACCACAAAGGAATTTATTTAAGTAGAGAGGAATGTTAGAGAGAAGACACAAAAGAATAATTCAAGAAATCAATAGAGAACATAAGAAATAGAAGAATACAAAGAAACAACAAAAGAATATAAGAAAAAGAAGAATAAGCATGGCTATGCATTGTTGTGTATGACATGGTCCTATGTTAAAATTAAATGTCTCAAGTAAGTCAGTTAAAGTTAAAATGTCCTACGAAATTTGTATGCAGTCGCACGTGGTGGTCAGTATATAAGTATAATTTTAGTATACACTTTATTTAGTTGGTCATACATAGAATAATACTAGCACTTGCATGCATAGGGGGTTCAAGGGATATGTTTATAGGAGATTAAAAGTAAAACTTAAATGTGTTTGAATATTATATAATTAATTATACAAAAATTTCAATTATGCATATTTTGATTACAAATATGAATTATGATTTGTACAAATAATCATAGTATGTTAGGCCTGCCATGATCAACCTAAATATAGTATGGAATCTGGACAAGCTAATGTTTTAAAAGTAAAGAGAGAATATCGAAATCCTATATATATGTTGAAAGAGATATGTAATGCTCAAGAAAGAGATCAAGGAAGGAAATGAATCTTTTACAAGATTCCTTCAATTTGATAGTTTAATATATCTAAAGAACTTTTGTAGCAAAATAATTAAGATAATAAACCATTCATTTTTTTCATGTGCATGCATCCAAGGAATTTCGAAGGAGGGAATGTGGGGAGGATGAGAGAGACGTTAGATTCCACTAGTCATATCCTCTTTGTGAGCTTCATTTAATTTGATTTTTCCTAAAAAGAAACACTTGTATTAAACTTGTAGATACAACAAAAAAATGGTTATTCAAACACTAGTGTGACAATGAAATGACATAAAAATAAAATATATTAAATATATCTATCTTGAAATATCTATTTTATCATTTGTAGTGCAACAAGATCTATAATACTTGTCCCTACTTGCACTTTTTCTTATAGTAATTTATTTTAAACAAAAAAATAGACAATAATGCAATTTAATTACAATTCTAAGCTCCAATGAAATGTCTTAAAATCTAAACATGAAAATGAATACAATCTGTAAAGCAAAAAATACTAAAATATGAGCAATACCATATAAGTTCTCTAATATAGTTTAAATATTCAATTAATTTTTATAAATTCTCTAGATAACGATGCCGTTGAATTTTAGAATTACCCACTCTAGATATAAAACCTTTAAATATTCAATTAACTTTTATAAGTTCTTTAGATAATGATGCTATTGAATTTTAGAATAAGCCTAATGATAATATGATATTTGCTAGCATTAAGACTCCATGAAATAATTGTGATGTATGTTTCTGGTGTCTTCTACTGTGTGCAAGTGTTTTAACTAAGTTCAAAATGCAAAACCAAAAAGGGATGCAAAACAAAGAAAACACAAACAAAACCTTAGATTAGGCCTGAGTTAAGCTTAAACAAATGCAAGAAAAGAATGATGTTACCTTGCCCCAAGTTGATCAGTTGGTTGGCCCTTTTGATCGATCGATTTTGTGTGCTCCTTCAATGACAAATGACACAAAAATAGATGCAAAATGAGGTAGAGGTGATGAGGACTGCAATGGTGTAAATGGGTATTTGGATAATTGTTGTATGTGGATGCAATGGAAGCTTGAAAGCTGCAACAATGGAGGATGAATGCAAGTGCTTGAGAGTGCTAAGTTGAATGTTGAATTGCTTGAATGAAAAATGAATGTGATATGTGAAAAAATGAGACAAAATCTTTCATTTTAAGGGAATAATCTCTAGAGAATTCAATGGATAGGATTTAGCCAATGTGGGCAAGATGGAGGGTTGTGGTGAGTTGAGGAATCATAAGCCCTCACATTTTTCCATGTGGAAGATGAGGTGTCAAAATTAAAGGTGATGTGGAAAGAGGACATGTGAGGCGGAGAGGTGACATGTGAGGTGGAGGTACTTGCAAGTACCTTGGGACTAGGGAAAATTTCCTCAAAAAAGAATTTCTTGTCCCCATATGAGGATGATGGTGACAAGTGAGGAATTTTAGAAAGTCCTCTCTTATCATCATGGGGATGAGAGAAGTTGTTGGGGGAATAAATGTGAATTTTAAATTCACATGATTGGGGAGTACCTTGGGGATAAGACAAGGTCCTCATAAAGGAGGTTCTTGTCCCATGTGATTGATGTGACTTATGAAAGAATTTAGAATTTTTCAACAACCTACATGGGGAAGAGAAATGCATTGAATGAATAAATGTGAATTTTAAATTCACATGGGGAAGAGGTCAATACTTAATAAAGAAAACACTTATGAAATCTTGACTTGGAGGACATACTAAAAATGGCAGGCGATTAGATTAAGGTTGTGCAAACATGTGATTAGGAAGATTAATGAAGGATTAAAGACAAGTGGCCAAATATGAAGGATGTGACATTAGTTTTGATTAAGAATGTGTACATCTTAATCATGGATTAATTAAACTAATCCAGATTAGAAGAAGATTATGGAGGATGTGAAAAGGAGAGAGAAAAGAGGAAATTTAAAATTGATTTAAACTCAAAAAGGTAAATGACTAAATTAAATAAATTGATATATTTTAATTTAGAGAAGAAATGATGAAAGATAAAGTAGAAACCTTAGAGGAAGGGGAAATATTAATTAAATAAGTCATTTAATTAATATTGCTGAAATAGACGAATAAAGGATACAAATTTGACCATATGTGAGTGGTCAAATTTGGATGTCTACATTTTGCCCCTCTTTGAAATATTGTTAGAATAAAAATGTTTCAAAAAGAAAAATGCAATGACTCTGTAGAGGAAGCAACTAGAAAATGATGCCTCAGCATGAGAGAATTTGGGTGAGCCATTTAAATGGAGGGAAGTGAAGGGAGATGCCATGATCTCATAAGAAAGTGACTAAGAAGGAGGAATGGATGAAAATGGTAGGGTATGCCCCCTTGAGAAGGTGGTTGGGGAAGAAAAAGGGGCCCTGAATGACTTCTCAATATGAGGAAACAAAATGAATCAATATTTGCACAACCAAAATCATAAGTCATGGGTTGGAGAAAGAAGGGATGGAGGATACATGCAATGCACTAGAAGAGAAAATGAAATGCAATTTTCTATTATTGGAGCACTAGTTTTTGCTATAGCATAAGACACGAAGTACAATGGTATGGGAAACCAAGGTGGATTAGTGTCTAATGCATACATAAACACAACAAACAAGGAGGCTATCCCGACACCCTAAATTCGTGATGAATTTGGTTAGCCTAGGTATTGGGAGAACCACAAGCACAAAAGGATGCCCCAACATAACACAAGACCTCAAGGGTCTTGGTGGATACTACATGGGACAAAAAAGAAGACAACAACAAAAAAAGATCAAGATATGCCCCTTTTTTTACCCAACAAAGCACACCATGATATGATGGATTGTGGTGATTCTGATGAGTTATGATAGGAAGCTCGAATGATAAACAAAATGTCAAAATCATCGAAACATCACAATCAAATTTCAAATGTTCTTTGCCATAGGATTGAAGGGATGGATGGGATTGATGTGGTTTATTAGGAAGGATGCATCCTATTGAGACCAAATATGGAAACTAAAATAGATGATCGGCATGACGCAGGATATCGAAAACTGAGCGGATCTCATGATATTAATAACCTTTGTTTCTAAGCACCAGCAAGAATAGGGACATACTTGACGACATGTCAAGATGAAAAGGCACAAGATGAAAAGACACAAGACGACAAGACCCTTAAGACCTAGGGGACACCAAACTGACACACCCTAAAGACCTAGGGGCTCGGGGGTTGATCAAAGATCAACCTTGCCTACGTGAAAGTGTAGAGCCCTCGTAGTTCAATAAAAGGCCATGGATAAAAGAAGAGGACAATGAAGATCATGGTGGATGACAAAGGCTAGAAAAACAAATTACCAAGGGGCAGATGAAACGATCGACCTTGTCTACGTGAAAGCGTAGGGGTAATGTAGTTTGACACAAGGCCAAAGAAAAATGATGGAAGATGACAGGACAAACGAAAGGCAAAGCCTTGGGGCTGGATCAAATGATCAGCCTTGCCTATGTGAAAACATAGGGGAAACGTAGTTTGACAAAAGGCCAAACACAAACAATGGATAAAGGAAAATGAGATGAACATGATAAGGAGATACAATGATAGATCTTATATGATGAGCTAGGATAGGCCGTGTGGATAGGATGGTTGATATGTTGGATTTGGATTATGTGAAGCTCAAGGAGGGGATAGTTATCCAAATCATCGAAAGATGAATGGGGAGGATGATGGTATGATGGTAAGATAAGTGATGAAGAGTGATAGGAGGCTAGGAAGGTGTGATAAATAGATAAGAATGATGAGAGTGAGATGAATGGAATTTGATTACATGGGGGTAGCCTATAGCTAGATACCAATGAAAAGGGATTATGAGATGGATGGATAAAGATGGGGAGATAGAAAAAAGCTAGAATAGGTGGATAGAGGGATAAGGATTTGGAAGGATGGAATGGATTATTGGATGGATAAATGGATGGGGAGATAAGGATGAAAAGATGAAAAAAGACTAGTGGATGGGTAGATAGGAAGATAAGGATGGGGAGATGGAAGGGATCTCTTGGATGGATGGATGGATGATGTCACCAAGGACCAAGTCACACAGAAGGAGATGTCCCACTCTAAATGTGTCATGTGTGACAAGGCAAGAGGGATGTCAGATAACAGGATGGGTGGACAATAGAAGATAGGCAAATGTGAATAGGATGCATGGGTAAGGAAGGAAGATGGAGGAGAAAGGGATATGATGGCTTACAGACAAGGGGAACATATGCCAAGATATTTCTAAATCATGTATATAGGTGCCACTATCTTGATCAAGATCACCAAGAAGATGGAGGGACTAGACACAAATGGGATAGGATGCGAAATATAGGTGGGTGGATGTAGGAGACAGAGGAAGAGGATGTATAGATGGAAGGTTCCCCCAAGTGTGGAAGTGAATTGGATGGGGGTTGTACACATGATGCCTGTTTTCCAGGTTTTCATCATGGTACTTATCCAAGGCGCTTGTTTTCCAAGTTTTTACCATTGGATGAATTATTTTTCTTTACTATTTTTTGTTCTTTGTTTTTTCTCTTTTTTTTTTGTTTTTTTTTACTTTTTGGACTAGGATGTGGATGAAGGTGGATAAAGATAGGAATATGGATATGTGGATTTGGAAGATATGTGATAAATGGGATGGATGAAGGACTCAAGCATCAAGTTATATACGAGGTAATAAGATTCCATGTGTAAAGCGACCATTGGATGTTGGTACAACCTTATTAGAATAGATGGATTATGCAAGAGGATGGATTAAAGGGATTTGATGGGGGAGATATGGGGGATAATGGATGGGATGTTGGAAATCTAATGGATGGAATGATGGAGTGGATGTGTGATGGGGTATTTTGTTCATGACCAACATTGGCACATGTGATGGTGGATGTGAGAGGATAGGTGGATGAATGGATGGAGAGTGTGGAGATAATGGAGGAGTTGGGATAGTGAATTTTGGGACAGAGGGACACAAAATATATTTAGGAGATGGAGGATGTGAATGATTAGCTTTGGGATTAGCAACTTTGGATGTTACAAATATTTGATTTGAAGGAATTACATCTTTTTTCTTGGGAATCCACGTGGTTTTGATTTGTGCTTTGGTGGGCCTTTGTGGTCCTTTGGATGGATTTAGATTGTGATTGTGTTTTTCTTTTCGTCAACATGTATTTTTAATGGGACATGAGGAGCTTTAGATTCATGCAGATGTTTGGATTTATGCATTTTTTCTTTGGCATCCAAAGTGGTTTTAGTAGTGATAGGATAGGTATAAGATGATGGACGATGTGGAGAAGATGTGGATGGAGTGATAGAGGTAGGATTTTTATGATGATGTGTGGATGGAGGATGTGAGATAGTATGCACATAGGGGTGCCTTGGTTGGTCTTGATTGGGGATTATGAGCTCAGGATGCTTATGATGTGTGCTAGAGAGAGGTGATGGATGGATGAGAGGATGAAGAGGATAAGATGGAGGAGGTGATTTTGGGATATAAGGATCCAAAATGGATGTTGTATATGGAGGATGTATTATGGTGGATAGAGGTATGTAAGGACCCAAAATAGATGCAGTAGACAAAGGAGGAGCGATGGTGGATGAAGGGACATAAGGACCCAAGATGGATTTAGAGGAGGAAAGAGGAAGATGGATAGTTGTTTTGAGATAATATGATGGAGGAGGGGGATGATGACAAATGATTTGGTGGAGTGATGGGAAGTGCCTCTTATTCCTTTGGAAGAGGATCATTTAGGATGTATGGAGGTTGTACCAACATTTGTGGATTGTGAGTCTTGGGAGATATATCCAAGACCATGTGTGCCTAGATATTATTTGACTTGTATGGGATCTAAACTACCTTTCTCATGAAGGCTTAAACCTTTTCCTTGATAGTTCATGTTCTTGAGCATTTATTCTATGGCAGGGTGCGTATTCCTTTGGAAGCATGATGCGATTCCGTTAGCAAGTGGAGGAGGAAGGGTGGTGCATATACTTTATTTTTATTTTGCAAGAAGGCCACAATGGATAAGTGTAATATTACCAAGGTGATAAAGAAGTGGTGTTAGGGTGTCAGAGCTAGGCAGTGATGAAGGATCATGCGATGGACACGAATGGATAACATCATCTTGATTTGGAGGAGGAGGTGATAAGGGATCAAGAGAGGGATTAGGTGGTATAATAGGATATGGATTTGGGGAAGCAGATGATAAGGGCTCATGATATGGAGTGATTCGATCTTGTATGTAAAGGGGGTCATGGGATGGAGCAGATAAGCTAGTGTGATCTTGAGATGGTAGGACCGGGATTTGGTTGAGGAGATGGATCATGAGATGGAATGGATGGAAGACTATGTTCTTGAGATGGATTAGATGGGATGGCAGGATCTTGATTTAAAGGAGGGGCTATGTTTGTATTCTTTGGATCACACTCTTGGCATGACTCGTCTTGTGTGAGAGGCAGGATGATGGAGTGTTGGAGGGACTCCTCAAGTTGGGGATATGGAAGGATGGAGGGCTCATGAAGGTCATAGTATTGGACTAGGGTGATATTAGGACTAGTGGGAATAGATTGGATTCGGGTGTCTACATTGGTTTTAATGGTTCTAGGAGTAGAAGATGTCGATTCAATGGATTCGGTGGGTTTGATGGTCTCAACCGCTTGGACGGTGTTTGAAGGGAAAAGAATGCGGATCTACTGACCCAACAGTTCGGAATACATTCCCTTAACACCTTTACTACAGGGGAGAGAAGCAAAAACGAAAAACTAATAGTTTCTAAAACTTATAGAGATGCATACAACCATGGCAATGAGAAACCAGAAAGATAAGCAAACAAAGATGACATAATATTTACGTGGGAAAACCCTTTTAGGTAAAAAACCCACCACACAAAGTCAAATCAATTGTATTACAGTAATGAATCGATTACATACAATATCCAGACTTCTTTGTTCAGCTCACAATCACCCAGAGAGTTTCAGATTCACTGTTACAATGTTTTCACAACATACAGTTCAAAACCCTCTTCAAGAACTCACATCCTTCTTGTTCTTCAGCTCGCAACTTCAACCTGCTCTGCAACTCATGACTCAACTCAACTTGTCTAACTTATGAGAAATAACACATCTCTGATCCATATGCCACCGACTCAGAAGAGCAATGAAGTCCATCCTCAAATCACGCATCTGGTCGGATCTGACAGATCTCCTGCAACAAGTCGACTTTGCATTCAAAGCCATTGCTCAAAACGATTGAGCTCGCCACCCTTCATTGAAAAATGCAACTACCACAATAACTATCTTGGTATCCGTCCAATCACTATTCAACCAGGTGCCACGCGTCCAAGACCCATCAACAATCGCAGCTGACAGAGCAACCAAAATGGTCAAACAGACATCGGGCGTGACCAAGACTTCAAGTCATAAATAACACTGCTGGAGCCGGAGTCGGAACAGGAGTCGAAATAGGACTCCACCGAAAATACACACTGTCGAAGTCGGAGTCGGAGTCGGAGTCGGGATTGGAGTCAAAACATGACCCTACCAAAATTTCAGGTTCAGGAACCAATTTGGTTCCACGTCCACCCACGGCAAAGGGGAACACATCGGAAATAGTTCTGACCGAGTAAAGTCAACCCGGGGTCAAACCAAGACGGGAACACAAAAGACCGGAGTCGGAGTCGGGGATGAAACAAGAACAAAAATAGGACTTTACCAAAAGTCCAAGATCAGGAACCAATCCGGTTCTGGTTTTGCCTCCGCCAACTGCAAGAAACAACAATCCAGAACCAGGACAAGGCGGAGGAAAACACCCCGAGTAGAATCCAAACATCCAGAAGAACCAGATCGCAAAAGCAGGAGTCGAACTCGGAGTCGGAACAGAAACTAAAATAGGAACCTAGCAAATGGACATTGCCAACTTCCAAAACTAGTTCCGCCTCTGCCAGAACCTGCGAAGCGAGAAATAATAGACGGTAGGAAGCGGAGTCGGAGTAGGAACGAGAACCGAAACCTAAAACTTAGGCAAACAGAACAATGCCAAGTTCCATCTCGGTTCCGCCTCCGCCAGAGACCTGTAACTTAGGCAAACAGAACAATGCCAAGTTCCATCCTGGTTCCACCTCCGCCAGAACTTTGCAAACAACACAAAATCACCAAGACATGAAAACGAGGACTTCAAGCTAGAAGTTGAGACATAATTTCTCAACAATATCCCACTTGGTGAACACTTCCAGCTTCCTCAAAACATCAAACCTTACTGTCTGTCATAGGCCCCAAAGTCCATCGATTCTGTGCACGATCTAAACTTGTCTGTGCTAATCGGCTTTGTCAAGGCATCTGCAACATTCTTCAAGGTGTCAACCTTATCCATATTGACCTTGCCATCTTCAACCATATCCCTCACAAAGTGATATTGCACATCTATGTGCTTGGTCCTGGCATGGAAGGTCGGATTCTTTGCCAAACAAATGACACTTTGACTGTCATAGCAGATTGAAATTTGCTCAGCATTAAATCCAATGTCTGAACAAAAATGCCTCAGCCACACTGTCTCCTTGCAAGCATGAGTTGCTGCCATGTACTCTACCTCTGTCATGGATAAAGCAACTACAACTTGTCGCTTGCTCATCCAACTGATTGCTCCACCATTAAGCATGAAAGTGTATCCACTGGTGGATCTTTTGCTATCAATGTCCCTTGCCTAATCAGAGTCAACATATCCTTGAATGCTAAGAGTCCTTTGTGATGCAACCATACTACCATGGTAACACAAAGCATAATCTGAAGTACCCTTCAAATACCTGAACACTCTCTTTACAACATCCCAATGTGATCTCCCTAGATTTTTCATGAAACGGCTTAGAACTCCCACTGCTTGGGCAATGTCTGGTCTTGTGTAGACCATAGCATACATCAAACTGCCTACTGCACTTGCATAAGGCACACTGGTCATGTCCTCCATCTCAGTAGCAGACTTTGGACAGTCTTCAGCAGATAGTTTCAATCCTTGCATGATTGGAACAACTAGCTGCTTGCAATCAGTCATGCTAAACCTCTCTAGAATGGTTTTCACATACTTACTTTGACTGAGCCAAAGCTTTCTGCTTGTTCTATCCCTGGTTATCTCCATTCCAAGAATGTACCTTGTTGCTCCAAGATCTTTCATTACGAACTTAGCAGACAACTAAGTTTTAAGGTCAGAAATCATAGCCTTGCTATTACCAATGAATAACATGTCATCCACATACAGAGTAATAACAAGCACACGATCATTCTCACATTTATAATAAATGCAATGATCAGATTTTGATTTAACAAACCCAATTGACAACACAAATGTGTCAAATTTCTGGTACCACATTCTAGAAGATTGCTTTAGACCATAGAGAGATTTATTTAACTTGCAAACTAGATTTTGTTTACCTCTTTCAACAAAATGCTCAGGCTGGGACATGTAGATTTCTTCTTCCAGCTCACCATGGAGAAATGTTGTCTTCACATCCATCTGCTCAATTTCATAGTCATACACAGCTGCCAATGACAACAAAAATCTGATGGATATCAGCTTTGCTATAGGGGAAAAGATCTCTCCATAATCAATTCCCTCAACTTGGGAAAATCCCTTTGCAACCAGTCATGCCTTATACTTCTCTACACTACCATCAAGGCCTGTCTTCCTTTTGAATATCCACTTGCAGCCAACAGGATTTTTCCCTTTAGGCAGTGGTACCAACTTCCAGGTATCATTCTTTTTCAAGGAATCCATCTCCTCATTCATGGCTACCAGCCAAGACTTTAAATCAGCCATGCTGATTGCTTCTTTCATAGTCCTAGGCTCATCAGTGCTGGTAATTAAGGCATAAGCACAATTTGAATCTAACATAGAGAAACCATACCTTTCTGGTTGCCTTATTTCTTGTGTAGATCTCCTTAGAGGCTGAGGTTGTTCTTCATCATCAGAACTTCTAGAGTTGCTTGAGCTCTCCTCAATCTCAGGTACACCATGCAGCTCTTCCCTTTCTGGAGTTTGGGGAATCTCAACTGCATCCTTCTTCTTGTCACTCTGATTTGTCTCAAGCTGTTGATCACTTACTATAGGTTTCAGCTTACGAAATATCACGCTTCTGCTATACAAAACCTTCTCAGTAACAGGGTTCCAAAACTTGTATCCTTTCACACCAACTCCATAGTCGATAAGAATACATTTCACAGCCTTGTTATCCAACTTTGATCTCTTTTCATTTGGCACATGAACATATGCCTCACAGCCAAATACCCGAACATGCCTTAATGAGGGTTTCTTACCTGACCATGCTTCCAAAGGTGTCTTATCAACAAGCGCTGAACAAGGAGATCTATTAATCAAATAACATGCTATAGCAATAGCCTCAGCCCAGAACTTCTACTCCAGACCAGCACCACTCAGCATACTCCTTGTCTTTTCCATCAGTGTCCTGTTCAACCTTTCAGCAACTCCATTTTTCTCTGGAGTGTAGGGGGTTATCTTATTCCTTTTAATTCCATGATCAGTGCAGTACCTTTCAAAATCTGCAGAACAAAACTCACCTCCATTGTCTGTCCTTAAACACTTTATTTTCCTTCCAGTCTGATTTTCAACCAAAGATTTGAACTCTTTAAACCAACTGAACACTTTTGATTTACTTTTAAGAAAGTATACAAATTCCCTTCTCGAACAGTCATCAATAAAAGAAACATAATATCTAGACTTCGATAACGAAGAAACATTAACTGGACCAAACACATCAGAATGAACATAATCCAGTATACCAAAAGATTTGTGAGGACTAGAGGAGAAAGAAACACGGTGTTGCTTTACATAGATACAATGTTCACAGAAATCGAACTAAAGGTTACAATCATCAAGCCCTTCTACAAGGTTTTTGTTCTTCAAGGTTTTTAAACCTTTCTCACCAATGTGACCAAGTCTATGATGCCATAACATAGTCTTCTCTGCTAGGAGTTTTACCTCCAAAGCATTTGCAGATAGTGAAGAGTCTTCATCTTTCTCTATAGGTGCAGAAATACATGAATTTATAGAGACACTGTTGCAAAGAACAGGTCGTGCATCTAGCTTGTACAGAGTGCCAGTACAAACACCCTTAGCTAACACCATTGCACCTCTAGCCATTTTGCATCCCTTACTAGAAAAAGAAACTTCTACACCAGCATCATTTAACTTACTAACAGAAAGAAGATTTCGAGCCAAACCTGGGATGTGAAGAACACCACCAATTCCTTTGACTCTCCCATCAGGAAACTGAATTCTGACCCTTCCTCTGCCAACAATCTCCAGCTTTGAATCACTTGCCAAGTATACCTTTCCACCATCATACTTCTCATATTTTGAGAACCAATCTCTATTGGATGCCATGTGAAAAGAGGCACCTGAATCAACTAACCAAACATCATCTGATGCGTGAGTTGTCAAGGCTGCTGCAATGAAGGCATCTGCATCACTTTGAGAAGATTCGTTATCAGAAGCATTCTTCTTCTTCTTCTCCTTGCAGTCCTTCCTGATATGACCAGGTTGCCCACAATTCCAGCACTTTACCTTGAACTTTTTACCAGGAGACTTTGATCTCCCTTTAGACTTGGATTTTGACTTGTTGTCTTTCTTCTTGCCTTTCTCCTTTGTTCTACCTTGAATAGAAAGAGCATCTTGGCCATCTCAGAAGATTTCCTTCGCATTTCTTCAGACAGAAGTGAAGCAATCACATCATCAGTCTTAAAATTAGTGGTTGTGCTTCCAATAGCCATCACAAGATGATCCCAACTGTCAGGTAATGAACACAACAGGAGCATGCAACGATCCTCCTCCTCAATCTTTACACCTGAAGATGCCAGTTGAGTAACACTCATATTAAATGAGTTCAGATGATCTGCAACAGATGCACCTTCGTCCATCTTCAAGGAGTACAACTTCTTCCTCAGGAACAACTTGTTTACCAGAGATTTTCCTTGGTAAATATCACCAAGCTTCTTCCACAAAGCAGCTGCAGAAGTCTCCTCATGAACATTCAAGAGAATAGAATCGGCTAGACTCAGTCTTATCAATCCTCTTGCTTTTCTATCAGCAAGATCCCAAGCTTCTTGGGTCATAGTTTGTGGCTTAGTTTCAGACACTGCAATCCAGAGGTCTTTATCCACAAGCAAGTCTTCTATCTTGAGTTTCCATAACTCAAAGTTGCTGCCATTAAACTTCTCAATATCTATCCTACTAGATGTACTCGCCATCTCACAATAGAAACAAGTTTAACAATGCAAGACTCCCATTGAAACAGTATTAGTGCAAAAAACTAATTTTCCCTAGCAAGGATAACACGAACTGGCCAAGCTCTGATACCACTTTGAAGGGAAAAGAATGCGGATCTACTGAACCAACAGTGCGGAATACATTCCCTTAACACCTTTACTATAGGGGAGAGAAGCAAAAATGAAAAACTAACAGTTTCTAAAACTTATAGAGATGCATACAACCATGGCAATGAGAAACCAGAAAGAGAAGCAAACAAAGATGACACAATATTTACATGGGAAAACCCTTTTAGGTAAAAAACCCACCACATAAAGTCAAATCAATTATATTACAGTAATGAATCGATTACATACAATATCCAGACTTCTTTGTTCAGCTCACAATCACCCAGAGAGTTTCAGAATCACTGTTACAATGTTTTAACAACATACAGTTCAAAACCCTCTTCAAGAACTCACATCCTTCTTGTTCTTTAGCTCGCAAATTCAACCTGCTCTGCAACTCACAACTCAACTCAACTTGTCTATCTTATGAGAAATAACACATCTCTGATCCATATGCCACCGACTCAGAAGAGCAATGAATCCATCCTCAAATCATGCATCTGGTCGGATCTAACAGATCTCCTGCAACAAGCTGACTTTGTATTCAAATCCATTGCTCAAAACAGTTGAGCTCGCCACCCTTCGTTGACAAATGCAACTGCCACAATAACTATCTTGGTATCCATCCAATCACTATTCAACTAGGTGCCACGTGTCCAAGACCCATCAACAATCGTAGCTGACAGAGCAACCAAAATGGTCAAACAGACATCGGGCACGACCAAGACTTCAAGTCATAAATAACACTGTCAGAGCTGGAGTCGGAACAGGAGTCCAAACGGGACTCCACCGAAAATACACATTGCCGGAGTCAGAGTCGGAGTCGGAGTCAGAACTAGAGTCAAAACATGACCCTACCAAAATTTCAGGTTCAGGAATGAATCCGGTTCCGCGTCCACCCACGGCAAAGGGGAACACATCGGAAATAGTTCTGACTGGGTAAAGTCAACCTAGGGTCAAACCAAGACGGGAACACAAAAGACCGGAGTCGGAGTCGGGGACGGAACAGGAACAAAAACAAGACTTTAGCAAAAGT
Organism: Sequoiadendron giganteum; assembly: GCA_007115665.2. Classification (NCBI taxonomy): domain Eukaryota; kingdom Viridiplantae; phylum Streptophyta; class Pinopsida; order Cupressales; family Cupressaceae; genus Sequoiadendron; species Sequoiadendron giganteum. The sequence goes on from CM021105.1 coordinate 88,259,916, forward strand.
CCAAGATCAGGAACCAATCCGGTTCCGGTTTCGCCTCCGCCAACTGCAAGAAACAACAATCTAGAACCAAGACAAGGCGGAGGAAAACACCCCGAGTAGAATCCAAACATCCAGAAGAACCAGATCGCAAAAGCAGGAGTCGGACTCGGAGTCGGAACAGAAACTGAAACAGGAACTTGGCAAACGGACATTGCCAACTTCCAAAACTAGTTCCGCCTCCGCCAGAACCTGCGAAGCGAGAAACAACAGACGGTAGGAAGCGGAGTTGGAGCAGGAACAAGAACTGAAACCTGGAACTTAGGCAAACAGAACAATTCCAAGTTCCATCCCGGTTCTGCCTCCGCTAGAGACCCAAAACTTAGGCAAATAGAACAATGCCAAGTTCCATCCCAGTTCCGCCTCCGCCAGAACTTTGCAAACAACACAAAATCACCAAGGCATGAAAATGAGGACTTCAAGCTGGAAGTTGAGACATAATTTCTCAACAGTGTTAGGAATGGTAATGGGAGTGATAGGTGTAGGATGAAGGAGGGACTCATCACTAATGACCGTACATGATAGAGTGGAAGGGCATGGTTCCACAACATCAAGATGTGGACTTGGGGATGTCTCTTCTATCACGAGTCCTTGGATGACATTTGGAATTAGATCTTTGGGAATTGTAGGTTCAGGTGGAGTGATGAGAATGGATGGGGGATTATGGATGGGTGGAGGAATAGTACTAGGGATTGGTGGATGAGGATTAGATAAAGGGATGGAGGACGAGGAGTAGGTGGAGGACTAGGATCAGGGATTGGTCAATTAGGATTAGATAAAGGGATGAAATCAGATGGATAACTAGGAGTAGAAGGAGGATTAAAATATAATGTAGTGAAGGGGGAGTGATGCAAGAGGATGAAGATGATGAATTAAGATAAGAGGATGCATATGTTGGATTAGGTAGGGGAGATTGGGATGGTAGATTATAGTAGGAATATTGAGATGATGGATTTGTGTAGGAGGATGTGGACATTGGATTAGGATGCGAAGATGTGGATATGGGATTAAGATAAGAGGATTGGGTGGTGGATTAGCATAGGAGGACATAGATGTAGGATGAGGATGGGAAGATTGGGATGGTGGGTTGTAGTAGGAAGGTGTCGATATTGGATTAAGATAGGAAGGTGTGGATGTTGGATTAGGATGGGAAGATTGAGATGGTGGAGTACAGTAGGGATATTGGAATGGTGGATTAGGATGGGAGGATGTGGATGTTGGATTAGGATAGGGGGATGTGAAGGTTGGATTAGGATGGGAATATTGGGATGTTTGATTATGATAGGAGGACATGGATGGATTTGCGTAGGGGGATGCAGATGTGGGATTAAGGTAGAGATATTGTGATGGTTGATGATGATAAGGATAGGAGTATGGGGATGGTGGATGACTATAGGAGGATGTGGATGTTGGATAGGAGAGATATGTAGAGGGAGGACATGACGGATATGTGGATGGTGAGGGTACTGGATATCCCTTGTCAAGGGTAGCGTAAGGACTATTATTAGATGCAGATGAAAGCATAAAGGGATAGTTCAGAGGAGTGGTTGGATTTTGTGAGGAAGTCGAGAAAATATTGCTAGCAATGATAGCATCAAGGGGATCTACATTATACTCATCTTGATCAACAAGACTTTCGTTATCGTCATCAACGTAGTTGGGATTCCCCTTGACCACTATTGTTGGTTGTACAAAAGGAGGGTAGAGATTCATGATGTTAGATGGGATGGATTCAGATTGAAAAGATGGGAATAGATGATTAGAAGAACATAATAGATGATGTGGATTGACTAAAGCTCAGATTGGGATTTAGGTTTAGCTCAATTTGGGATTGGATAAAAGCTCAGACTCAGATTGGATTGAAGCTTGGATTAGGATTAGATAAAATCTCAGATTAGGATGACTAGAGGATGTGATGGGATGTGATAGGATAGGATTGGATGATTGATCAGATAAGAAGATGAGAATGGATTCTAAACTTGGTGCAGAGATTTGACTTAGATGACATAAGGTGCTGGCGATCGGATTGGATTGCGAACAAGATGATTACAACACCGAATCTACCTCAAGATGGAAGTAGATTGATTGGGTCGTAATGATGATTAACTAACTCAAGACAGATGAAAATCCTAAGCAGACATGAATGATAATGATCGGGATCAGACACCTAGGCCAATTTGCATAACAACCTCAAAAATGAAGTCTAGGGGATTTGGATTAAGAAAATGATGATGGATATACAACTTAGAGATGATTAAGGATGTACCTATATTAATTGGATGAGGATTGGATGCAGATGGGAATATATGATTAGAAGGAAATAGTAGATGATGGAAGAGTACAAATTGGAAAAAGATGCAGGAAGAGATCTTAACATCTTTTTTGATATCAAAAGATCTTGAATATAGATGGACGAAAGCTCAAATTGGGATTTATCTATTAAGCTCATATTGGGATTGAATTAAAGCTCAGATTAAGATGATGGGATTAAAAATCAGATTAGAATTGGATTGGAGCTTAGATTAGGACTAGATTGAAGCTCAGATTATGGTCCTAAAAAGTCCAAGAGTGACAGGATTAAGAAAAATAAAAAAATTTATATTTTTTCATTTTTTTCTATGTAGTAAATCACATTTTCAGAGGTCTTCGGAGTGGAATTCGAGGTTGAAACTTGTGTCAGTCCTTAATAATTGGGTGCCAAAAGTGCCCTATTTTAGGGATTGAATTAGTACTCTTGGAGACCTTTCCAACGATATAAATAGTTCTGAATTCTGAGCACCGAGTAGAAAGTTATGACCCCAACAAGTTGGGGTAAATAAATTCCTAGTTTTTTTAAAAAATTGGATGGTTTGGGGATGAATAGGAAGAGGAGGAATGATTGGATTATGATTTTGGACTGAGGAAAATGTAGGATAATTGTGGCATGAAGGATTGACCCTTTGGATTTTGTATGGGAAGCATATTCGCCTCTGTGTAAAACAAATTCGCTCAAAAAAAGAAGCAAATTCATCGAAGCAGAGAAGCAAATTTTCCCAACTTAAGGGCAAGGCCGCCCAACTCAAGGGAAAGGTCACCCAACTCAAAGGCAAGGTCACCCAAGTCAAGGGAAAGGTCACCCAACTTAAGGGAAAGGTCGCCCAAGTCAAGGGCAAGGTCACCCAAGTCAAGGGCAAGGTTGCCCAACTAGGTGGCAGACTCGCCTAAATAGTTTTTGGACTTGTCTAAATCTGAGAAATAGTCAAATGACATCGATAAATGGGATAAACAAACCTATTGAACAGGTAGACAGAGTATCAGGATGAACAAACAGACTATCAGAATGGGGAAATGGATGCTTGAAACAAGAAAATGGACTATCGAAACAAACTATCGAAACGAGGAAGCAGATGCTCGGAACAAGCAAACGGGCTCTCGGAACAGGGAAACAAATGCTCAAAATGAGAAAATAGATTATTGAAATGGGGAAATAGATGCTCGGAACTAGGAAATAGACTATTGAAATGAGGAAATGAACTATCAAAATGGGGAAATGGATGCTTAGAATGGGCAAACAAACTCTTAAAACAGGGAAATGGATGCTCAAAATAGACAAAAAGACTCTCAAAACGAGGAAACAAATGCTCAGAATGGGGAAATGGACTAATAGATTGATTGAACCGAAGTCAAGGGCAAGGTCGTCCAACTCAAGGGTAGGGTCACCCAACTCAAAGGCAAGGTCACCCAACTTAAGGGAAAGGTCACCCAAGTCAAGGGCAAGGTCACCTATTTCGTGAAGGATGGGAAACTTTGATAAGGGCAGACTAAGAAATGACTCAGAAAGAAGGCAGGGTCACCCCTTTTAGGGGTAGAATCACCACTGTTAAGGGAAAGGTCACCCCTATTGAGGGAAAGGTCACCCCTATCAGTTGACCTGAACTTAACTTGGGTGAAACAACTATGGAAAAGGATAGAAAACACAACAAACAACAAGCATAAGGCAAAGATTGACTTGGCTAAACAAACATGCACTAGTTTCGCACAAAAAAGATAGTTCAGACAACACATTCCTAAGATTAGTACGAAGGGTATGGCCAACTCGGTCCTCTAACTAGGTTGAACAAGGCGAACTAGGGAGTCCTCGATATACGTACAGTACGTGAGGCACAACTATGAACACTAGCTTGTTTACAAGCGTGATTCAGAAGCCCCAGTGAGGTACTGGAAACTTGGACCAACTCTTGACCTCTTATCTAGGTATCACCCTAGCTTCGATGCTCCACCAGAATTGACGTGACTAGATTGGAGTACAAATTTGGATCTCCCCCCTTTATATACCCCGCCGGTAACACATGGTTGGGATCGTCCCTTGGGGTGATGAAATCCCCAAGTAGGTCCTGCTAAAAGAAGACACTAAACATTTTTGGCTAAATAATGATGCCCTTGAATTTTAGAAATACCCACTCCAAATATAGAACCTTTAAATATTCAATTAAATTTTATAAGTTCTTTAGATAATGATGCTCTTGAATCTTAGAATAAGCCTAATGATAATATGATATTTGCTAGCATTGAGACTCCATGAAATAAATGCGATGTATGTTTCTGGTGTCTTCTACTGTGTGCAGGTGTTTTAACTAAGTTCAAAATGCAAAACCAAAAAGATGCAAACAAAAAAAACACAAAAAATACCTCGGATTAGGCCTAAGTTAAACTTGAACAAATGCAAGAAAAAAACGATGTTACCTTGCCCAAGTTGATCGGTTGGTTGACCCTTTTGATTGATTGATTTTGTGTGCTCCTTCAATGGCAAATGACACAAAAATGGATGCAAAATGAGGTAGAGGTGATGAGGAATACAATGGTGTAAATGGGTATTTGGATAAGTGTTGTATGTGAATGCAATGGAAGCTTGAAAGCTACAACAATGGAGGATGAATGCAAGTGCTTGAGAGTGTTAAGTTGAAATTTGAATTGCTTGAATAAAAAATGAATGTGATATGTGAAAAAATGAGACAAAATCTTCCATTTTAAGGGAAGAATCTCAAGAGAATTCAATGGCTAAGATTTAGCCAACATGGGCAAGATGGAGGGTTGTGCCCTCACATCTTGACATGTGGAAGATGAGGTGTCAAAAGGACAGGTGATGTGGAAAGAGGACATGTGAGGTGAAGAGATGACATGTGAGGTGGAGGTACTTGCAAGTACCTTGGGATTAAGGAAAAATTTCCTCAAAAATGAAGTTTTTGCCCCCATATGAGGATGATGGTGACAAGTGAGAAATTTTAGAAAGTCTTCTCTTATCAGCATGGTGATGAGAGAAGTTGTTGGGGGAATAAATATGAATTTTAAATTCACATAATTGGGGAGTGCCTTGGGGATAAGACAAGGTCCTCATCAAGGAGGTCCTTGTCCCATGTGACTTCAATGTGACTTATGAAGGAATTTAGAATTTTCCAACAATTTACATGGGGAAGAGAAATGCATTGAATGAATAAATGTGAATTTTAAATTCGCATGGGGAAAAGGTCAATGCTTAATAAATAAATCACTTATGAAAGGTTGACTTGGAGGACATACCAGAAATGACAAGTGATTAGATTAAGGTTGTGCAAACATGTGATTAGGAAGATTAATGAAGGATTAAAGACAAGTGGCCAAATATGGAGGATGCGACATTAATTCTGATTAAGAATGTGCACATCCTAATCATGGATTAATCAAACTAATCTAGATTAAAAGAATATTATGGAGGATGTGACAAAGAGAGAGAAAAGAGAAAATTTAAAATTGATTTAAACTCAAAAAGGTAAATGACCAAATTAAATAAATTGATATATTTTTTATTTAGAGAAGAAATGATGAAATATAAAGTATTTAATTGTTAAATTAAATACTTTAGAAACCTTAGAGAAAGGGGAAATATTAATTAAATAAGTCATTTAATTAATATTGATGAAATAGACGTATAAATTATACAAATTTGACCATATGGGAGTAGTCAAATTTGGATGTCTACATCTACAATTTTTTTGGTAAGATAAGGTTGTTATATTGTGTTTGGTGAGAAATGTCATGTAGATAAGGATGTGTCAATAGTATCTAAAATCTGTTTGTATTGTTTGAAAAGATGTTAATCAAAAAGTGCGTTCACCATGGAAGAATGAAGAGGTACACGTATAATAAATGGGAATGTTGAGATATTCTATAGCTACCAGTTATGATAATGCTAGCCATTTTGCTCAATAAGTTAGGGCCTTGGAGGTTAAGTAATGTATTGTCATAGGAGGATATTAATAAAATATTAACTTCAAGAGATGAATTGAAAGATGATATGTTGCATACCTAGTATTAGCTTCAAAAAGGACTATTTTTTATTTTGCCTTTGTAGCAATATCTGTGGTGGGACTGGACATATTGAGAAATTATGCTCTTTTAAAATGCAAGAAAAAGTTCTAGGATCTTTTGCATCACACTTGCCAAAATTACAAGTACAACAAATGTTTACTACCAAGTACGAGAGGGAATTTGTTATGGCTACATGTGAACTCAAGCCCGATTGTGGTGTTAATCACCAGGTTGGTAAATTTTGAATACTCTTTTAAGTTGTGCTATCTCCTACTATAAAGCATTGAGTTTCCTTTTCAATCTTTACATGCGTTGTTGCAGCTTGTATCATTATTAATATGCTTCTATAATTCCCCTAAAATCCATTATTTGAACCTCAATCAATTCAAATTTGATGGTAATTGGAATTGTATCAATTATTCTTAAGGAGATTGAAAGGTATGCAGGATAGAAAGTGGAGGTCTCCTCTAAATATTGTGGCCTCCTTATCTGAGCGTTTAATTGCTTCTTGATTCTCCACTTTATCTTCTTATTCATAGAGATTTCTAGTGACTGAATATGTTGCATATATCCCTTGCCCCATGATAGATCAAGGAACGAAATATGGTTACACCTAAATTAATTATTGGGTTACACAAGAAATTCCATTTGCAAAACAAAGTACTTCTTCCAATAGTTGGTCCTTTCTAAGAAATGTAGCCAATCCCAGTTTATACGTCTCTGCTAATTTTGACATATAACAACCTTATCTTACCAATAGAATTGTAGAAGACACCAAAAACATAGATCACAAATCCTCCAGATCCTCTCTTGCATTGATAAGAGAATTTTAAAAATCTCGTCATCAAAAAACAAGGCTCTCATTGGTTAGTTCTTCTAACATAGAATTTAATGGTAGATTCCAGTATATTTTACAACAGTCAGGAAGATTAACAATTCTTCTACATAAATTAGCTTATAGAATTATGTTTTTCACTTTATGATACTCGTTAAGTAACCCCTTAGTAGCATCATAAATAACCCCTTAGTTTCAAATCTACTTTTAGGAAGTTTTATCTGTTGAAAGCTGAGAATTGGAGTCATTATACTAGCCATCACTAAAAATAAATGTATAATCTAATATTTCTACATAAAGTAGCTTATAGAATTATGTTTTGTAACTTTATGATACTTGCTAAGTAACCCCTTAGTTTCAAATCTACTTTTAGGAATCTTTATCTATTGAAAGCTGAGATTTGGGGTCATTATAGCAGACATCACTAGAAATATATGTACAATCTTAGATGGCTTAATGTGGTAAATGGTGAGTACCAGAGCCTGTACATTGTCACAAGAATCTGATGCAACAAAACTGCTCACATTTAAATCAACAAAACTGCTCACATTTAAATCTCTTTATATGCAGTCGACCTTTAGAATTGGAAAGCACTACAACTCTCAATATGGTGAAATGCTTGTAACTAAGAGTTAACCAAAACATAAATTTCTTATGAACAGATTGAAACACATAACAAATGTGATCATCCACACAGAGTTGGTATGCAGGATTTAGTATGAATGACTAACCTCTGTGTTTCAATAATAGGGAGGTGAACAACCATAAGTTCACATAAGAGTTCAATAACTTCATAGGAAACCATGATGTTTTGCTCCCATTTATATGCTCCACCTAAGAGTAACCAAAAAAGTATAAACTAGTACATGCAAGAAAATGCATTCCATCCAATAAACAATAACTCCAAGGTTCATTGGAATTAGATCTTTCTCTTTCTTTTCCAACTAAGTCTTGAAATATTTTGTGTAAGCTATTGTTGGCAATTCCTGGCATGAAATAATAACATCAATGAATATCAATTGATTCAAACTTTTGCACATACCCGAATTCGAGCAGTTGCTTCTTGGCGAGTCTAAAGAAGTTGTGCAATCCCTCTCTGCATTTGTCTCAACTAGATCTCCTTATTTCTTAGCAATTTTATACGTGGAATAGTCAACTTCAAAGCAGATTTGTTGTTCGCCAAAGGAGTCACTAATTATAATCACATCCAATGGCCAAAATAGTAGGTTGTCAGAATCTGCATTAGCCCAACTCCCCATAATTTCATGTTTTTAAAATAAAAAGTAAATAAGACAACAAATTAAACATTTCTTGATCTCCTTTAATCCTTTAGAATGACTAATATTAACAATTTTCATTCTAGTAATTTTCCCTTGAATATCATTTAATTACATTAGAACTGAATTTATATATCTCTTTCAAAATAAGCACTAATCAATTCTTACATAAAATAGGTAATTAATGATATATTATAACAAATTTAGAGAAGATATTTGGATTTAACCAAGATTCATTATGCTTTTTGACTTCCTAATCTTCTTCATGCCCCATCTTCTATAAATTATCTTTAACATTAATTTATTGACTAGTATTTCCTAATAAATCAGAATTTGAGATGATATTCCAATTTAACAAAAACCTATTATGCTTTGACTCCCTTTATTCCTATCTTCTATAAATTATCTTTAACATTCATTTATTGACTAGTATTTCCTAATAAATCAAACATGTTTAAGTACAAAGAATGAATACAATAGATAAGCCTACTTTATTAATATTCTAAATTTTAGATTTTCAAATTATGGGATATGATAACAATTAATAGATCACTTTGAATTGAAAGTATGATGAGTCCACAACTAGTTGTATGTTAATTGACTTACATTTTTTTTTTCAAAAATTTATTATTATTTCATAATGAAATAGATATATTCATCTAAAATAAATTTATAAACAATAAATTCTACTTGTAATTTAAAAAAATAAAATATCCATCAAAATAAAAAAATTAAGTGTTCATTTCTTTATATTCAAATAATATTAAAAATAATCATTAAATAAATAAAATGAATGCAACATACTGCAATTCAAAAACAATAATAAATTAGTGTTCAATCAGCCTTGATTGAATATAATCAAAATTTGAATTTGAATTTTGAAAGTCAAAATCTAGACCTATGCCTTCTTAACTCAACATACCTGAAAAATTGTTTTCTTTAATTTTGTGTGAAATATAAATAATTTACTTGTATAGAGTAGGGGATGCCTGCAAAATTGTTTACTTTAAATTCACAAAAAATAAATATTATAACTTTTAAGAGTTGATGATGAGGAACATGTAAACTAAAGTTTCACAAACATTCAAAGCACACATGAGTCTATTGACATCAATATCACCATCCAAAGGAGAGAATAACTAAATATTATGACATATGAAAATAGAAAAGTGTGAGAATTATGTACAAGAAAATGGCGACAATACGGTTGGCATAGGATTTGGAGGGCAGATTTTATTTTATTAATCAAATTATGTTCGATGTGCTTCCAATCATAGTTTTAAGAAAATTTACCGTCAGTAATTCATCGTATGAAAATTCATTGTCAACAATTCATTGCGGGAAAATTCACCACCAACAATTCACCCTGCAGAAAATTTATCACATTAATTTTACTTGAGGTGAATTTTCCTGCTGTGAATTGTTAATGGTCAATTGCTCATAGCATATCTGCCTGATGCTTCCAATCATGCCTTTCAATTTCAAAAAATTGTCATGTTATTCCTGGGCTAAAGTTTTTTCCTGTCTTACTTTTGATTCGAATGAAGTACAAACAATAGCAGTTGATCCACTTAGTGTGACAAAGAAAGGACTCCAACTCTATTGTGGAATATGAAATTTACATGAATACGCTGAAGTTGAAATCAATTACATTCAAGAAGGTGCATAAAATTACTTTTAATTTTACTTTGATTATGTAAGCATATTATAAGGGCTCGAGGATAATCAAGTCTAAATTCAGAGCCTCAAATTATTGGTAAGGTCAAAATAGGGATTAAAGATGAATAAGAGTAAAAAAAATGCCAACAAAATCAGAGTGAATTGAAAGGTCCAACTGATAGATACCCAGAAATTAGGTAGGCATAGACGATTATCTCAAATCCTTTCGTAAGGGTTCTTACGGTTTCAGACGTGATAATTAATTTCATAAGGGGTTTTAGGAGATGCACACATGAATTCAAGCAAGGGAGAGAAAAGAGAAATCACTTACTTGCATCGACCATCGGTTGTGGCTAGCCTAAGCTGAGAGATCTAGAGCGTGTGTTTGTAGGAAACACACCTAGTTTGATCCTCCACTCCACCCATCTCAACAAGTCCTCAATTTTCATCTCCTCTATTATTTCTCAATGGCTATAGGAAAATTCACCTCCCAACAATTCATCCTCGAAAAATTAATAGTCAATCATTCATCACGGGAAAATTCACCACCAACAATTTATCGAAGTGAGATTGCGTAGAGATAATACATGGACGAAAAAAGCTCTACAACCCAACTAGATATAGAGTTTCTTGTGCGAGGGCAACCCAAACTTCCAAACTGTTAATTTATGTAGCTTGGACAAGTGTCTCCAAGCTCAAGAATATTTAATTAATTAATTGATTTTTTTGGAGACTTCTAGAAAGGAGTTAGTTAGAGTCCAAATAATTAATTAATTAATACATTCCTCTAGAGACTTCTAGAAACCAGTTAGTTAGGGTTTGTTAGAGTCTAATTAATATTAGCCATTGATTGAGATTAAATTGTGGGCATTGATTTTTCAATGAGAATAGTATAAAAGGGTATCAATGGGCATTTGGAGAACATACACTTGAGAAAGATTTGTAGTGATAAAAAAATAATTTTGCAGTGATAAAAAATAGTTTTGCAATGATAGCAAGGGCGCAATGATAGCGTTGGAGGTAGCAACAGTGGAATTTTAGCAAGAGGAATTGAGGGAATAATTTTTGGAGAAGAATATTGCCGGAGCTCTGCCAGTAAGAGGCAAGCAGTTTATGTATCTCTTGATTTCTTGAAGTTTAATAAAATTCATCATCTACAGTACTGGTTTTCCCTCTAGGGTTTTTTTAGGGATAATTTATCCACAAATTATATTATATTCATTGTTTTGCATATTTTCTTCTCTATTCTTGTGGTTTTATTTGTGAAGTTGTAGTTGTGTTATTTTTCAATATTTGTTGTGAATTATTTTTTGACAGTCAAATAATCTAAATAGATAGGAGATTAATAATTAGTAATCGCAATAGAATTTTCGCATGGTATCAGAGTTGGTTTGAGGGCAAAAAAGGCTCAGCGTAGGCACATGAAGGAAAAATTGAAGGTTTATAAAACCTAGTTTGACCTCTTCAAAATTATTTGTTTATTTATTTTTTCTCATCTTTTGAGATGGCCTCAACAGGTTTAAGAGATCATGATAGATTGGATGGAGCCTCAAATTTTGGTGTCTGGAAAGCCAAAATCTCTTTATTGTTGGAAGAGAATGGTATCAAGGAATATGTGACTAGTGTTGTAGTTGTACCTACAGATCAAACACAACTTTTATCATATAAGAAGGAAGATGCCAAGGTGGGGAGGCTGACCCTTAACGGTGTTAAGGACCATATTGTTTCGCATATCACAGAGTTAGATACAACGAAGAAGATGTGGGATGCCATTATGAATCTGTACTAGAATGCTAATACTAATCGAAAGTTGATTCTCAGAGAAAAGTTGAGGAATACCCAGATGAACAAGGAAGAAGATGTTACAAGTTACCTCACTAGGCTTAGACTTGTCAAGGATGAGTTGGAAGATGTTGGAGATAAACCAGATGATGACGAGCTAATACGAATAGCCCTAAATGGGTTTACTAAGCAGTGGGATGTCTTTGTTCAAGTTATTAATGGACACGACACCTTACTGAGTTGGGATTGACTATGGAGTGACTTCACTCAGGAGGATCTTAGACTAAGTCTTGTCAGTGGAACCAACAGTAATAGTCAAAAAGGTGAGGCAGAACAGGAAAACGTTGCCCTAGCAAGGAAAGGGAAAGCGAAGAAGGGGTGTAACAAAGTATCAAATCCAAAAAGTGAGAAGAAGAAGGAATTGTCTAAAATCAAATGCTATGGCTGTCACGAGTTTGACCACTATGTCAGCGATTACCCACAAAGGAAGAAGAATGAAAAGCAAGGCAAGAAGCAGATGACAACTTCAACAAGTGCAGATGAGCTCTCTAGTAGAATGGAGGATGAGTTTGCACTCATAGCTTGTATGGTTAGCTCAACCTCACAAGGTGTTTGGTATATAGACAATAAGGCGTCATTTCATATGTTGGCACTCTCAAATTTTGCAAATTTGAGATGCCCATTTCAAAATTTTGCTTCTACACTTTCTGAAGTGCACCTAACGATCAGTCCCGACTGACCCACTTTGGAGGCTTATAATTCAAAGCCTGTTGATTTTCGTGCAAAACCCAGTTGCAGACATACTCAGTAGACATATGTGAGCAGGCATGCCAAATTTGAGTTTCTCATGATGAGTTCTGACAACATTTCGAAAAGTGAAGCTGGAAGGTTTTTGCATTGTTCTGCTATTTGCAGATGTGCAGTTCGCGAAACAGCTTCCTGTTTGAGCTTGGTTTTTGCAACCAGTTCACTATAATGTTAGAACGAATGTTGTTCCATATTCCCCATATCAAAATGATCTCGGGTGTTAGTTTTTAGAGCTTCATGATCTAATTTGCTATTTTTAGCAGATCAAAACCAAATGCAGATTGTTCTGTTTTGCATATGCATTCCTGACAGCCTTTCTGAATGGTCAATTTCGATCGTTAATATCTTTTGATCGATGATGTTTCAAATCAATTCCTTTTGCACACATGCTCGGGGTATCTTGATGTTCCACTATGTCTGATGGAAGCTCGTCAGGGGTTGATTTGCTATGTTTGCAAATTAGCAGTCGGGTGTGTTCTAATTGGTTATGAACTGCTGCTATTTCATAAAATCTTGATTGAGAAAATTGGCGAATTAATATCTTTCACCTCGTGATTGATTTCTCTGAGCTGTCTTTTGCACTATAATTTTGGGTCAAATGACCATGTGCTTGTAAGTTTTTAAAGTTTCACAAGTTCGTTTGACCAGTTTCCCAGATTGATTCCTGAGGCAACTTGACCTGATTTACCCATTTTGCAAAAGTGCTAGAAAACAGTTCCTGATAAAGACCCAGTTCATTTTTCAACTTCAGAGGCATACAAATGGCAGTGTCAAATCATTTGAGAGTGAAACTTGTTTGAAAACAAAAAAAATTAGTCTAGCCACTTGGGGCCCGACATGCTTTGCATTGTTGTGAAGTTGTAAATGATAAATTTGGTCAAGTGTGATATGAAAGTCCATAAGTGGTTGTTCCAAGCAACTTCCAAATTGCAATGCATCATGCATTAGATGCTCTTGGAGAAAGATTTAAATCATCTAAAAATAATAAATGAGGGTTCTCTATATTTGAAGTTTCTTGACACTAAAGGGGTCACTGGAGAAGCAAGTTGTTTTGGGGTCTTCCTCAGAAAATATCAGTAGTAATTATAATTACTCCTCAAGTATCAAACATATCAAACATAATGCTTCAGAACATCATTTCCTTTGAGACTGGAATGTATTTTTGATAACAATGAGATGCCATTGGAGGTGTCTGAAACAAGGTATGTTGGACAGGCTTTAGTAACTTTCTAAGAAAATCAATCGGGAGCAATCGAGAGCAAGGTAAATGCATCCATCAAGGCCGAAGGTAAAGCTCACGCCAGAGGAGTGCAACAGGGAAATGAATCGTAGGCGTGACCTGTAATATGTAGGGGTCCACACACCCAGTGTGTGGGAGGAGACTCTGTGGTGAGGAGGGCGTTGTTGAGGAGAAGACCACCACACACATCAAATCAGGTGTGCCCCATGCATGACAGCAAGTGAGGGCGCGACCTAACAAAGAAGAGGCCCGCACCACATATGAGGAAGCTCACAGCCAAAGAGCAGTGATTTTGAAACTCTTTGCAACCGCATGAGCATACAGGGACGTAGCCATGAAGAGAGGGCATCAGGTTAAACAAAGGTATCCATCGAATGGAGAGGCCAGAGGGATGCCTTAATTGCAGGCTGCAAACAAAATGTTTTTTTTATTGCAAAGGCATGAGTAAGTTTCATGCAAAATACATATTGCAGATCTTGTTTAATGGATCATGCAACCGACGAGTGAGGGGTGCGACCATTTAAGTAGGCGCCTGCAGAGAGAAGAGAAGCCCGCGCACCATCATGGAAGAGAGAGCACGCCAACATAGGGAGGAGCTACGGCCTGGTTGAGTGTGAAGCCCACGCATTTGATGGGAATGGGAGCAATGTGTGACATGAAGACCAACAATGTGAGGTGCGAGTAAGCAGGTGAAGAGGCCCGCGACCAATGAAGAATGGGGATCACACCGCCAGCAGAAGGAAGACCAAGCATCGATGCAGCAACAAAGACCCGCGCAGGAGGATGGGCACAGTTTGTGTGAGGGGTCTGCGAAGAAGCTTGCGCTAGAGAAAGGTGAGAGCTCGTGCCAAACAAGGGAAGACTCAAACCGGATGGAGATAAGGCCCGCGCAGGTGAAGAAGCAACAACCAAAAAAGCTCGATGTGCAAAGAGAAAACAAATGGAGGATTTAGGGCATTCTTGCACACCTCGCGGGAATGTCGATGACGCAAGCAAAAAGCTCGCGAGGTGCGTGAGAATGCACATGAAGGGCTCTTATTAAAAATTTCAAAAGATTAAATGGTTTAAGATTTAAAATGAGGTGGGCCCACTGCTTTTTTTAAGTGATTAGGCATTTGGGGGTGAAATATTTTGCCCGAGGAGGTAAAATTTTAAATATTTGTCCAATAGTGAAATTGGGTGAAAATGAATTGGAGGAGAACAGGTCATATATTTTCATAGGCACATAAATTTTAATTTCCCCAGCTATGTGTAAAATAAAGACAAGTATAGGTGCATTTTAAATTTTACTGATGGATGTTAAAATGGAGAATATTTTATGATAAGGGAGGAGGAGTATTTTTATCCATGAGTAAAAAAATGTTTAAAATGAAGAGTGAATTAAATATTCATTGGTGGTGTTTTAAAAAGTGATTTTAGTCATTTTATAAAGGAAAATATATGCTGGGAATTAAAATGCAGCAAAGGGGAAAATCAAAGAAAAGAACAGAAAACAGAAACAGTTGTGCACGGGAAGAGATTTTTTGAGCAGCTGGATGAAATAATGAGATTCTCCACATGGGCTAATTTTCTGTTGCCGAGCAATGATGAGCTGAAACAGTTGGAAGGAATGTTTGTTGGAAGAAAGGAGAGAAGATATTATTTTCAATTTTGATCAACGGGAATGGAGCTTCCATGTGTCTGCAAACATATTCAAATTTAGGGCTTCTTCTATTTCCTTCATTCTTCTATATCTTCTTTTCTCTTGTCTTTGTACAGGGTTCTGAGTTTTTTGTATTGGGCTAAGTAGATAGAGGTTTGTTAACTCTGAGTTATTTTGAGTCTAGAGGCTGTAATTTCTGATTTTATGAGTAAATACAGCTAGTTTGTGCAAATAAATCATGAAATATGTTTGCATTTTCATGAATATCTTCAATTTGTCTCCATACTTGTACAGTTAAATAATATGAATTCAATAATACAAAGTATTTTGAGTTTATCATCTCAAATTTCATGAGATTGTGTTATTTGTTTATGGGTCTCTTTCAAAGAAATGGTTAAATACTGTGAGTAGATAATAGTGATTTTAAGTGTGCAGGTTGGATTTGATAAGGAGAATTTGATTGATAATAGGAGTGGGATTGTTGGTGTAAGACACTAATAGTTGATGCAAAGCATCAACAATTTTAGATCCACTAGTTGAATGCCATTTTCTGATAAAGTTGTCTTATGTATTTGACTGCATGGCCCAGAATTGGCACTGATTTATCTTGCAGCTTAATGCATCTCAGAAACAAAATTTTAAATGTAAAATCATTCTTGTTCTTATTGTTTGGACAGTTGTGTCTGTCATGTTCTCCTTGCTGATTAGTGAAATTCATTCAATAGTTTTCCAATATTGAGTGATATTTTAGGTTTCTTAGCAATTCTATGAGAGCATAATCTGTTAAGCAATATCTTGTTGCTTGTGTGTCTAGATTGTTTGATATTGCTAAAGGGTTACCCCCCTAGGTCTTACAGAGCCTGAAGTGCAAGGGAAATGTGTATCCATTCCATTTCCTGTCAGTTGGTCACTAGGCTTTGTGGTTCTTTATAATGGAGGTTGGTTACCTCTTAGAGAATTTCAAATCCTAGCTGGGTTGCATTTTTAAACAGCAACAGAATGGCGATTTTGCTGGGGAAATTCTGAATCTTCAGTTGCAAATGGTTATAGAGTCATATTAGTGTTTGTCATTCTGAATTTGTTCAAAGTTTGAAGGATTTCAACCCTGGAGAAGAAAGTGTTGCAGTGAACCTGAACAGTTTTGTAATCTGTGGTGCTTTGCTGGTGGAAAGGAACTCAGAAAGAAGTTTAACTATAAAAGAACTTCATACTGCTTGAAGTTCAGTCCTCTGTGAGAAGAGGTGGCGAATCTATTGATTGAACCTATTAAAATTTAAAGAAAGTTCCAAATCTACAAATATTACCAGTCAGGAAGACAATTTGCAGCAGCTACAAAGTATCCAGGTATTCTTCACTTTTGGTTTTCAAAAATTGTATATGGAAACCATACTTGAACATCTTAGACAAAACTTTGGTTCCCTATTGAGTGTTTAGCACTAAAACAGGGAAGGAACAGTAATATTTAGTTTGCATACTTCTGAGTTGTAATTTGCAGCCTATGTGCTTTGTTGGAGAAGTATGTTTGTTTTAAATTTGCCCACTAAATAGATCTTATGTGTAACTGCATTTGAATCATGCATTATGGTAATCTAAGATTGTTGTGAAAGGTAGAAATAGGGCAAATGAATGATCAACTATAGAGTTGATATGTAAAATTTGAAAAGGTATATCAAGATGCCTCAATACATACACCCTGGTATGGTTCCAGATAGGACTGTGGTTTGTGATCAGTCCCAGCTGGATTGTAACAAATGTTTTAGTACTGGAAGGTACAAAGCTATCAATTTCAGTAACCTTAGTGGTTATCCAAATAAAATTCCAACTAAAGTTAGAAATAGGTTACCAAGATTCATTGGTGATAAGGCTGAATCAGCAAATAAACATCTGCAAGAGTTCAGTAATGTGATGGATGATTATGAGATTGATCACGAAGATGTGATCATGAGATTATTTGTTCAGTCCTTGAGAGGAGATGTAAGAGAATGGTTCTCTTATTTACCAACCTCTTCTATTCATTCATGGGAAGAGTTCAAGGCAGTGTTCATGGAATAGTTTGGAGAAAGGATTAACCCTGTTCTGATAAGGAAAAAGTTCATGAACATGGAGAAAGAGAAAAATGAGTTAGTCCCATCTTTTAATCTCAAGTTTTCAATGATTATTAGAGAGATCCCAGAGAATATAAGGCCAAATGATGCTTAATGCTTGGTTGTATACCTGGGAGCATTTGACAAAAAGATGAATTATTTGTTGAGGGACAAAGAGCCTACAACCCTGCTCCAAGCATATCAGATGGCTATAGACATTGAAAAAAATTTGAGGTTTTCAATGATGAAAGGACATAGGGCTGTAAATGTTGATCATCCTAATACACCTCAGGAAAATAGAACTCATGGAGCAGTTAATAAAAATGTTTGTCAAGAGGGCAATGATGTTGCTGCTCCAATTTCTCTATCATCACAATATGCACAAAATGTGGTGTCTCAAAATGAAGGTAATAGCTGTTTGTTTCAAGAAAGTCAGAACATGATGCACACGGATAAAAAAGTGTATCAGATTATGAAGATACCTATTATATGAATGACGACATTAATTGTAATCAGTTTAAAATCAACACATGTGCAGATCCTTGCAGCAATAATGAAGAGGAAGATACATGGTATGATGAACAAATGAATACGCATGAAATTTTTTCTTGCAATATCCTATGTGATGAAGAAATGAAAGAGGTACAAGACATCATCCCATGCCAGGTTTTGATTAGTGAAAATGCTGCAATTGTTGATGATATTCCTTCTCAAGTTAGTGAACAAGACATTGAAGATGAAAGTTCAAGAACCTACTATGAGGAATCTGAGCATGGTTTGTGCAGTGATAAGTCATCCTGTGATGGGTGTGCTGATGAAGATCTCAATGATTACTCTTCTGTTGACTATGAATTCCTTTATAATGATGAAGAAGGTAATGAACCTATTTATGCTTTTGTTGCTCATGGCTATTTATGTGAAACAGAGATGGAAACAGTTTCAGATGCTTGGTATATTACATCATGTAATGAAACTAGTGGTGATCATGCACATTCAACTCATAATGGTGATCATGCTGATTTTTATTATGCTGGCCATACTAGCTTGAATGAAGTAGACTTGAAAAGTTTTATATCAGATGAGGATGATGTTAGTATGCAAGATGTGGAGGACATGGTTTCACTCCCAGATTATGTGGATATAGTAGAAGTGTCAGATGTGTGTACTAAACAATCTGAGAATGAGAACGATATTGAAGATGTGTTTACCTGCTCTTCTAGTGATTGCAACAAGTTTGAGTGCAGTGACGACTGGAAGGATTTGGAGATTCATGCTGAGGAGGCTGAGACTCTTATGTCAAAAATAAATATAATGGAGAATCCATTGTTTGATGAGCCCCCATCTTCATCGGAGATGAGAAATGATGAAACCTATTGGTGGAGGAGTAACCTACTATTTGTAGAGAATTCCAATGATGCATTTCATACATGGTTGGAATGTGGTCTTGAGCAAGCAAAAGAACAATTTGATGAATTCCTTGAGGGAACCTCTTATGATTGTTTTATATTTGAAACAGATGTTGTAGGTAAGGTTGAACATCCTGGTGTCAGCTACTTGGGGGAGTTTGAACTTTTCCAGTTTCCAGTTCAGCTGGAAAGTGTTTTTATAGAGCATGACAATGAGATGAATAACAAGAAACGTTATTTTCAATATGAGGATATTACATATGATGAATGTAAAACACATATGTCATGTGATGATGGAATATTGCAATCTGTGACTAATTATGTAATGAAGAATGACAGAGATTGTAGTGGCAGTGTTTGTAATCAGGCAAATTTTAGTGGTCACCACATTTTTCTGCTTATAAGAAAGTCACATATACTGTTTTGGTTTGACAGATGCAAGCATGATTTGAGATAGATCAGCTCTTTTAACAGATTGGTATTTAATAGAGGTAAATGTTGATCCTCATTTTTTCATTTGGTGGCCTAGGGTCATCAGATGAAATTGAAAAAACGAAGTTGCATCAGGGAGCAGTTTGAGGGCAGCTATTGAACTCAGTTTTTGGTCTACTCCCCAGAGATCTAGGATCTTGCTATGCCCACAGGGGGCATACATCCCCAGTCGGAGCCACTGTTGGCACTCTCAAATTTTGCAAATTTGAGATGCCTATTTCAAAATTTTGCTTCTGCACTTTCTGAAGTGCACCTAACGATCAGTCCCGACTGACCCACTTTGGAGGCTTATAATTCAAAGCTTGTTGATTTTCATGCAAAACCCAGTTGCAAACATACTCAATAGACATATCTGAGCAAGTATGTCAAATTTGAGCTTCTCATGATGAGTTCTGACAGCATTTCAAATAGTGAAGCTGGAAGGTTTTTGCATTGTTCTGTTGTTTGCAGATGTTCAGTTTGTGAAACAGCTTCTTGTTTGAGCTTGATTTTTGCAACCAGTTCACTATCATGTCAGAACGAATGCTGTGCCATATTCTCCCTATCAAAATGATCTCGAGCGTCATTTTTCACATCTTCATGATCTGATTTGCTAATTTTAGTAGATTGAAACCAAATGCAGATTGTTCTGTTTTGCATCTGCATTCCTGACAGCCTTTCTCAATGGTCAATTTTGATCGTTAATAGCTTTTGATCGGTGATGTTTCAAAGCAATTCTTTTTGCACACATGCTCGGGGTATCTTGATGTTCCACTATGTCTGATGGAAGCTCGTCAGGGGTTGATTTGCTATGTTTGCAAATTAGTAGTCGGGTGTGTTCTAATTGGTTCTGAACTGTTGCTATTTCATAAAATCTTGACTGAGAAAATTGGCAAATTAATATCTTTCACCTCGTGACTGATTTCTCTGAGCTGTCTTTTGCACTATAATTTTGGGTCAAATGACTATGTTCTTGCAAGTTTTTAAAGTTTCACAAGTTCGTTTGACCAGTTTCCCAGATTGATTCCTGAGGCAACTTGACCTGATTTACCCATTTTGCAAAAGTGCTAGAAAACAGTTCCTGATAAAGACCCAGTTCATTTTTCAACTTCAGAGGCATACAAATGGCAGTGTCAAATCATTTGAGGGTGAAACTTGTGTGAAAACAAAAAATGTTTTAGTCGGGCCACTTGGGGCCCGACATGCTTTGCATTGTTGTGAAGTTGTAAATGATAAATTTGGTCAAGTGTGATATGAAAGTCCATCAATGGTTGTTCCAAGAAACTTCCAAATTGCAATGCATCATGCATTAGATGCTCTTGGAGAAACATTTCAATCATCGAAAAATAATAAATGAGGGTTCTCTATATTTGAAGTTTCTTGACACTAAAGGGGTCACTAGAGAAGCAAGTTGTTTTGGGGTCTTCCTCAAAAAATATTAGTAGTAATTAAAATTACTCCTCAAGTATCAAACATATCAAACATAATGCTTCAGACCATCATTTCCTTTGAGACTGGAATGTATTTTTGATAACAATGAGATGCCATTGGAGGTGTCTGAAACAAGGTATGTTGGACAGGCTTTAGTAACTTTCTAAGAAAATCAATCGGGATCAATCGGGAGCAAGGTAAATGCATCCATCAAGGCCGAAGGTAAAGGTCATGCCAGAGGAGTGCAATAGGGAAATGAATGGTAGGCGTGACCTGTAGTATGTAGGGGTTCATGCAGCCAGCATGTGGGAGGAGACTCTGTGGTGAGGAGGGCGTTGTTGAGGAGAAAACCACCGCGCACATCAAATCAGGTGCGCCCCATGCATGACAGCCAGTGAGGGTGCGGCCTGACAAAGAAGAGGCCCGCACCACATATGAGGAAGCTCGCAGCCAAAGAGCAGTGATTTTGAAACTCTTTGCAACCTCACGAGCATACAGGGACGTAGCCATGAAGAGAGGGCATCAGGTTAAACAGAGGTATCCATCGAATGGAGAGGCTAGAGGGATGCCTTAATTGCAGGCTACAAACAAAATGTTTTTTTTATTGCAAAGGCATGAGTAAGTTTCATGCAAAATACATATTGTAGATCTTGTTTAATGGATCATGCAACCGGCGAGTGAGGGGTGCGGCCATTTAAGTAGGCACCTGCAGAGAGAAGAGAAGCCCGCACACCATCATGGAAGAGAGAGCACACCAGCACAGGGAGGAGTTGTGGCCTGGTTGAGTGTGAAGCCCACGCATCTGATGGGAACGGGAGCAATGTGTGACATGAAGACCAACAATGTGAGGTGCGAGTAAGCAGGTGAAGAGGCCCGCGGCCAATGAAGAATGGGGATCACATCGCCAACAGATGGAAGACTAGGCATCGATGCAGCAGCAGAAACCTATGCAAGAGGATGGGCGCAGTTTGGGTGAGGGGTCTGTGAAGAAGCTTGCGCCAGAGAGAGGTGAGAGCTCATGCCAAACAAGGGAAGACTCAAACCAGATGGAGATAAGGCCCACGCGGGTGAAGAAGCAACAAGCAAAAAAACTCGATGTGCAGAGAGCAAACAAACGTAGGATTTAGGGCATTCTCGCACACCTCGCGGGAATGTCGATGACACAAGCAAAAAGCTCACGAGGTGCGCGAGAATGCACGTGAAGGGCTCTTATTAAAAATTTCAAAAGATTAAATGGTTTAAGATTTAAAATGAGGTGGGCCCACTGCTTTTTTAAAGTGATTAGGCATTTGGGGATGAAATATTTTGCCCGAGGAGGTAAAATTTTAAATATTTGTCCAATAGTGAAATTGGGTGAAAATGAATTGGAGGAGAACAGGTCATATATTTTCACGGGCAGAAAATTTTAATTTCCCCAACTATGTGTAAAATAAAGACAAGTATAGGTGCATTTTAAATTTTACTGATGGATGTTAAAATGGAGAATATTTTGTGGTAAGGGAGGAGGCGTATTTTTATCCACGGGTAAAAAATTGTTTAAAATAAAGAGTGAATTAAATATTCACTGGTGGTGTTTTATAAAGTGATTTTAGTCATTTTATAAAGGAAAATATATGCTGGGAATTAAAATGCAGCAAAGGGGAAAATCAAATAAAAGAGTAGAAAACAGAAACAGTTGTGCACGAGAAGAGATTTTTTGAGCAGCTGGATGAAATAATGAGATTATCCACATGGGCTGATTTTTTGTTGCTAAGCAATGATGAGTTGAAGCAGTTGGAAGGAATGTTTGTTGGAAGAAAGGAGAGAAGATATTATTTTCAATTTTGATCAATAGGAATGGAGCTGTCATGTGTCTGCAAATAGATTTGAATTTAGGGCTTCTTCTATTTCCTTCATTCTTCTATATCTTCTTTTCTCTTGCCTTTGTACAGGATTCTGAGTTTTTTGTATTGGGCTAAGTAGATAGAGGTTTGTTAGCTCTGAGTTATTTTGAGTCTAGAGGCTGTAATTTCTGATTTTATGAGTAAATACAGTCAGTTTGTGCAAATAAATCATGAAATGTGTTTGCATTTTCATGAATATCTTCAATTTGTCTCCATACTTGTACAGTTAAATCATATGAATTCAATAATACAAAGTATTTTGAGTTTATCATCTCAAATTTCATGAGATCGTGTTATTTGTTTATGGGTCTCTTTCAAAAAAATGGTTAAATACTGTGAGTAGATAATAGTGATTTTAAGTGTGCAGGTTGGAATTGATAAGGAGAAGTTGATTGATAATAGGAGTGGGATTGTTGGTGTAAGACACTAATAGTTATGCAAAGCATCAACAATTTTAGATCCACTGGTTGAATGCCATTTTCTGATAAAGTTGTCTTATGTATTTGACTCCATGGCCTAGAATTGGCACTGATTTATCTTGCAGCTTAATGCATCTCAGAAATAAAATTTTAAATGTAAAATCATTCTTGTTCTTATTGTTTGGACAGTTGTGTCTGTCATGTTCTCCTTGCTGATTAGTGAAATTCATTCAATAGTTTTCCAATATTGAGTGATATTTTAGGTTTTTTAGCAATTCTGTGAGAGCATAATCTGTTAAGCAATATCCTGTTGCTTGTGTGTCTAGATTGTTTGATATTGCTAAAGGGTTACCCCCCTAGGTCTTACAGAGCCTAAAGTGCAGGGGAAATGTGTATCCATTCCATTTCCTGTCAGTTGGCCACTAGGCTTTGTGGTTCTTTATAATGGAGGTTGGTTACCTCTTAGAGAATTGCAAATCCTAGCTGAGTTGCATTTTTAAATGCCAACATCATATTACATGAGTTAGAGAGTACTTCTGCAGTTATAAGGAGGACATCAGAATCTCAATTTCTATGGTGAACATGTCCAAACTCAAGCTAGTTGGGAAAGAGACTATTCTATTTCAGAGGGAGAATGACAAGTTGATTCCCATTCCTGATGTGTTGCATGTGTCAGGCTTGGGTATGAATCTGATTTCCGTATTTGTCCTTCAAGATAAACGCTACAATGTACTCTTTAGAGGGGTGAATGTGTTAATCAATCATAAGGATTGAAAATCATCCATAGCTATCAGAGTTAGGAGCAACCAAATTTATAGGTTGCAGTTTGGTACTCATAAGGCACTGATGATCAACCATAATTCTAGAGATCAAGGAGAGCTATGGCATAGAAAGATGGGCCATATACATTATGGAGCACTTAAATTACTTTGTGAAATAGTGACAAGTATTCTAGAGGTGAGCACCGAGCATGATGATGTATGTAAGGGATGTGTGTTGTGGAAGTTTGTGAAAGAATATTTTTCAATGAATGATACCAGATCCAAAGGTGTTCTTGATCTAGTATATTCAAACATATGTGGACCAATATTGACGAAGTCTCTTAGAGGATATGAGTAATTTGTTATTTTTATTGATGATTTCTCTTGGAAGACCTGGATATACTTCTTGAAGACCAAGGATGAGGTCTTTAGTTATTTCCAAGAGTTCAAATCTCTTGTGGAGAATTCAACAGACAAGAATATTAAGGTTCTTTGGTTAGACAATGGAGGCAAGTACAAAGGGAAAGAGTTTCAGGAGTTCTATACCAAAGAAGGAATCAAAAGAGAATGGACTATTCCTTACAACCCTGTCACGTATTGATTTTTATCAATTATTTAAATGCAAATATAAATCAAGAGATTTGCATGTTTATGTTAGATGATTATAAAAGAAATTGAAATTGAAATTGATGATTATTGAAATTGAAATTGAAATTCAAGTGAAATGATTTGAATTCATTATTCATGGAATTTGGGGATTGTCATTACTGGTGAGAAATTGAGTGCAAGTGAACGCATGAACAGGTGAACGAGAATGAAGGCGAGAACATTTTTCAAGTAGAGTCATTTTAACCATTAGACGTCAATAAGGATGATGGAATCTCACACACCACTTAGTTATTTAAATGCGTTTTCGTGATGATTATGTTTGAAATTTTTTAATAAGTATGACTGATTGTTCAAATTTATGTGAAGATGACTCTTTATTTTTTTTGAAATGAAAAGATTGATTGTTTCTCAAATTGATAAAATTATGTTATTACGTGGAAATAAAATAAAAATGTAATTTTCAGATTATTGGTTTATTTGTAATTTTCGCAAATAATAAATGAAAGTAGAAATAAATGTTTTAAAAAAAAAAAGATATTTATATTAAATTTAGTATTTAATGAAAGTGAAAAGATATGTATAAATTGTTATATATATATATTAAATTAAATTATTTTAAAACAAAAAGAAAACAATAATATGTTTTTAAATTGAAATTGAAAAGAGAACAACAGTAAACAAGTTGGGAATAATTACCTTTCAATAAATTTGCATGTCATCACGAATAGAACTGGGAGTTATGTCCACCTTATTTCTGGAGTTCAATCATAAAATGTGAATCGAACTTTATTAACAGGGATCATTTTGCATGAGATAGGGGAAGAGAAATCCGTTTTTGGTAACTCGGGGAATTAAGCAAAAACAGAAAATGTTTTAATGGAGATGGGGCATTCTTCTTGTCTCCACATGATGCGCATATGAGACAAAAAGAAGGAAAAATATGTTTTGATACAGAGCAGAGAATAAATTCGAATAAAAAAAAGAGTGAAATCCGTTTTTAAAAAGGAGGAAAAAACAGATAATATCTTGGATTTTTTTGGGATTTATATTTTTCCCCATGCGCTAGAGGGAAAGAGGGAAGTTTGTTTCTTATTTTTTTTTATCTTAATTCTGCTAAACTCCCATGCGCGGCCAGGAGATAGGGGATCACAGTTTTTAATTTAATTTATTTAAAAATTCTTGTTTGTCTCCCAAGCGCGTGGGGAGAGGGAGAGCAGAAGCATGGAAGCAGGGAGGACTGCGCAGGTAGGAGAGGGAGAGCAGAAGCATGGAAGGAGGGAGGAGTGTGCAGGTAGGAAGGGAGAGAGGAGGCGTGGAAGAAGTCAGGTGAAGGGGCGACCATTGGTAAGGATGAAGTGCGCAGGGAGAAGTTAAGGATGAGGTGCGCAGGAAGAGGGAGAGGTAACATTTATTATTAAATAAAAACAGAGACTTGCCTCCCTTCATCCCATGTAAGCAACAGGGAGAAGACAAAAGGGAAGTAGGGAGAATAGAGGTGAAGAGTCGCGGCCAGTCTAGAGAGAAGAAAGATATGAACAGAAATAAAAGAGTATTAAGAACAAAAAATTGACAGAGGTTCATCTCCAGATTTCTGAAATTATCAGGTAGAATCAAATAAAATTTGAATTATTTTCTTTGTTTTTTGTATTTAAAGAAATGAAAATTATCACTGTGTTTTTTATTATAAAAATATTGAACATCTTGAACAGAAAATTTATTGAAGAACAATAGATTCATTGTTATAAAATTTTGTTTTAATATATAAACGAATATAAATAGAAACATGATGTTTTAGATTTATTCCATGATATTTAGTGAAGATTTTTATCGGATTTGTAGATTTAGAAAACCTTCAAATGAAAACTATATTCATTATCTGATCACACAAAGAATTGGAAGTTTCAAAGAAAAGATATCACAGAATAAAAATTGCTGAATGTTTTTTTTAGAATGTTAAAAGATAAAATAATTTAATGTATTTGAATATTATAGAAAAGTAAAAATGAAAATTGTTAAATCTCAATGAATGATTTTCCCTGATTCGTCATCCTCCTACGCTGGTTGTATCAACGCAACACCTCACAATATGTTGCGCCTACTCTTGCCATCGCTTCCTTCTATGCTGCGATAAACATTTACTTCACAAATCCTACCAGACGTTAGAATTAACGGTTAGAATTTGACTTCCACCAGAGCATAAACAAAACAATATAATGCTTTACTAGAGTAGAGACTCATCATAACAATTTGAACATTTAGGTGGTTAACAGTAACAGATTCAATTTTTTAGAGAATTAAAACAGAAACTTAAAAAAGAAGAAACAAATTTGTTTAGAAAGGAGGCGATGAGGGAGTGCAGTCACCTAAATTTTGAAGCCCAGCTAGGGCGCTACATCTTAACCTCCCTTCTATTCTTGACCTCAGATTTTCCTTCCTCCAATTGACCTCCACACTGCATCTATCAAAGTGGTGACCTATTGTGTACAACAATATCGGCCTCCTCAGTCACTCCGCATTTCTCCATGCCTTTGTTTCCTTTGTGCCTTCCTGAACCCTCCATTCCAAAGCATGGAGTTAGGGCCAAGTCTGTGACGCCTCCTATTACTCTCCTTACTACCAGAGGATCTATGGAACGAGTCGCTTGTCTCAGAAATTCCTTCTTTCCTTCCTTTAAAGAAAAAAAAAATGGGGATTGAGTGAATAGCGGATTTCTCAACTGTTTACTGTTGTTGGGTTGTAAATTAGGATGGTTTTGTGTATGTAAATGTTGTTTGACACATTGTGATGAGATTTTCTTGACAGCTATCAAGAAACTGCCACGTGCCGTGTCCAAAATATCTTCTTATTTGCAATTTCCTCTTGCCATGTTTATTTAATATGCGCTCTTTACTTCTATTATTGTAACCCCCCTCTGTTATTCTACAACTTTTATTTGGTTTATTAAAATTGTCACTTCTTTTTGTCCACACACTTTGCCTCCTACTATAGCACAACCCCTCACACCTTTGTATTTACTTTGCCTTAATTTTTTTTTTCCTATCCACACTCAACTGTCCCTCCATTACTGTATTTTTTTTTTCAATTTTTAAAAATCTTCACTTTTTTTGTAGTTGTACGCCCATTCTCTTCAACTCCCTCCTTTCTTTGGCTGCGGTCTGTCTATTTTTTTTGTTTTCCTCTATTAAATCTACAATTGATTTTTTATTCATGTGAAGTTGCTAATATATTAGATATCTTCAATATCCATCGTATACGGATTGTAGTTAAGTTTGAATGTAGCGATTGTATAGTGAAAAGTAACAAGGGCAAAAGCTTGAGTATTTGTAGGGCCAATTAACAATTTATGAGGCAACATTATTTTAAATTTAGGAGGTTTTCTAATCATTTGAGCAATTCCAGTAATGCCACTCCACGCATTGTCGGTGTACCTAAATTCTTTCCCAGCTAGACTACCGTTCCCACTACTACTTCAACCAAATAAAAAAAACTCTTCTAACAAATTCCTATTCGTCCTCAAATTCCTATCCGTCTTCAAATAAAGATGGTTTAGGGTTGTGATATAAGGACTATTACATAGAAATTAGGACAGGAAAAAAACTGTTGTTGGCGCCACGTATATCCTATGAAACAGGTATTTACAAATCCTTAAAACTGTAGTGTTATTTAGTTAAATAAAACTATTATTAGCCGTAGTATTTTAGTGCTAGGTGTAAAACGTAAAACGAATAGTTGTCTGTTGTATGTTATTTTAAAAGAAAGAAACATAATACTTTAGAAATCCCATATACATTTTAGCTCTAGGTTTGTGTACAAAGAATCCTATGAAATTCGCTTATTTAATCCCATAAATACTTTTCAAAGGTTTTAAATGTAGTTCAAATTGGTAACTGTAGTAGATTTCCCAACTAAAAGGTTACGTTTAGCCAAAAAAAAAATAGGAGATATTGGAAATGCATATATTTGGTATTAAATTATGATGGATTGCATTAAGCATAGGGTTAGTATTGTGTCAAAAAGTTATTTGTTAATATAAAAGACAATTTTCAGTGTATGTATTCTTTTGTGTTTTTACATTCTAAATAAATTATAATAAATATTCTAGATGAATAAATCATATAACAATTCTTAAATTAGGTAAAAAAGATGATAAAAACAATAATACAGTAATATTATATTTGTATTAAGCAATTCTATTTCTAAATACTTTTTTCTTTGGAGCAATAGTAGTTAATAAAAAAATTTGTTATAGTTTAGTAGTAATGATAATTAGGTAATATAAATTACTTCTATATATTAAATGCAATGAATAAATGTATTTAATATTTAGAAAAATGATTAAAAACAATTGATATTTGTGTATATTTCATTTATTTGGACACATAGAATAGGAAATTTAAATATATTATTTTTAAAGATTTTAGGTCAATTTTGCAGCTTTGTATTAGTTTTGTATGGCATGGATTATATATTACATGTTTGTATAAAACTATTAACATAAAACCACTTTAGTTATTAATTGGTAAAGTTAAAATAATATATTTGAAGGAAGGAGCCGTAAATTTTAAATAAATCCACTTTAGTTATTAAGAATTGTATAATTAAAATTTCTTAGATTTAAATTTTATCAAATTATTTATTTAAACAAATCTTATTTTAAAACATTCAAAAATCATAGTGAGAATGCTTTTAGTCTACTAAAACACACTATCTTTTATAACTGACTATTGTTTGAGCCCACCTATTGCTCAACTTTCAAATGCGTATAGCCCCCCCCCTCCCTCCCCGATTATAGTGAGGATGTTTTAATTCTACTAAAAATCTATCTTTTGTAAACTATTAAATGAGAATCCAACTACAACTGAACTTTTAAAATCTTAACAATGGCTTACCCGATTATAGTGAGGATGTTTTTATGTATGACAAGAACTGTTGTATTACGGTTTTCAGTGGTAAAGTATAATACCAAAGTGCTAAAGTATAATATGGAATGCAATTACTATATATAATATATCTTTTATAAAAGATAGCATATAATATTTTAATAGTATTTTATTTTATTTTTAAGGAAAATCTTCAATTTTGTTATATTTCTTTGTTTACTAGGAATCATCTTTTCTAGAAAAAATTTCAAATGTGTTTGTAAATACCATCATTTCTTGTTTTGCAAGTCTACATATCAAAGGAAAAGCTCTAATTGTAGGCACAAAGTCCAAAAACCTTCCAAGTCAAATTTGCACACTCTAGGTTAATTCCAAAAATTAGAGTCAATTATGCATCAAATTTTCATTGCAAGTCTATTTTGAGCTAATAAATAAGCAACCTACAAAATTTGAGAATGATGTAGTTTGTATTTTATTATCCTACTTCCACTACATCAATTTTTTTAATTATATTTTACTTATTTCTAATTTTAAACTATGAATACGAATAGGAAAAAATATTAAACTACACTTTATTTATTATATTTAAATAATTTTGTATTGAGAGTTTTAAAATATACTACAGTGTACATTTTTTAAAATATACTAATTTTATTATAGATATAAAGTTTCTTATTATCAAATTTATTAGAACAAATATAAAATAATTATAATAAAATACAAATACGGAAAAATATTAAATTGCACTTTATTTATTATACTTAAATAATTTTTATTCATATTTAATTCAAATAGGATACCTTATTAAACTACACTTTATTTATTATATTTAGTTTAAAGTTTTTTTAGCTATATTTTACTTATTCTATTTGATTAGATATTTTATGCAAACTTATCTCACTAGTGTACATATTTTTTTGAATATTATTTGTACTCAATTTCTATTATAAAGACTTTTTGTTATTTTTATCTTTTTTAGTCAATTTTAACACAAATATTAGGTAAAAATATAATACAAATAGGAAAAAGTATTTAATTACATTTTACTTATTATATTTAAATATTTTTTTATTAAGAAGTAACTCAAATAGTATACAGATTTATTAAATATTTTTTTATTCAGAACTAACTCATTTGAATAGTATATAGATTTATAATTATACATATTAGACTTTGTTATATTTGATCCCTTCTAAACAAATAGTTTACAAACAGTTTACAAATATAGTATAGTTTTTTATGTTTCAAGTGATATAGGATAAACTATTAAATTGCATTCTATTTTTTATATTTAAATACATTTTAATTACATTTTACTTATATAAATTTAGAATTATATTTATTAGATTTTGTTATATTTGATCTCTTCCACTAAATTCTACCCTAAATAGTCTAAAGTTTTTTAAAGTATATTTTATTTATTCTATTTGATTAGATATTATTTTCATATTATATTATATTTCTTTTAGCATTTATATTTCTATTATATTATCGATTTCCAATAGTTATTAAATTTTGAGAAACTATCTTAGATTAGCATGCAAATAAACATTTGTTAACTTCTTTTATAAATTCTTACTTATTCTTCTATGTATAAGTTTTACCATTTTTTTAGGATATTAAGCATACAGTATAATGTTTGTCATTTTAAAAATGCAATTTCATTGAGGAATGGACAATTCACATCAACCCAATGAGATTATTGAAATCTCAAGTAGTTCCAATGGCCCTGTTTTGTTGACCAACTCTTCACCGTCGATCAATTGCAATGCAACTTCTATAAGCCACATTCAAGCTTTTGCAAATGACATTACTGTTAGTTGCCTTGACTTGGTTCAACAAGCAAAGGCCACAGCTCGAAACATCCAAAGTGTGCAAGAATCTGACATACAATCAATGGAAGTTATCGTACATGAATTCCACTCAACTTGTGAGAAGTTGGGTTCCTTTTGCACTTTCCTTCGTGAAATGAAAGCAAATGAGTTTTACGAACAAGGTGGTTCTATCTACATAAAAGAAGCGTTTTAGAACTACTTGAATCATGTCTAATACACTTTTCCCATGTAACTATGTATATAGTATATGATATAACCATGTAATTACAGTTTTTACCAACTTATGGATAGTTGGATATTTTGTAAATCCCAAAAATAAATCTAAGCTTCAATATACTTACCATATAACACGCTTTTGCTTCATAAATATATACATAAATATTTACACATAATATGTGCTACTTGTTATAATATTGGAGCTTCGTTCTTGCCTTTTGCTTTTGCTCTGTATCTATGTACTTAACCCATATGTTTCAATTCCAAAAAAGAGAGGATATCTTTGATTACATATAATGAAGAATAGTAGTTTATTTATAATGTATTGTAATCCTTATCTCGTTTAACTTCATCTAATTAAAAGCTAACCATTGTGCTCACAAACATTTCATTTATAGCACTTGTTTAGTATATATCGCCAACAAATGTTATATGCCCCCTTAAATAGTTGTCTCTTTGTTGCATCTAATTTCCTTACAATAAACTATTATTATAAAGAAATCCCATTCTTCTAAAATATACCACATTTGTAGTATATTAGCTAAACTTACATAATAAGTCTTTGAGCAATCTATTGTATTTGTGTTTCTTATGCTAGTCGCTACCTTATATTTTCCTTAAATCTACAAAGATAGTTTACATTTAATGTCCTTCCTCACCCATGACACAATCCACATTAAATTTGCAGCCACCAGTAATAGGATAAACGAGTTAGGCTCATTCACTTTACACAGTTAGTATAACCTATAGTTAGATTTCCTACCTCCATTGCACCTCAAATGAATAGTGCACTATTGTTATATTCATTTATTCTAAAACACCTTTCTTCTTGTGACGTTAGCATTGAATGCATATTCAAACATTTATAGTGCTTGGAGTTTTCTTAGACAAATTAATATAGTGAACTAACTTTTTTACTCACTACACTTTCTCTCTTTTTTTTTTCTTTTCTTACCAATATAGCAAGCTACTTCCAAAGGCCAATACTTTCATATACATACTTATACAAAATCACATTTAAAGGTATTCTTCTTAAATTACTTTTACACTATGTAAATCTTTTCCACACTTTAATTTAAACCAACGGTTGCTAGTTAGCTATATTCTGTTGGCTACACAAGATATTCATTTCCTACTTCAAAAGTATGCTTTTATATGTCATTTATAGTAAGTAATAGATGCCACGTACAATTTAATTTTTCAAGGACTAGTGCGCTTTCTCGTCACAATGTATTCTTTGACTGAGAATGCAATTAAGTTGATCAATGATGTAAACGTAGAATTGCAACCCCATCTACAAGCAATATATATCTCAATGTTTGGCCATGGGCCTAAACCAACGAATCGCTATATAGTAGAACTCTCTGATGGGGTGCACAAGCAAAAGGGTACACTTCTGAAATAGTACAACCACTACATAGAATCTGAAGATCTCCAAAAGGGATCTATACTTAAGCTCACTAAATACAGGTGCCCTATTATTTGTGATTCAAGGTGAGCCACCATATGTCACTGCTCTTCTACAATATGCCAAATCATAACTTACAAATTATCATTTTTTAACCCCCTATGTCAAAATCGCGTCTTATTGATAATACTTCTTTATTGTACGCTTATAGGTGGATTGTCATATTAGAATTAGAAATCATAGGTTTGCAGCAGGATATCATTGGCCAGCCTGCCTACCTTTATGAGGAACAAACCCAACAACTACATGCCACATCTACAAGCATTGATGATAGTATTATAGTACCACAACCACCTCTTGTGACACATTATTCCTTGATCGACAATGCAATCAAGATGATGAATGCTGGAAACCTAGACTTGCAACCCCATCTACAAGTACTAGAGTTTGCACTATTTGGCCATGGTGTTGAACTGGGTGATCGAGATAGAGTGGAGCTCTCTAATGGGGTACATAAGCAGAAGGCTACACTTCCAAAAAAGTACAATCGATACATAGCTTCAAAAGAACTCCAAAAGGGATTGATACTTAAACTCATAAGCTACATGTGCTTTGTTCTTTGCAATTCAAGGTGAGCCACCATATTTCCATGCTCTTCTACAAAATTCCAAATAAGATCTTCTAGCTTTACATATTTTATCAACTGCGTCACAGTTGTTCCTACTCAAAATACTTATTCATTTAACCTTTTTAGGTGGATTGTCATCTCCGAAATAGAAATCGCATGTTTGCAGCATGATATCATTGGTCACCCTACCTATCTTTTTGAAGAAAAAGTCCACCAAATAAATATTGCAAGCTCAACTGCTCCATCTACAAGCAATGGTAACAACGATATGGTAACAAAGCCACCTACTCATAGGACACTTTTTGGATTAAGATCATCCCCACAAAACAAAGACATTCCCTCCAATATTACTCCTATTAGAAATTTGAATCCATTCCAGACAAGGTGGATTATAAAGGGTCGTGTTACCATGAAAAAACAAATGCACCACTTCAACACACATAAGGGACAAGGACAAGTCTTTTCATTTGATATTATTGATTGTGAGTACACTGAGATACGTGTAACTTTCTTTAATGAAGTTGCAAAACTTCATTACATGAATGTTCATTTTGGTGAAGTATATACAATATCTGGTGGAACAATTAAGTTAGCTAATAGGTTGTACAATAAACTAAATAGCCAACTTGAAATTTGTTTAGTTGAGGAATCTAGAATCTCTCTCTCAGAGGATGACCTTGCAATTCCAAAACATAGGTTCTCTTTCACACCCTTGAAGGGCATTTTAGCACTGAACAATAATATCCTTGTTGATGTTATTGGAATAGTCATATGTGTGGACCCAAGCTCAACCATAAGGAGGCGGGATGGGACTGAAGTACTTCGAAGGAGCATCAAATTGATAGATATCTCTTCATCTACCATTAATATTACTTTATGGGGTCCAACTATTGAAAAGGAAGGCAAACAACTACAAGAGATGTATCACTTAAAGCATGTTGTTGTACTTGCAATAAAAAATGGTCGTGTCACTGAGTATAATGGAAAGGTCATAAGCACTTTGGAAAGCACCCACCTATTTATAAACCCAAGAATACAGGAGGCAAACGAGCTCAAATCATGGTTTGAACAAAATGGCACTAATGTCACTCCATCAAATACACAACCGTTGGATGCACCTCTCATGCTGACGAGGAACACAATTGCTGATATTGAAGAGAAAATTACCAATGTGAAACAAACTTTCCAATGCACTCTAAAAGCAACAGTGCAATTCATAAAAACAAATTCAATATGCTATCCATCTTGCCCCCTTGAGTTAGATGGAAAACAATGTAAAAATAAAGTTGTACAGAATGATGATCAAACATGGTATTGTTCCAAGTGCAAAGCTACAACTGCTACATGTACCTATAGATACATACTCCAGCTAAAGATCACAGATCATACAGGAATATTATGGGTTGTTGCTTTTGAAGAACCAGCTACAAAACTTCTTGGAATTTCTGCAGATAATCTATACATGCTACAGTTCAATCCTGGAACAGAAACTAAAGCTGAGACCATAGTAAAAGGAGTGTTATTCAAGCAATTTATCTTCACAATAACAAATTCGTATGATTCAAGTGTTTCTCAGACACGGGTAAAATCAACAATCACAAAGGTGGATGAGTTAGATTTTGTTGTAGAGAATTTTCTCATCTTGGGTGGAATCACTGATATGTGCCATATTCCTAGTGTTTAGAAGTAGCTCAAGAGCTTATGTAATGTATATACAATTTGTAAGCATCTTATATAGTATACTTTTGATTGCACACATCGAATCTCAAAGTCACATGTCTATTGAAGATATTGGTAATATGCAAATAATGTGATTAATCTCTTCCACAAAATTACAAGTGTATATAACGCATCATATCATTTCTCAAATATTTTTCAAAAATAGAATGATAGAAGAACTCATACCATAAATGTTTAGCTTCTTTAATTTTGTATGTATTTGTAAATGTACATTTGATGATTGTAGTTCCTATTTCCTTTACAGATGGCAACTTCCAACCCAAAAAACATACAATCTCATAAAAGAAGTCATAACTACTATACTCAACATAAAGAAGAAATTAGCATTCGCCGTCATATGGAATGCATAGGAAAACAGACAATACAATCCAACATACCGATCTCCTTTCACTCAAACCAACACAACATAGAACCATATGAAAGTACATCCCAAACTGAAAACCTTTTTGACCAAGGATTGTCAATGTCTTCAAACCAAATTATGCACACTCTTCAAAATCAGTCCACAAGCTTACCACATCTTGAAAAACACTTTATAGAAGCTTCTAAATGATTTCGTTCAAGATTAGATAAACTATCAAACTTA
Source organism: Sequoiadendron giganteum (assembly GCA_007115665.2). Taxonomy (NCBI): domain Eukaryota; kingdom Viridiplantae; phylum Streptophyta; class Pinopsida; order Cupressales; family Cupressaceae; genus Sequoiadendron; species Sequoiadendron giganteum. The sequence continues at coordinate 88,295,875 of CM021105.1, forward strand.
CCAACGTGCACAATTTGACATGAATGTTACCCAGGAATGCACACCAACTCAACACAAAGTGGTCCAGTTTGTTTTAGATACTTTCGTGAGAAAGGAAGACATCGTTTTTCATCAAATAATTTTATGGACCCAGGAGTACAACCATACGAGCTACAAAGACTAAGACAAGTTGAAGAGATTCTTATAGCATGAGTCAATCCAATAATACAAGTAACACATGCTCGTGGCGGTCAATCCAATAATACAAGTAACACATGCTCGTGGCGGCCAATACAAATATAGTGGCCACACAATTTGTTTCCCTCAAGATATCAAGACCATAGCAAAATACTTGCCGCATAAAATTGCAAACTTGGATGTGTTGGTTGTTCGAAGAACCAATACAAAAGGTGACCATTATGACTGCTATGTAAGTAAGCATCGTGTGTGGGCTGCACTAAAATATAAAATCACATATGACCCATACTACAAAGATGTTGAGGTCGATTTTGCATCTCTTGCAGAGCTCCCTGATACAAATACAAACATTTCCAATATGCTTCATAACATAATTTCTGACAACGACAATATGGTTGCACCAAATAATGCATCGACATTTTATGCAGACCCAATAGAGAATGAGTTCACTTCCTCCTCATCATTTATGGCTAGGTTACCAACTAAACGCCATGAACTAGAAATCATAAAAGAAACATTGCAAGTTAGAGATAAAAATGATAGCATTATTGCTTGGCCAACACTTGAAACCTCACCAGTTAATGAATACAATACTGAGGGCCTTTTAGACATGGCTTTTCCTTCATTGTTTCCCAATGGTATTGCACTACATTTACAACCTCGCTATAGACAAGTTGAAATGCACGAATATGTGTTGCACCTAATGAGATTTCATGATAATAGATTTGGAAGGCATCCAAGGTTTAGATATTTTGTCTTAAACCTATTGATGCACCATCGAAGCCAAGGTGTTGCCTCTGTTTTTGTCAAGAAAAATATTGAGGATTGCTTACCAACGACCATAGACAATCTTCATCTCCATATACAACAGTTGCCTGACACTAAAATAGCCGAACAATTGATGCATTATGGATCATCCCTTAGAGGCACACGAGCATATTGGAATAAGTTTCGTGGCGAATTATCAAACATGATAAACCAAATAGGCTCCCCCACACTATTCTTCACATTAAGTGCTGCAGATACCAAATGGCCTGATTTACACCAACTATTTTCAAAAGGTAAAATGCCAACATCACGAAACAATAAAGATCGCATAGATAACATTGTTACGAACCCACATACCACATCCTTATACTTACATCAACGATTCACAATATTTCACGAAGAAGTCTTAGAGAAGCTTTACTGTGCAAAATAATTTTGGTACAGATATGAGTGGTAGCATCGAGGGTCTACGCATGTACATGGGTTCCTATGGCTTGAAGGTGCCCCGAACATGGATAAACTTGACTGGAGAAATAATGCAAATGTAGACACAGCGAAATCATTCTTTGACAAATATGTTAGTGCTTGGAATCCTCGGAATATAGGAGACAAGAGCAACACACGCCATCGGTCTTTGCAAGACAATCCATGCTTATTAAGAACACCCGAAATCTTTGCTACAAATGCACTTTCTGACTACGAAGAGCTGCTCAACCGTGTTGAAAGACACACCAAATGTTCAGAATCAACTTGCCTTCGAAAGAAAGGCAACAACATGGAGTGTCGATATAGGGCACCCTAGATTGAATGTGCCACCTCTTCATTGTGCATTGATGAAAATGGGAAAAAAACCTTCAACCCTACACGTAATGATGATAGGTTGAATATACATAGTCCAGAGATGCTTTCCATATGGAGAGAAAATATGGATTATCAACCCGTGCTTTCAAAAACACTTGTTCTAAAGTACATTGCCAAATATGCCGCAAAGGCCAAAAGAAAATCTGAAAGTTGTATTGATATGTTGACCCGCATATGTCAGAAGCAAGCACAACAAGACAAAGCACTTGCAGCTTACAGAAAATTCATGTCTGAGATTGTTGTAGATTGTGACATAGGTGCACAAGAAACATGCCATATGTTGCAAAAATTTCCCCTTGTTGTTTGCAATTGTGAATTTATGGTCCTAAATGTTGGCCAAAAAGTTTTCAATCGAATTAGGACAAACTCAAATGAAAATACATTACATCAAACTTACCTCCAATTATACATGCAACGTCCTCCTCAAATGGAAACAATCACATTTCTTGAATCTGCAAAATCATTTTCATTCTCATCAAGTCGCAAACAGTACAACTGGAAAGAAAGGAAACAAAAGGAAATTATTAGTGTCTTCCCCCGATTTACTACAATTCCAAAGGAGGATTCAGAACATTTTGAGACATTTTGCTTGAGTGAACTACTTCTTTACAAGCAATTTCGTAACATTGTTGTAGACATAGGTATTGAGAAAGAGACAATTGTTGCAAATTGGAAGCTGATGAATAGACTTAAATATAATGTGTGGCATATTGATTGTGTAATTGATGAAGAAATGAATCAAGAAGAGGAAGAGGAAATAGATAATGAAAACAATATAGAAAATACAGTACACTTGAATGAATGGGAGTTCTTATCACAATTGGGGCTTGGTACTACTGGAAATATTAATTTGCTTGATATGCTTGGAAGACGTGACTTTGACAATTGCAACAACTAGAATGACCGTACAATACCTCAAGCTTTACATGAAATTGTAGAGCATTTCGTAAGCACAAACAAGGTTACCCAACATGAAAACCCAACACCATCTAAGGTGAACGACCTCCCATATCCACTCTCCCCCAAACAACAACTCGCTCTTACACTTGTTTTGGACCATTACAGTGCTTGTGAGCTAAAACAACCCTTGCGCATGATCATACAAGGCACAACAGGAACATGAAAATCCTATCTTATTCATTGCATTAAACACACCCTTTCCCATTTAGTACCACAAGAATATAGCCCACTCCTTGTTGTTGCCCCTACAGGAATCACAACATTCAACATACATGCCTCCACTATACATTCAACCCTAAAGATTCCAATCAAGGAAATGCAACCATTGAAGGGGCAATCACTTGCAATGTTTCAACAAAACATGCAACATATAAAATACATCCTAATAGATGAAATGAGCTTTATAGGCCCAAAATTACTCTTGAAAATTGATACTAGGCTACGTGAGGCTTTCCCCCATCAACAACACTTGTGCTTCGGTGGAAGATCCATCATTCTTGTAGGCGACTTTGCACAACTACCCCCTGTTATGGACAAACCTATATATGCCTCCCACATAGATGAAAAAGCCCTATGGGAACAATTCTCTATTATTGTCACATTAGAACAAATATTTTGACAAGATGGGTGCACTCAAGCTCAAGTTGACTTCCGAAGAACTCTACAAAACATTCGTAATGCAGAACCAATTGAACAAGATTGGGAGCTACTAATGAGTCGCACAAACACAATGCTATCAAACAATGAAAACAAGTCTTTTGACCTATCAATGCACCTATTTCCGACCAATGACTTAGTTGGCACACATAACAAGAAAATGATACACCTATTAAACCTTCCTATTGCACTAAGTTTTGCAATAAAAACAAGCACTAAATCAAACATCGACAGTGATGCTGACCAACTACCCCATGAACTCCTACTATGTAGAGGCCAATGCATCATGCTAACTATGAACCTATGGACTCAAGCAAGCCTTGTTAATGGTTCTCTTGGAGAGGTTTTAGATATTGTATACATAGAAAGCTCTAAACCACCAGACTTACCATTATATTTAGTGATAAAATTTGATACTTACAATGGCCCACCTTGGAACGTACATGCTCCAACAACTATTCCAATATCACCTATATCCCTAGGTTCTCACAGACAGCTACCACTATGCATGGCATGGGAAATTACAATACACAAATCCCAAGGATTAACAATTGAATGAGCAACAATCAATATAGGTAAAAAAGAAAGACAGGGGCTTACTTTTACAGCTATATCTAGAGTTAAATCAATACATCGACTTAAGATCGAACCACCATTTTCCTTTGACTGATACTCAAGAATTAAGAACAATCCATACACAATTATCAAGAAAAAAGAAGAGCTTCGACTACGTCTTCTCTCATTATGATGAGAACAAGTACACATACATAAACACACCACTCTCTCAAAAAAAATATTAAAATTTTGCTTTACTAATTTCATATAATACATATTATTGTTTCCATATTTACATCGCATTGACAATCACATGCAAGTGGATATTCTAGAATCTTATACTACTGCAACGATTGCTTCAATCTACATATTTTTTTCCAAAGTAAGCTAAAAACCTCCCACCAAAGTCTACCAATGGTCATTTCGATGATCCAAATCCACTTCAAAATCAAATGATCCATGTCAAGAAAATGAACCAAAGCATATTGAAGACAACACCATGTAGAATCAAGATCAAGAATCCATACCATAACCCACCTAGTCCTCCATCTACCCATGAGATGCTTACTCCTAACTGTACACGTAGATGTTATGCACAAACAAAGGGTCTCCCACTCTAAACATCATTATCAATGAGAAAGATTCTTCTACTCTTACATATCTACAATCTTGCAAAACTTTTGGGATTTCTAGAAAATAAGGAATATAGATAACTCTTAAACAATAGAGGGAACTTTGTCTAGTGCAAACACAAGCATGGGGAGAATGTAGAGTCCTTATGATAAGAATTTCTATCAATGCTACAACTATTTATAACTTCAATCAGCATTCATGTATCATCCCATCCACAAATACCACCCACTCACATGCAGAATAGGGTATATCAAAGAAAGGAACAAATAACTGGCGTCAAATAATCATTGAAGAAAAATGGACAAATAAAATTCAAATGGATACCAAAAACTACATAAAAAATATCATCCCTATCAAGCTCCACTAGTCAAAGAAACTATGGGGCAAAAAATGAAAAAGGGAAGTCCATCCATTAAAAAAGTCCAACAATGTAGAAGAAAGCTTCAAGAGTGACCTACAACATATATGAAGAAGTTTCTCCCAACTGAATCACCAATTCTACCTACCACTGCTAATCGGTGTTTGGAAAAAAAAGATCCAAACTATCAACCAAACAATCTACATTGATATCTCTCAACATACACTATCCAAATTCACACTAACCGTGTGTTGACAGCAACACTTTACCATAAGGACTCTACTAGCTCCTTATAATCATGTGTGCATCTAGATGAGGCAAACTCCGATATTTACAAATAACAAAAAACACTTCATAAAACATCTATGTACACCCAATCAGGTAGAAGCATCTCACCCTATCCATATTATATCCAACACTCGATCCAACTTACCCATGATAAATTTGTTCACCCATGAACAAGCTATCAATTCCATATTCATTGATTGCCATTCATATTCCAATTCAATTTTGATCTTGTTCAACGACTAGTGTACAGTTAACACTTGCTACTAGTATATATCTTGACATGGGTCATTATCATCCGCCATCCAAATTTTGCATCCCTCATATATCCATTCATCCATTCATTTATCCATGCATCCGCCCATTAAATTCCATACACTGCTACAAACTAAGGCCAAATACTTGCATCTTGCTTCAAGAACATAATGTCATCTTAGTTTACAAATACATCTATTCTTTTCAAAGAATATATATTCCATACAATTTGTATTTAATTCAAACAAAATTGTATATATTTGGGAGTACACAAAACATGCCAAAGGTGTTCTCTATATATTACTGGCATTATCTACATAATTTGAACAAGATGGAATGAACACATTTTATGTTTACTTTATTGTTTCAAACAAGATAGAATGAACACATTGTATATTTACTTCTATATAATTCAAACAAGCTAGAATGAAAAAAATGTATGTTTACTTCTTTATTATCTTTCCATAATGTATTTTTTCTTATGCTACTTGTATCTGGGTGTATCCTGAAAATATGTATTAAATGCGCTTTGCAAAAAAAAAAAACAATGCTAAACAAGTTCTAAAGTGCATGCCACTCCCCTTCTTACTACTCCATACATTCCTATCGACGTAACCCTTGCACCCCCTCAGGTGCAAGTGCTAGTTTAACAAATACATGATCATAGTATGTTTAATTTGAATCATTTTCTTTGTTTCTTGTATTTAAAGAATTGAAAATTATCACTGTGTTTTTTATCATAAAAGTATTGAACATCTTGAACATAAAATTTATTGAAGAACAATAGATTCTTTGTTATTAAAATTTGTTTTAATATATAAATGAATATAAACAGAAACAACATGTTTTAGATTTATTCCATGACATTTAGTGAAGATTTTTACCGGAAACAACATGTTTTTAGATTTAGAAAACCTTCAAATGGAAACTATATTCATTATCTAATCAAACAAAGAATTGGAAATTTCAAAGAAAAGATATCACAGAATAAAAATTGCTGAATGTTTTTTTTTTAGAATGTTAAGATAAAATAATTTAGTGTATTTAAATATTATAGAAAAGTAAAAGTGAAAATTGTTAAATCTCAAGGAATGATTTAAAACTGTTTACGAAACAGAAGCAAATGTGAGGTTTCTATGTTTTTGAAAAGATATTATTTTATTGGAAATAGGAAAAACAAAAAAGAAAAGAAAATAAAGAAAAATATAATTACCTTGACATTAAATGAATTAAAGAAAGGCTATATTATAGTGTTATTAAATTTCATGAGCAAATGAATCGAAAGAATGTGTGCTCATTTAATTCTTGTTTAAATATGTACTTAGATTACATACTTGAGATACACCTTCTTTAATTTACTTTTATTACATTATTTTAAATATGAACTTAATGTTATTTAAGATTTAAAACTGTGAAATTATTGAATTAAAAACCATGTTTGCTTGAAAGATAAAGCGTAGTTCATGTGTTTGTGAAAGATCATTTTATTTTGAATGGATTCATGCATGCTTGATAATTGAATGTTCATGACATGTGTTTAGAAAGTTACCTTCCGAGACGGGTGCCGAATATGGGTTATTAGAGAGTGTAGTTTTGTTTTTCCAAAACTGTTTTTATTTGTCGTGCATGACATTTTACTTGTCCAAGTAATATAAAGACCATTGAAACAGATGGATTATTTATAACTCTCCACCATATCCTAGAATCGAACTTTCTTATTTCTTAAATTAATTAGAAAAATGAAAATGCTTGTGGTATTACTAGTTATACTAGGCACGCACCAGATTCCATCCTGCTTGTCGACTTCTTTTCGCTAAGCGATTCGTGCAGGGTCGGGTATTTCTTGAATGACTAAGGAAATTTCGGGGAAGTGTAAGCTTCGAGGTTGGGCGGAAAAAGCGCCTGATTCCTGTTCTCATCTTCATTATTGAAGATAAGCTATGGATTGAAGATCAAAGGATGTTTTCTTCAATTATGTATTAATGTATTCTTAATTATGTAATGTAGAGGTTAAGGCTACAGAATGCCTAAGTCTCAAATTGTAAACTTATATTACAATTACTTTTGTATCATTATCAATGTCATGTATGATGACACATGTATGAAACTAACTTGAAATATTATGAATATATTTGTCGACTTTAAGTCATTGTTATGAAGTCATTTGGATTTTATGAATTCTAATGATTGAAGTGTCGACTTTATTTTGAATATAAATGAATGTATTTAAAGTATTGTCGATTCTTGGAATTTAAAGAATTTCCGCACTTTACAAACCCGCAACAGGATGGAATTGTTGAGAGGAAGAATCGGTCTATATCGGAGGCAATAAGGGCTGTGTTGTATGACCAGGATATGCCACGTTACTTATGGGCAAAGGCATGCAATACAACTGTATACAGATAGAACAGGGTTCCACATAAGGTATTGGGAAAGATAACACTAGAGGAGACATTCACAAGGAAGAAACCATATGTCAGTCACTTCAAGATATTTGGGAGTTTGGCATATTGTCACATTCTAGGGGCTACATGTTCCAAGTTAGATAAGACTGCAGAGAGAGGGTACTTTGTGGGGTACAACGAAACCTCAAAGGCATATTGGATATTTATTCTCAGGGATAGGAGAATTATAGTTAAGTGTGATGTCAAGTTCATGAAGGACAAGACATTTAGGAGGTCCAAATATTTTCCAATAGATGGCTAGAGTGAGCAACCAACAAAAGCTCCAAGGATCGTGCAATCAGATCAGGGGTAGCAAAGCTTGAGTACAATTACTAGTACTAGCATAGGCTCTGGTGCTGAGAGTTTGAAGAGTATGGAGCAACATATGCAAAAATATAAGAGATGCATTAGGAATTCATGAAGGTTGATACTTCATCCTCTACAGTTGGCAATAAGAACCAACAGACTTATAGAGATACTCAAGAGTTTGTGGGAGCTCCTAGGATGAGCAATAGACATCAAAGACAACCAGCCAGGTATAATGACTATATACCATTATTTAGTCAGTTGGTAGATAGCGAGCCTTCCAGCTATCAAGAGGCTGCATAGGAATAGGTGTGGTGAGATGTGATGGTTGGGGAATATACCTTAATAGTGCAAAATGATGTGTGGGAGGTTGTGCCTAGACCGATAGATAGGGCAGTGGTTGGATCATGTTGGATCTATAAAATCAAGTGTGATGCAGATGGTAGCATCAAGAAATACAAGGAAAGGTGCCAAGGGGTTCTCTCAGAAGGAGGGAATAGACTACGAGGAGACATTTGCTCCAGTGGCTAGTTATACTTCTATACGAGTTGTGATCCCACTTGCAGCATAAATGAGATGGCAAATCCATCAAATGGATGTCAAGACAACGTTTTTTAATGGTGAATTGGTAGAGGAGGTATACATAGAACAACCAGAGGGCTTTGTAGTATAAAAAACCAAAACCCATGTGTGCAGATTGAAGAGAGCCTTGTATGGACTCAAGCAAGCTCCTAGGGCGTGGTATGAGCGCATTGATAGATACTTGTAGGGAATGGGATTTGTGAAGAGTGAGATGGATGCTAACCTCTACTACTTGGTGGTTGGGGGTGAGGTTCTCATTCTTGTTCTATATGTGGATGAATTGTTTTTAATAGGTTCACTGGGGCTCATAGAGAAGTGCAAAAGGGACCTAGCAATAGAGTTTGAGATGAAGGATTTGGGGCTTATGCACTACTTTCTAGGCATGGAGGTATGGAAGATAGATGGAGATATTTTCCTTGGACAAGGGAAATACTGCATCAAAATATTAAGGAGGTTCAAGATGGAGGATTATAGAGCCATGTCTACTCCTATGCTCACAAATTGGAATAATGTAGAATCATCAAGGGAGAAAGATGTAAACCCCACCTTACACAGACAGTTGATTGGATCTCTCATGTATTTGGTTAACACCAGGCCAGATATATCCTTTGCAGTAAACTCTCTTAATCAGTTCATGATTGAGCTGAAGAGAGTGCATTGGACAATGACAAAGAATGGGTTGTTGTATTTGCATGGTACAATCGAGTATGGGATCAGATATGCTCGAGGTGATGGTATCAGGTTGATAGGCTATACTGATGCAAATTGGGTAGGAAGTGCAACAGATAGGAAAAACACTTCAGGGCGCTGCTTTAGCTTGGGATCAAGAGTTGTCTCTTGGTACAGTAGAAAGCAGAAGTCCATGGCTCTGATTTTTGCAAAAGTAGAATACATAGTAGCTAGCATTGCAATGTGTGAGGCTATATGGCTTCAGAAGTTGCTAGTAGCCTTGTTTGGTTAGAGGGTTGAGACTACGGTGATACACTATGATAATCAAAGTTGCATTAGGTCATATGAGAATCCAATGTTTCATGATAATTCTAAGCATATAGACATTAGGTATCACTTCATCAAGGATTGTGTACAACGGGGGATTGTTCAGCTAGAATATACACCTACAGATCAACAAGTAACAAACATTTTGACAAAGGCATTGGGGAAGGCGAAAATCATCTTCTTCAGAGATATGTTGGGTGTCATGCAGAACACCTTCCTTGCTAAGAGGGAGTGTTAATTTATGTAGCTTGGACATGTGTCTCCAAGCCCAAGAATATTTAATTAATTAATTGGTTTTTTTGGAGACTTCTAGAAAGGAGTTAGTTAGAGTCTAGATAATTAATTAATTAATTGATTCCTCTAGAGACTTCTAGAAACCAGTTAGTTAGGGTTTGTTAGAGTCTAACTAATCTTAGCCATTGATTGAGATTAAATCGTGGCCATCATTTTTTCAATGAGAATAGTATAAAAGGGGATCAATGGGAATTTGGAGAGCACACACTAGAGAAAGATTTGCAGTGATAGAAAATAAATTTGCAATGAGAGAAAATATTTTTGCAGTAATAGCAAGGGCACAGTGATAGTGTTGGAGGCAGTAGTAGTAGAATTTCAGTAAGAGAAATTGAGAGAAGAATATTGCTAGAGTTCTACCAGTAAGAGGCAAGTAGTTTATGTGTCTCTTGATTTGCTGAATTTTAATAAAATTCCTCATCTGCAGTACTAGTTTTCCCTCCGGGGTTTTTCCAGGGATAATTTGTCCAAAAATATTGTGTTCATTGTTTTGCATATTTTCTTCTCTATTTTTGTGGTTTTATTTGTGAAGTTGCACTTGTGTTATTTTTCAATATTTGATGTGAATTAAATTTCGTCAGTCAAATAATCTATATAGGTAGGAGATTAATAATCACTAACTACAATAGAATTTTCACACAAACCTCCACCCACCACCAAACCATTATCTGTGCTTGTGCATGCCTAAGAAAATAATGTCGGCAACAATGAGGGTGATCAGTGGCGTATGGTCCTGTTCTAGCTACCCTATGTTTTACTATCTGCATTAAGGCGATGATTAAAGGTGGTAGTGGAGAAAGCTTTAATTTGGAGAACAACACAAGCATGAATGCAAAACATCTTGTGGAAGGAAAATCAAAGTTGTAATATTTTATATTAAATAACAACTCCCCTGCCAAAAACTGTGGTGACTGAAAACCAATAATTATTTGTAGTTTAAGACGTGAGAGAGGTTTACAAGGCAAATGTGGATTGACAAGTCCACTTATAGAAAGCCTATGGACTAATTAGTTTAAAATTGATCAAAACTAGTTCTTATGCTTTATCTAAATCACCTACCAATCTAGTACTACATAATGTTTGTTTAAATATTAAAATTCCTTAAAAAACAAATTTAAGAAGACTATTCTTTCATTTAGGAACTTTTGTTTTAAAAATTTAATGGAAAATATAATGGAATAATAAAACATTTGCTTATTCATTCATATACGTTAAGTTAGAAATTTAATTAATACATAGGAAACTAGGGACAATATAATACATTTTTGCTTATTTTTGGAAGTTCTTGCATTTAATAAAATTTGTTCGCTTTGAGCTAAGGGATATTATGCATGTTCTTTAGTTTCATTGAAACTAAAGTTTAGTGATTCTTACCATCTTGAGTTAAAGAATAAATATCATTATTTAGGTTTCATAAATAAATAATCTTTATTAGCACTGATCATTGGCATAGTACTATTGTAATGAGTTTGGAGTTTTTTAGTTAACTAGTTATTAATAATTTAGTTTTTAATCAATCAAAAACAATATTTAAAAAAAAAAAAAAAAGTCATTTTGTAAAATATTTAATTTTACAAATTATAAAAATTATTTCTTGTGCATATGATTGGTTAAAAAGTTGTTATGGACCCATTTGTAGGGAAAGCAACCTAGAAAAGTAAGGTAAACATTTTTTTAAAGAATGATTTTTCATTTTTTGCTTTATATAGTCATTTTCATTAAATCTTTCTAAAATAAATAAAAGTTATTTTGATTTTTTTAAAGATTTTAATTGTTATTTTTTTATTAAAGAAAATTTCACAAAAATCAACTAACTATTTTATAGAGATTTGGATTCACACTATTAAAATAATAAAATAAAACAATTTGTTTTTATTCTTTTCATTAGACTAATATCTTTGTTATGATGTTTTTAATATTTTATGGTATAATTTAATTATATATGCTCTCCTTCTTCTTTTCATTAATAATTTTTTTTCATCATATATATTTTTATATTAATTTATATATATATAGGTTCTCCAAAAAAATTATAACCTATAATATATAAGTATATAACCTATTCTAATATAGATAATATTAATTTATATATATAACCTATATTAATGTAAAATTTATATATATTATTTAAGGTAATATTTTGTAGGTAAATAAGTTAATCTAGATTGTGTAGGTAATATATTATTTTATATTACACATTTATGATAGATTATTTTATTTTATAGGTTCTCCTGTAATCTATATTTATATATATTATATAAATTATTATGATTTTATCTATTTATATTAGTATATATTATAGGTTATATATATTATAATCTATTATATTTTAACCATCTATTTTTTTATTTTAATTGAATCTTTTATTTAATATTTCAATTTATATTTTTATATATAATCTCATTTTTTTCTTTTGGTTAAATTATTATTGTTTTAAGTTTTAGTATATTTTCTTTTATATCTTCATTTCTTTTAATAATTTTGGTAATTGTTCCTCAATCATTTATTATATAATTCATCTTTATATTTCTCTTAGAATTATTTATTCACTGTTTGAGATATTTAACCTTTAATCTTTTTTCATCCATTTATTTCATCCATTTATTTGTATTATATCATATTATTATATTATTCATTCTTCTATTATGTCTTAATCATTGTTTTCCTATTTTCACTTTTACTTCATTTTTCAATCGCCTCCCTCCCCACCCTCTCTCACCATTTAACTCTTCTTAAGGCCATTTCTACAATCATATTCTTCATTATCCTCTTCCTATGATGAATCATTGAATTAGGGTTAGGGTAAGGTCATTAGAGTTATTTATTCATTGTTTGAGACATTTAACTTTAACCTTTTTTGATCCATTTATTTGTGTTATATCATATTACTATATTATTCATTCTTTTATTATGTCTTCATCAAATTTTCACCTATTTTCATGTTTATTTCATTTTTCAATCTCCTCCCTCCTTACCCTCTCCCACCACTTAACTCTTCTTAAGATCATTTCTACAATAATATTCTTCATTATCCTCTTCCTTTGATGAATCATTTAGTGGTTCAAAATGTCAATTCAAAATAGCATACATAGTTTAATCTAGAAGTTTTTACTCTATCATTCATGGACTTTGAAAAAATCACCATCTATAATCATTCCTTAATATTTAACAATTATTGATTTGAATGAAGAGATATAGTTGCACTTGTGTCTCCTATGAATCAAATCTGATAATTTAATATAATATATTTTATTTTTTAATATATATATTAAATTAAAAATAAATAACTTGTAATTAATAATCATTTTAATATATAACAATTTTATATTAATTATAAGAGAAGAAATATTGCCAACATGTAATATCTAGCTTTTAATGGTTTTTAGTATATATTATATTTATAAAATTTATTTAATATATAATAATTCGTAATATAACATTTATTAAATATGGTTAATTCAATTCAAAATATGCGTGGGTGGGAGGAAGTCGGCTCTACAACGGGCAGATGTGAAGGCTGCGTCGGTGGACTCGGCTCTTGCATCTAGTGTCTGCCACCATCAACTGGTTCATCGATTTGCTCTGCTTCGGGTAGATGGGAAGGCTGCGGCTGTGGCCTCGACTTTGTCTAGGGATGTGGACGGGCTTTCTGCTCCTGTCGTGGACGTTGTGCCAGTCCCTTTGGGTGCTCTGTGTTCTTATAAGGGTTTGTTCACTGCATCCTCCTCTGTGCTAGGTTCAGAGCTTCTTGTTGATTGCGCTGGCCTCATTTCTGTTGGGGGATCCACTGGTCCGACACCTGGTTCCGGACTCTCTTCCGTTGGGGGCCCCTCTGCCCCGTTGCCTAACCTTGGTCTCTTGTTTGCTGAGGACCCCATTGCCCTATTACTTATGACTAAGATTGCTTATGGGCTTGCGGGCTCTGCTCCTTCCCATCGCTTGGTTCCTGCTGCTGCTGCGGGGAAGACCATATCCTTTTCTGATGCTGCTAGGGGGGTGCTCGACCTCCTTCTCTTGCTCGTAGGTCCCTACCCTGTGCTCGGGATTTCCTTGTGGTCGTTTGTGGTCTTGAGATCGTTGAAAATGAGGATTATTACTTGAAAACGGGTGTGGTCTGCAGATTCAATGGCCTTTGGCCCTCCCTCCCGAATCTCCACGATTGGGTGTCAGTTTCCTGGAAGCCTTTGGTTGTGGGGGAAATCGAGCTCTACCCTTGCGCTAGGGGTTTCATTATTGCCACCTTTGCCTCCCCTCTTGAGCGGAATAGTGTTTTGGACAGGGGGTGGATGTGGGGTATTCATTCTTTTTCCATCAGGCCCTGGTCTCATTCTTTCAACCCCCTTACGGGGCGGTTGAACACTAAACCGATTTGGGTTCGTCTGCCTAATCTTCCTCTATAGTTATGGGAGGAATCTTGCTTTGAGGCCATTGGCAACTCCATTGGTCGATTCATTTTGGTGGATTCTACAATTCGGGAGTTTGGACATACTACGGTTGCTCGGTTACTGGTTGATATGGACATCTCCAAACCTCTCCATGGGGATGTGGTTTTGTTGGTGGAGGATAGACCTTGGAAGCAGCTCTTGGACTATGAGGGTCTCCCCTTCCGATGTAGGAGGTGTTTTAATGTGGGCCATTTGGTTGCTGCTTGTCCTCTTGTCCGCCGCAAGGGTGCTACAACTTGGTGGAAGGACGCTCTCTTGGACCACCTCACGGTGGGCTCTTCTCCAGATTCTTCTTCTATTGAGGAGGACGATCTTGTTGCTCCTCTCTTGACCTTCCCTTCTGAGGATCCTCTTTCAGATCAATCTGCTGACGTTGCTCTGTCTGTCTGTTCTTCTGCTGCTGTTGTCGCTGCTCTGTCAATCCCGATCTACCCTTTGCAAAATACCACCTTGGTTCCTATGGTTGACTCAATCTCTGTTTCTCCGTTGTCGTCTCCTTCTTTGCTTGGTGGCTCCTCTCCTGTGGTGTCAGGGGTGGAGCCGCTCCTCTCTCTTTCCCCGTTGGTTCCTTGTTCTGAGCCCCCTTGGTCGGTTGTCCTGCGGAAGAAGAAGGGACTCCCCCATTCTGTTGCTTCTTCTCGTCCCCAGACTTGTGGAGTCAGCCTAGACCCCTATGTTTCTGAGTTTGCTTAATTTCTTTGGGTTTCTATAGTTGTTAGTCAGTTGTTGCTGGTTTTTCCTCTAGTTCAAGATTCTTCTTGAACTTTGTTTTCTTTTGGCCTTTGAGCCCTGTGTAAAGGGTACAACACCCTGTAAATGTTGCTTAACTTTTCAAAAACATTTATTAAATACATGTTATTTATTTAAAAGTTAGTGATAAAAATTAGGCTTATAGTTATGGATAGTGTTACTATCATAGTTAGGGTTAGAGATAGGTCTAGGATTAAGATAATGGTTTAAAATTTATTGTTAGGGTTAGGGTTAGGTCATTAGAAATTCTATTTAACAATACTAAAACATTTTAATTAACAAAACTTACATTTACTTTTATTCACATTAATAAAACTTACATTTAATTTTTATCAAATCTAAAAAGCAATAATTATAATACTATTAAGACAAGTACTAGCCACTATGTGACACTTGTTTAATTTATTTAATATAAACATCTTAGTTTTGGAAAGATGTATTAGAATTTAAGTGGCTTTTTATCTTAATGCATTAGAATTAAGTATTTTTTATTTTATTAGTTTAAAATTTAATTGTAAGTACTTGAGTTACTAGTTGTTATTTGTATTTGTAAAGTATAGGTTCTTTCGAATCAAATAACTAATATTTGATTTCAAAGGAGGGACTTAGTCAAATGATAGTTACAAATTTGTTGAGATTATCATTGCATATATATGTTATAAATTTAAGATATTTCACATGGTTTCATTTCTTTATGTCAGTTTGATTTCAAAATATTAGGGAATTACATGTAAATGGATAGCAATGGTTATTTTAGTTTAAATTTAATTATAAATGTTATGGAAAATGTGGGTAATCATTATTTTAATTTATTTAGTCCTTTTCTTAAATGTTATAAGATTATACATGCATTATTTATCAAACCATCAAAATAAAACTTACAACTTATGAGTAAGATATCTCTTAAGAGGGATATGGGCCCAACTAAGAAATGATCTTGCAACTTAGGATGCATTTCTCTCATTAATAATCAATTTGATAATATAAAAATGAAATTAAGGAAACAAAGCAAGTTGAAAACTATAAAGCAAAGATTAATCTTGTTAAAGATGAGATCCTTGATTTGGCTTAGGTTTCAATAACTATATCAAGTCTTGAATAACGATGCAACTATCAAACTTATCTATTGGATTGATAACCATCTTATACTCTCAACTTGCCTATAAAATGAATATTGGTGATCAAAAAATAAGATCAACTCCTAGATAACCCTCAAATTAACTATACCTAAAATGAGTACATTTATTTTCTATTTGTTCTCACCTCGCCTATAAATGGATCTTAGTGATAAAAAAGTAATAAGTTTCTAAATAAAGATGGAAATCCCTCAAATTAATTTTATCTAAAATAAGTACATTTATTTGTCGTATGCTCTCACCTCGCCTATAAATGGATCTTGGTGATTAGAAATAAATAAATGCTAAATTGAAAATAAAAACAAGTACATTTATTTGTCTTTCCGTTTAGCATTCATGCAATCTTCAACTCTTTTACCTTCTTCACTTTTCACTTTCAAACTGGAAATAGTCTCATTAGATTGCTTAAGCTTCTCATTTGTTTCCTTGATTCTATCTGTAGCTTTCTTGAGTTTCTCTCTCAATTTCTCAATATACTCATTTGCATCACCAATATCCTTTTTTAGATCTTTTTTCTTAGCTTTTGCTTTATTCAAATCATCAAGGGCTGATTTGAGTTCTCCTTCCATGCCAACTATGCAATCTTCTTCATTAAATCCTCCAGGGATAATCTCTTGTATAGAATAGGATACTTCCTTGTAGCCATGTGTTCAACTCCAAGATCTACCTTAGCGGTCTATGCAATTGAAGGAACCAAGCTTTGATACCAATTATTGAACACCCAAAATATTGAGAGGGGGGTGAATGAGTATTCTTAATAACTTAACTATTCATTCAATGCATCACATTAAACTTGCAATAATGGAAAGGAACATTGAAAACATGCATCGAATCAAAGAACACAAGAACACCAAATTTACGTGGAAAACCCAAAGAGGGAAAAACCATGGTGAGGATTAGCTCACAATATAGATATTGTAACCAATTACAAAGTTTGATATAGTTGGTGGTCTCACTATCCAAAAGAAGAAAGGCTCACTACCGATGGCTCATTGCCAAAGGGCTCACTTCCCAAAATAAAAAGATATAGAAGAAAGGGTGGCTCACTGCCAAATTTGAACTACTAATATTGCATCTGACCTATGTTGAAGGTACAATTTTACTAAAGCTCAGAATACTAACTTAGCACACTTCATGCTTCTCCTTAAATCCAATTTTAACTTCTTGACTCTGAAGCTCACACACTTAATTATTTCATATCTCTTCATGCATCACACAAGGAATCAACCTTATATATACCACAACCAACCAAAACATCAATTAGGTCAGCCCAAAACATGTATTGTACAACACTCCATCTTGTTAGCTCAAAACTCAACCATACACACCTTGCAAAAGGAACTAACACATTAAGATAGGTCAACATGACCTATAATTACTCCCACGATTCCGCTTCTTACTTAACTCAACTCCGCACAACCTCAAAATACTTAGGTTGGCTCCACAAGTGAAGTAACAATAGAATGAACCACTTGTTCACACACAACTTGGCACACGATAACCCAAAACACTTTTCACTTGGAGAAAAAATACTATAGGAATCCTCAAAAACTTTTGCAAATCCGCATACCAAAATTTTTATTAACAATGGAATGCAGAACATTTCAATTAGGTACTCTGTCACAGTTATACTGGCATATCCAAAGCAATACTTTGTCATTGATATCTTCAACTATGAAAGACATCAGATCATGAAACTTTGGATTTAGAGTCCTCCAACACACACCATCATTATCTCAACACTACATAACCAGAGTTTTCATGGTGGATCATTGTAGACCAAAAGATTGGTTCTCTAAGCATTGGAAATGCATTCTGAACTTGGGAAATTATCCAATATGATCTTCACCAAATCAAAACCTCTGCATCTTTACCATAGATTTTCATCCATAATGGGTTGCATCAATAACAACACCATATAACATCATATGCTCATCAATCTCTCCATTCAACTCATGTTTCCATCACACAATCTTTAAGGACAAACATCCAACAATCTCCCCTAATAAGTTAGGTTTCCAACATGGCTCTCTCGAATAGGTTTGTAGCCAAGCAGTTCTTGAGGTCATCTTTAATCCAATCCAAAACAATTGGGAAGAGGGTCTTCATCCTTTTCCTAATCAAATAGTAAGGTTGAGTTTGGCATACCAACAAGGTACTATAGATTATGAATGGTTCAAAAATGATGTCTTTGTTAGATGGATACTCAAGTTACAAATTTTTTTTGTTGAAGTATGAGAACATAATAAAAGAAAAATCACTACCAAATGAGATATGTTTTCATATAGAATAATGTATTTTGGTTTGATCAATGCAAGATCTAAATTTAAACGAATAATGGAAAACCTTTAAATATTTGATTGGTAAGTGCATAGTCATATACATGGATGATATAGATTATATATTTTTTAAATAAAAGGAATATCATATTTAGATTTAACGAAAGTGTTGCACCAATGTAAGAAATTTAGAATTTTATTGAACTTGAAGAACTACATCTTTGGAGTCATTGAAGGTACACTCCTCGACCATGTCATATAAGAAATAGGCATATCCATTGATTTGGATCAATTAAATTTTATTCTAAAAATATTTTTACCCAATCATGAAAAGAAGTTAAAATCCTTGGTAAGATTAATTTTGTGTAAAATCTTATTACTAGATTTATAAACATTGTTAGACCATTAAATGATATGCTAAAGATATATGCTAAAATTGAATGGAGCACTAAAGCTCAACAAGAATTTGAATAAATAAGAAAATAAATTTGCAAACATTTCATAATTGATTAGTCTTGATTACTTAGAGTCCTACATTTACTCTTTTTCTTCAAAGAACTCATTTGCTACTATTTGGACACAATGAAAAGAGGTAGGGGAAAGACCCATTGCAATTATGTGTGAACCTTTCAAAGATGCCAAGTCAAGATATACATACAATTACAAGCAAGTGTATGCATTAGTTAGAGCTACGCAAAAAGTTAAAACATTACATCCAATGAAGCAAGGTGTTTTCCTTAGTGTCTAATCAAGTGGTCAAGACAATGCTAATGCAAAGTGAGCTAGGTGAATAAAGAGTTTCATATATTGAAATCTAGCTAATAAATGTAGTAAGCAAACAAGGTTTAAGTAAATCCATAGTTTAGGTAGATGTGCAAATTATTTGTCAACAATACGTAGTAAGGCCAATTAGAGATGGCGAATGGTATATTGATATGGTCCTTCACTTGCTACACAATAAGTGTCTTGATCAGTTATATGCCATTCATAAAAGCAATTTATGCCTCAATAGAAATCAATATATGATAAAATCATGTGGGAATTTATTTGGCATGTTTAAATAAAGAAGAGGCAGTTCAAGTCTTGAAATATTTTCATGGAAGATATGGTAGAAGACATGGTTTAGGACTTGCTACAACACATCTATTTTTAAGAGTTGGTTATTATTGGTCACATGTTTTCAAGGATACACATGAACATGTATAAAGAGAAAAACCCATCCATGCCCTTATACCTTGTTATTAAGGTTCACCCCTTTTACCAATGGGGCCTTTATTTTAGAGGTGTTACTAAACCACATTCTTCTACAATTCATAAGTTTATACCTACAATTAAAATGTCTCAAGATGATCCTATCCCTCAGTGGATTCTCAAAGAGTGGAAACAAATAGAACATGGTCAAATTACTGAGTATCTTGGAATTTCATTTGGTATGAGGTTATTTCTTACCAATATGTGGAATTGACATTTGAATAAACTTAAAAATAAATTATCTAATTAGGGTGAAATATAGAAAAAGTAGGTGGATTACCAAAATGGGATTGACGAACCACTTAGGGGTCTATTTATCCTTCAATTTGTTAGGAAATGAGATCCACACAATGAAATTACTATCAACCCTTAGGTGAATCAAGTTAAAGTGTGAATCTACATATTTCCTTTTTTTGCAAGGATGGGGGTCTTGATCAAAAAACACTTTGGGGAGAAAAACTAAAAATAGAAAACTAACTCCAAAATACAATCTACAACTTGGAATAACTAGATGAAACTCAAAATAAGCAGAACTAGAAATTAGAGAAGGGAAAGATGATGTGTACCAGTCACCAAAAGTCAATTTTTGAAGCTGATCTGGGACTCATTTTCCCAGGGGCGAATGGGTTCTGAGTTAGGTTTTTTTTGCAGCTTTCGGGAGTCTTTGCTATAGATCTGGATCTTCCAATTTGCCCAAGTTTCAGGTTCGGAAAGCCAGAAATAAATTCTGCAAGTGAGTTTCCGTGAGATGACAAATTTTACAACTTCTTCAATTTTGCTCTTCAAGATTTCTTCCACCTAAATCTGCAAACACATATGAAGAGGGAAAAATGTTTTTTTTTAATTTTTGGTGAATGGGGGTTTGCCTTGCCCAAACCCTGTTTTGGTAATCAATCCTTGAAATGCAATAAAATAGCATGAAAGGAAAGATGAATGAACAACTCAATGTCACAACTCACCAAACCCTTGAATAAACCTTGGAATGTAAATTTGTAACTTGCATGAAATGGCTTCAATGGTTGTGGATATTGAACCTTAAATATTGACTTGATATAATGCTTTGAATGCTTGTATGGATCATGAAACCTATATCACCATATTAGCTCCAATAACATGCATGATGCAAGAATACTTTGATGTGACAATTAGATCTTGATTGTTGCAATAAATATTCAATAAATCCACTCTTGAATGCCTTGAATTTCTCTTGAAATGCTCTCTAGATTGCTTAAAAACTCTTAGATGAAACTTAGTGAAATGACCTTATATTTATAGATATGTATCCTTAATTTCCCGAAATTCAAATATCACAAACTGACATTTGAATATGGATTTGAATATGTTAAAATACCCCCAAAAACATAATTTAAATATAGGTCCTAGGTCTAAGGGAGGACCCATTCACCCATGGGCGAATGGGTCCTAGGCCCCTAACCCTAGGACACCATTGCTTAATGAGAATTGTTATGTTTTAAGGCATTAACGAATGTCGGGTTTCCTCTTCAGAAAATGTGATTAAATAGGCTTGGATTTGAATTAAAGGGGCCAAATAAGGCCAATTAATCTCAATTAATTAAAGGAGCCCTTTAGATAAGTGTGAAAGTGTAAAGAGGTACACTTTACAACACCAAAATAAGGCACAATTATCTCCAAATTAATATTAATTCCAAATTAAGTGTAAAAATGTAAAAGGGATACATTTTTCTACATTACATAGGGTAATAAAATTCTTTCATTGATAGGGAAACTTTAGATGGAAAATACAAATCTTCTAGCCACAGATGTTTACTTCTCCTCTCATTGGATACCATTAAACAAAGGATACAAAGACCTATGTAAAATAATTTGGCACTTCATTTGGACTAAATGGGATGACACTATGGGTTGTAGAGCCATCTCTTGATCACAATGCATACAATCTAAAACCAAAGGTGGACATAGAATTGTAGATCTTAAATTTAAGGAATATGGTAATTTGTTAAATGATTCACTATATGCATTGAGATCAAGATATGACTTTGCTATTAATGTGAAATTTTTTAAGGGAAAGGAAATTATGTCTAGAAGTAATGAGGATGATTATAAATATGAGGAGCTTCTCCCTCAACAAGAAGATGAAGGTTTGGGGTAGGACTTCTCACATGATGATTTTGAGGAGAATGTGTAGGAGGTTTATGTGGATGATTAGGGAAAGGATGGTGAGGACTATGAGGATGAGAAAGAAGGGAAAGATGAGGAAGATAAGAGAAATGAGAAAGAATATATAATGTTGAAGATAGTGAGGAATTTGAAGAGGAAGAGAAAGATATGTTTGAGGCAGAGAATATTTTTGTTTACGCTTCTCAAGGTAATGAGGGAGGTAAGGAAAGAGTTGATGACATGACTTCTTCTTTGGACAAAGAGTAGGGTGAGAAAGCTACTATTGATTATAAATAATATTATGATGATAACGTGGATACTATGGGCATTGTAAGAACAAAGTTAACTGATCATAAGAGAAGAATGGGGGAATTGGAGAAAAATATGGAAGCAAACAACTATCAAGAAAAAATGAAGAGAATGAAAACAACCCTTGGAAAACTCATTTCTATTATTGGAGGTATAATGAAGAAAGTTGTTATGGGGACTATTTCCATCCAATCTAAAATTAGAAAATAAAAGAAGAATCAAGCCAAGGACAAAGACACTTAGGGAGCGATTGACAACAATAAGAAAGTGTTGCACAATTAGGATAAATATGCTTGGGGGTAGTGTCTTGACTCATTGCTTGAATAGTGGAACCTTGGATGCTACTGTTGTTTCTGGTTCTCTAGTGCTATCTATTATTAAGTTAGTTGTATTTTATTTTCTTGGTGTTATTGTTTTATTGGGCTTGTGTGCCCTCTTTCTATCTTTTAAGGTTATGTTTTGAGTTGTTTTTGTTACAAACTTATGTTGTTTCTGGTTCTCTAGTGCTATCTATTGTTAAGTTAGTTGTATTTTATTTTCTTGGTGTTATTGTTTTATTGGGCTTGTGTGCCCTCTTTCTATCTTTTAAGGTTATGTTTTGAGTTGTTTTTGTTACAAACTTATGGGATCAGGCCCTTTCCCTTCTTATTTGTTAAAAAATCTATTAAAGATGATGAACCATGAAAGATTTTATTGACATAGACTTAATAATTTGTTGTAGTTAAAAGAAAGGGGTTAGAGAATAATTAGCTAGGTAAAATTATCCTTACACCGTACTTTGAAATTAGAGCCTCATTTGCATATTCAATCTATTTGGAAATCATGGCAAAAATATGTCAATTTTTAAATTAGAAGGAATCTTCATTACAACATAGTTTTATCTTTGCCTCTTCCTCCATTTGGGGGGACAAGCATATCCAATTTGAAGAAAAACCACTACCCTTAGTATTTTCTAGGCAATCTTATCATTTGTTCAAGAAAGGTGTTAGACAATTTAGTTAGATATTGGACTTATCTTCTTTGCAATGGTCCTCTTGATTGGACATCAAAGTTTGATTTAAACTAAATAATAATTTCAAGCAATTCCTTCTTTTTGTGCAATCCCTAGTCCCACCCAATTTAGCTATTAAAGTGTGCACTTTATTATCTTGTAATTTATTGAAGGATTGACATTTATTTTCTTCCAAGCACTACTCATTCTTCTCCTTACAACAAATATATCTTTGTCTTCTTCCCAAAATATCCCTAGTTCCCCACCACAATATTAGGTTGAAGTGTATATTTAATCATAAATATTGGACCAGATTGAGTATATAAATTTGGAAGTCCAAGGCTAATTTAGTTCTCAAATGCCTGCTTTAAAAATATTGCATTACAAACCACTTGATTATAAGAGATTAAGATGTATACTCAAGCTCAACTAGTTAAATGCATTTTTCTCATGCTGATGAAAATATGAAACACTTATTTAAGGCTGCGTGTTTGCAAAAAAAAAGCAATGGCTGGTTATTTTTTATAAATTTATCTTATTTTATTTTATCATTATTTAAGTTGAAAAAGATTTTATGTCTAATAGGTTTGAGGAATAATGTGATTGTTGATTCAATTAGACGCGATATCCTTCTACATTTATGAAAAATTAAATATTCAGCTATATTTTCTAATTCCTTTCACTCAAAAGCATTTTTGTTCTTTAAAGAATAACAAAAGAGTTGCTTGCCATTTGAAACAGATCAATATCCAAATCAATCATCTCCAAACTAACCAAAAAGTTTTTACAAAACAACTTCAACAGCAAATATGACTACCCAACAAGTTTTTACAAACCGACTTCAACAGCAAATTTAGATCACCGATATTCCTGAAATATTATACAGTCATAGTTGCTATTGATAAGGTCCTCATTATTTGTTGTCACTCATATAGTTTTCCTTATTGTTGATGATGTTTTGGTTCCTGTCTGTAGTTATCTATTGGTTACTATGGTTTATATTCTTATGACTATGAATCTTTGTATTCTTTTATGATCTCTTTATAATGTATTTATTGATACTGTATCTCTCATCACACTTCTTGTAGCTGCATATTTCTATTATAATTTGCTTTGTTCAATGTTTCATAAATAAAAATCCAGACGTTAAGCATAACTACTTTAAAGAAATTTGAGCCCAGTATAATTTGGAGATTCTCAGAGCATCAATTACCTAAAAGAAGTCTATGAGCCCAACACAATTTAGAGATCTTCAAGGCATACATTGCCTAAAACGTTCATAAACCCAATATTTTAAGGAAAATTTACTGGAAAAGTATAAAGATGCTCCTAAGAAGAAATAGTTTAGAGAAGAGGGAAAGCAGATTTAAATCTTCTGATAGTTTTAAACTATTCTGGTTATTGCCTAATAATTTTACAACAAAGTTGACCAAGAAAAGCTACCAAGAGAAGTTTTATGTTTCTTAATATAACATTGTGATTATATATCCATTGCATCACTCATACAGAATAGCAATCTAATCAATTACCATATACTACAATATATGGTAGCATACCTGACTTCTCTAGTGGATTTGTGAACCCCAATTATTTAAGCCTAAATATTACAAGATCAATAGTTTCTTTAGCCCAACATGCAACATACTTATGCTATGCCTCACGTTAGATTCGGTGATTGGATTCAGAATCTGGAGGAGATGAATCCAAGCCTAGATCATGAGAATGCAGCCATTCTGCTAGTGATGTGGGAGATGAAGAAGAAGACCCATCTTGCACAAATCCATTGTGGGAATAGTAAAGAGTAGTCAACGTCTCCCATCCCTTCTGGGTAAGATGGTACCAATCAAAAAACAAATATCTCTCTGGGTGTTTGCAGACATGAAACAGAGGCTTTCCTTCTTTATCATAAAGACCACATCCAAGATAGTTCATTGGACTTTGGCGTGAAGAACAACAGGATTTATTTACCTTGTGGATTCCTGGTCAATAGTACACAAAAAACAGTCAGCCAGTTTGTTTAACACTAATATTATATTGAAACTATTGCTAGAATTCAGCATGTCTCCTATATTTTACCGTGTGCATTTGGATTGGAGATTGCAAGAGAGAAGGCTTTAAATGTATCAAGGATGAGGAAGTTTCCATCTTCAAGTTTCGCCAGCTCTGAAACGGCTCCTGATAGATATTCGTTGTGGGCAGACACTAGATCCATTGTTGTATTCAAGCATACTGACCCAGCTTTAAGATTAGCAGGCAGACAGTCAAAAGGCATGACATTTGATACTAAAAAATTCCGAAACCCAAGCTTATAAAGCTCTGTTAACTGCAATTTCATCTCTGTTATGACACTCTTTGCAAACTTCGTTCTTCCCTGCATACACCCATAGCTCAGAACTCTATTAAATGGTCAAACTTTTAGATTCTTCTAAATCATGATAAATAAAAATGTCACACTGGCATGTATTCTAATTTCTTACCACTTGTGTAAGATTTACAGGAGCATAATCATTTCCCATCACAGTGACGAGGACTATGGAGTGACTGAGGTAACTAGAACCATATTTCTGTGACTTAATAACGTCCTTGAAAAACCCAACTTGGGCGCTCAGCTTTGGAAGTCCATATGTGTCAAAAACCCCACTTCCTGCTACTGCAAAATTTATGCCTTTAGATGCTGTCATGTTACGTGTTGAATCATTTAGCAGGCCGTAAGGGACTGGAGATGGAAGGCCTAACATTTGGGCTGCATAA
Source organism: Sequoiadendron giganteum (assembly GCA_007115665.2). Lineage (NCBI taxonomy): Eukaryota > Viridiplantae > Streptophyta > Pinopsida > Cupressales > Cupressaceae > Sequoiadendron > Sequoiadendron giganteum. The sequence goes on from CM021105.1 coordinate 88,322,054, forward strand.
ATCAGAGAACCAAAAAAAGCCTTAGATATTGTTTTGACCTCTATATATAGAGAGAGAATTATAATGTCCAACTACATGGAGATAGTTCAGGCCTTTCAATTTTATTACCCATAAAATCACTCTGAATTTTGCCAGAAGAGAACCTTCCATATGGGTGACCAGGCCAACTAACACCATAGGGATATTTCCATGGTGAAAGAAAGCTGGAATTAGGAATGTTGCCAGTGTCTACAGATGAGTCTCCAAAAACAAAAAAAGCAGTTGCCTGTTCTGCACTACAAATGTCTGCATACAATACAATATAAAACCAACACAAATCCAATCAAATAAACATTTCAGCTACATACAAGGTACTCAACAGTCAATTCATAGGCTGTGCAATGCAGTGAGTAAAATTACCAACTTCAGAGAGCATGAAAATTGCACTGAATGCCACTAGCAATGATAGAATTTTTCTTTCCATAGCTTGCAGTTTTCTAATCAAAATGCCAAAGGCAAACTGGGTATCAGAACCCTAAACAATGCAAATGGAATTGGGTTACTCCTTATAAAAAAATTATCAAACCTATTTATTTCTTACATTTTTATTTTATTTTTGATGTAGATTTTCACCTGAATGAAACTTCATTCCCACATGTTTGAGGTGACTCTCTATAGGCCTTCCAATGGTACCTGAATTGACTGTTACCATAGTTTGTCCATGAAATATTTACTGTACACCTACTTTAAGGAGGCAAGAAAAGATGGGTCTGGTTGATTTCTATAAATAAATAGTTAAAAAGGCTAAAATTTCTTGTCAGAGCTTGTGTACAGGGCATGCACTGCAAATTCGAAATGCGCTACCTAGCAATACACACATGGAAAAGTTCCATTAGTTCGTGGACTTTTTTTTATTGATGAGCACTTATGAGGGTATATAACTGCAATGCATTTTGTAGATGCATCCCAACCATCTAGTCCGTGTTTCCTTCATTAAACCATAGAGTTCGCTTTCAGAAGATGGGATTGGGTTTGCTATGGAGGCCGTGTATTTAAGAACAGGCTGACATTGTAGGTGGCTTTTAAAAGGATCGGTCCATTGGGTTAATTTAAAGAATTTATTAGACATAATGTCTCCACTGTCCCTACACACTAGAAAACAAGTTTGGTTTAGTAGACTTTAAAGAGGAGTGTCGCTTGGGCCACCTAGAGTTTTAAAGACACCAGAACTAAAAAATGATTGGCTTGCAGGGCACGATTAAAGAGATGGATTTGTATTGATGATTTAACTTAGTTTAATTTTTTTATGTATTAATATTTTTAAGAAATTAAAATTGGTTTATGAGATTAAAAATAATAATGTAGAGAGTCTTGATTAGATGTAGATGGGCGATACGTCTTATTTATATGTTAGTGTTGTTTTTATTATAGTGTGATGAATAAAGAAGATAATTGGAACATAATAAGATTAAAAAAATTGAATGATAATATACACATATATTCATTCATCAGACATACTTTAAGTCTTCATAAACTTTTCATATATTCACCATATCATCATTAGTGCATTATCATATTTCTTTCATGTATCTTTTTTTTTTTGGAGTAAACGTTTTTGACTTGGAGTTATGAATTGATGAGGTCACTAATAGGGGACCTCATCCCCAATATAAACATTCAACAATAACACCCTTATGGGGTTTGAATCACACTATGCCACTATTGACATCTTTCATGTATCTCTTATTACAGATCACTCTTATATATATATGTTGGAAAAAGGTGCCTCAACTTGCTAGCTTGAACCTTTGATTAAGACTTAGCGAGTTAACTTATGGTCATGCCTTTATCGCTTTACTGTTGGGAGCCTTTGGAGGTGGTGCGGTTCGCGGTTTACCGCTTTACCGCGAGGCTCTTCGGTCAGTCTGGCGGTGGCACCGCTTTACCGCAGAACTCTTTACTTTGGTTGGCAGTTGGGTGGTGTTACCGCTATACCGCGGAGTCCTTGTTCTCCCCTAGTGGTGGCGCGGTGAACCGTGGTGGTCAGCGTGGAAGTTTACCTCCTTACCACAGAGGTCTTTCAGTTAAGGCACGACAACACGGTGAATGGTGGTGGTCTGGCGAATGGGCGTTTACCGCCATACCGCAAATGCCTGTAAGTCTTGGCGCGGTAGCACGGTGTCACCACCATACCACAAGGGTCTTCTGGCTCTGACGCGGTAGTGCGGTGTGTGTACCGCTATACTGTGGAGGCTTTGTCTACGTCGGGCGATAGTGTGGTATACCGCATCACCAGAGAGTTGGTTGAATGGTGAGCGGTAGAAGGAGCTCGAGGCATAGTTGGCCGGTCTAACTCGATAGTCAAAGCGATGGATGAATGGCGTACAACATGTGGCACGATTTCATTCATTGATTTTACATCGCTATTGTAAATCAACAATTATTGGTCGAATATTTAAGTCTTTGAAAGCAATATATGCATTAACTGTAAGATCTGATTCGGTGGTTGATAGAATCCAAATCTTGGCAATTCTCTATAACAGGTTTAAATGTTGGGACGACTCGATGCATGTTTGCAGGGTGGTTTGATCAGAGATCGAGATTACTTGTCGATGAAGCGTGTAATTAAATACACCCCCATTGGTTGTTGACTGATATAGAGTCAAAAAAGGCATAGAGACTAAGGTGATGGTGTAAGTGTGAATTCATTGTATGTTGTAGAAGCATTGTAATAGTGAATGTATCAAACTGAAGTTTGTAAGGAGGTCGACTAAGGAATGTTGCTATGAGCTAACATCTGAGAGTGAAGTTTGTAACTTTGTATGTAATTGTTTACTGTAATACAAAGTGACTTTACTTGGTGTGGTGTGTTTTTCTCTCATAAGTTTTTTCCCACATATATTTGGTGTTATCTCTGTGTGTGTGTTTTATTTCTATTTTTCATGTTATATTGTGTATGTGCATCTCAAATGCAAGAAAATTATTAAATGATGGTTTTTGCACTTCTTTTCTAAGGATCTTGCATTAGGAAAGTGTATTCCACAATTGTTGTTTCTCCTTTCAAGTGGTATCAGAGCCTGCTAGTTATGTTATCCTTGTGAGTAGGGTTGGTTTTTTGTGTTAATCTTGTTTCAGTGGGAGTCTTGCAAAGTGAGAACCAATTTCTGTTTGAGATGGCGAGTACTTTAGGTAGAGTAGAAATTGAAAAATTCAATGGCGGCAATTTTGAGTTGTGGAAACTCAAAATGGAAGACTTGTTAGTGGATAGAGACCTCTGGATTGTTGTGTCTAGAACTATGCCACAAAGTATGAAACAAGAAGATTGAGACCTCACAGATAGAAAAGCTAGAGGTTTGATAAGACTTTGTTTGGCTGATTCTATACTCCTGAATGTCAATGAGGAGAAGACTGCAACTTCATTATGGAAGAAGCTTGGTGACATTTATCAGGGAAAGTCTCTGGTGAATAAGTTATTCCTAAGGAAGAAGTTGTACTCCTTGAAGATGGAAGAAGGTGCATCTGTTGCAGACCATCTGAACTCATTTAATATGATTGTTGCATAGTTGGAGTATGTAGGTGTGAAGATAGAGGAGGAGGATTGTTGCATGCTTTTGTTATGTCATTGCCTGACACTTGGGATCATCTGGTAATGGCTATTGGAAGTACAACAACTAATTTCAAGATGGAAGACGTTGTTGTTTCGCTGTTGTCAAAAGAAATGCAGAGGAAGTCTACTGAGATGGCCAAGGATGCTCTTGTTGTTCGAGGTAGATCGAAGGAGAAAGGCAAGAAGAAAGACAAGAATTCTAAGTCCAAATCTGAAGGGAGATCAAAGTCTCCTGGTAAAAATTCCAAGGTGAAATGCTGGAATTGTGGGCAGACTGGCCATACCCAAAAGGATTGTAAGGAGGAGGAGAAGAAGAAGAATAACTCTTCAGATAATGACTCTTCTTAGAGTGATGCAGATGCCTTCATTGCAGCCTTGGCGGCATCAAATGATGTCTGGTTGATTGACTCAGGTGCATCCTTTCACATGACGTCTCACAGAGAGTGGTTCACTAAGTACAAAAAGTATGATGGTGGAAAGGTGTACCTGGAAAGTGATTCAACACTGGAGATTGTTGGTCGTGGAAGAGTCAAAATACAATTCCCTAATAGAAGAATCAAAGGGATTGGTGATGTACTACACATACCAGGTTTGGCTCGTAACTTACTTTATGTCAATAAGCTTAATGATGTTGGTGTGGAAGTTTCTTTCTCGAGTAAAAGTTGTAAGATGGTTAGAGGTGAAATGGTGTTGGCTAAGGGTATATGAATTGGTAGTCTATAAAAGTTGGATGCACATCCTATTCAATGTAACAAAGTCTCTGTAAATTCAAGCAAAGTTTCTCGTGTAGAGAAAGAGGATGAAGCTCCTCTGGGTGAAAATTCCTTGGAGGTGAAACTCCCAACACAGAAGACTATGTTGTGGCATCATAAACTCGATCACATAGGTGAGAAAGGTTTTAAAACCTTGAAAAATAAAAATCTTGTTGAAGGGCTTATTGATTGTAACCTTGATTTCAATTTTTGTGAACATTGCATTTATGGAAAGCAACATCGTGTTTCATTTTATTCGAGTCCTCATAAATCTTCTGGTGTACTGGAATATGTTCATTCTGATGTATTTGGTCCAGTGAATGTTCCTTCGTTATCGAAGTCTAGATATTATGTTTCTTTTATTGATGATTTTTTGAGAAGGGAATTCGTATACTTTCTTAAGAGTAAATCATAAGTGTTCAGTCGATTTAAATAATTTAAAACTTTGGTAGAGAATCAAACTAGAAGGAAAATCAAATGCTTGAGGATGGATAATGGTAGTGAGTTTTGTTCTATAGATTTTGAAAGGTACTACAAAGACCATGGGATTAAAAGGCATAAAACTACACCTTATACTCCACAACAAAATAGAGTTGCTGAAAGGTTGAACAAGACACTAATGGAAAGAGCGAGAAGTATGTTGAGTAGTGGTTGTATAGAGCATAAGTTATGGGCTGAGGTTGTGGCTACAACATGTTACTTGGTAAATCGTTCACCTTGCTCTGCTCTTGTTGACAAAACACCTTTGGAAGCATGGTCTGGTAAGAAGCCCTCTCTGAGACATATTCATGTCTTTGGCTGTGAGGCATATGCATATGTGCCTAATGAGAAGAGATGTAAGTTGGAGAACAAGGTTGTTAAATGTATCTTCATCGGCTATGGCGTTGGAGTGAAAGGATACAAGATTTAGAATCATGATACTAAGAAGGTTTTGTATAGCAGAAGTGTAATATTTTGTAAGCTGAAGCCTTCAACAGTTGATCCACAGTTAGAGACAGATCAAAGGGAAAAAAAGAATGATGTAGTTGACATTCCTCAAACTCCAGAAAAAGAGGAACTACATGGTGTACCTAAAATTGAGGAGAGTTCCAACAACTCTAAGAGTTATGAAGGAGAAGAACCGCAACCTCAAACTCAGCCAGTGAGGAGGTCTACACATGAAAGGCATCAACCTGATAGGTATGGTTTCTCTATGTTGGATTTGAACTGTGCCTATTCTTTGATTACTAGCACTGATGAGCCTAGGATTGTGAAAGAGGTGATTAATATTTCTGATTCAAATTCCTGGTTGGAAGCTATGAATGAAGAAATGGAATCGTTAAAGAAGAATGATACCTGGGATTTGGTACCTTTTCCTGAAGGGCGAAAGCCAATTGGCTGTAAATGGGTATTTAAGAAGAAGACTGGTCTAGATGGCAGTGCTGAAAAGTATAAGGCGAGGTTGGTTGCAAAGGGATATTCCCAAGTAGAGGGAATTGATTATGGAGAAATATTTTCCCCTGTACCTAAGTTGGCATCTATCAGATTTCTTTTGTCACTTGTAGCCACGTATGACTTAGAGATCGAGCAGATGGATGTGAAAACAATGTTTCTCCATGGAGAGCTGAAAGAAGAAATTTACATGTCCTAGCCTGAGCACTTCGTTAAAAAAGGTAAAGAAAGCCTAGTCTGCAAATTAAAGAAATCTTTGTATGGTTTGAAACAATTGCCTAGGATGTGGTACCAAAATTTTGACACCTTTGTGTTGTCAATGGGATTTGTGAGATCAAAATTTGATCACTATGTGTATTATAAATCTGAAAATGATTGTGTGCTTATTATTACCCTGTACGTGGATGGTATGTTGTTCATAGGAAATAGTAAGACTATGATTTCTGATCTTAAGTCTCAATTGTCTGCAAAGTTCGAAATGAAAGATCTGGGTGCAACAAGGTATATTCTGGGGATGGAAATAACCAGGGACAAAAAAAGCAAAAAGATTTGGGTCAACCAAAATAAGTATATTAACATTGTTTTGGAGAGATTTGGTATGAATGATTGCAAGCAACTATTTGTTCCAGTTTTGTAGGGAACGAAGCTATCTGTTGAAGATTGTCCAAAATATTCTACTGAGATGGAGGACATGACCAGGGTGCCTTATGCAGGTGTAGTTGGTAGTTTAATGTATGCAATGGTCTATACAAGGCCAAACATTTCCCAAGCAGTGGGAGTACTTAGCCAATTTATGGAAAATCCAGGAAGGACACATTGGAATGTTGTGAAAAGAGTGTTTAGATATCTAAGGGGTACTTCAGAATGTGCTCTGTGTTACCATGGTAATTTGGTTGGGTCACAAAGGACTCTCAACATTCGTGGATATGTGGATTTTGATTGGGCAAGAGACATTAACAACAGAAGTTCCACCAGTGGATATACTTTCATGTGAAATGGTGGTGTGATTAGTTGGATGAGCAAGCGGTAGGCTATAGTCTCTTTGTCCACAACAGAGGTAGAATACATGGTAGTAAACACATGCCTATAAAGAAGTTGTTTGGCTTAGTTGTTTGTGTTCTGATATTGGTTTTGATGCAGGGCATATTACTATTTGTTGTGATAGTCAGAGTGCCATTTGTCTGGAAAAAAATCTAACTTTCCATGCCAGGATGAAACATATCGATGTGCAGTATCACTTTGTTAGAGATATGGTGGAGGATGGGAAGGTCTATTTAGAAAAGGTGGATACTCTGAAGAATGTTGTTGATGCATTGACAAAGCCAGTGAGCACATACAAGTTCATATGGTGTGCAAGTTAGATGGGCCTTGGGGCCTATGATCGTTAGTAAGTTCGAAGTATGGAGGAAGCCAGTAAGTCCTCGTCAAGTGGGAGCTTGTTGGGAAAAGGTGCCTCAACTTACTGGCTTGAACCTCTGATTAAGACTTCGCAAATTAACTTATGTTCATGACTTTACCACTTTACCGCTCAGAGCCTTTGGAGGTGGCACGGTTGCATGGTTTACCGCCTTATCGCGAGGCTCTTCGGTCAGTCTGGCAGTTGGGCGGTGGCACCACCTTACTGTGGAACTCTTTACTCTGTCTGGCAGTGTTACCACTATACCGCGAAGTCCCTCTTCTCCCCTGGCGGTGGCACGATGAACCATGGTGGTCGGCGTGGACATTTACCTCCTTACCACAGAGGTTTGTTGGTTAAAGCGCGACAATACAGTGAACGGTGGTGGTCTGGACAATGGGCGTTTACCGCCATACCATGGTGGTCTCACTGCCCTGGCACGGTAGCGTAGTGGCACTACCATACCATGGATGCTTGTAAGTCTTGGCATGGTAGGTGTCACTGCCATACTACAAGGGTCTTTCGACTCTGACGCGGTAGTGTGGTGTCTGTACCGCTATATCATGGAGGCTTTGTCTACGTCGGGCAGTAGCGCGGTATACCGCATCACCATGAGAGTTGGTTGAATGGCGAGCGATAGTGCAGTAGAAGGAGCTCAGGACATAGTTGGTCGGTTTGACTCGACAACCAAAGCGATGGATGAATGGCGTTACGACACATTGCGTGATTTCATTCATTGATTTTACATTACTATTGTAAATCAACAATTATTGGCCAAATGTTTAAATCTTTGAAAGCAATATATGCATTAACTGTAAGATCTGATTTGGTGGTTGACATAATCCAAATCTTGGTAATTCTTTGTAATAGGTTTAAATTCTGGGATGACTCGATGTGTGTTTGCAGGGTGGTTTGATCAGAGATCGAGATTTCTTGTCGGTGAAGCGTGTAATTAAATACACCCCCATTAGTTTTTGACTGATATAGAGTCAAAAAAGGCATAAAGACTAAGATGATGGTGTAAGTGTGAATTCATTGTATGTTGTAGAAGCATTGTAATAGTGAATGTATCAAACTGAAGTCTGTAAGGAGGTCGACTAAGGAATGTTGTTGTGAGCTAACATCTAAGAGTGAAGTATGTAACTCTGTATGTAATTGTTTACTGTAATACAAAGTGACTTTACTTGGTGTGGTGGGTTTTTCTCCCGTAAGAGTTTTCCCACGTATATCTGGTGTTATCTTTGTGTGTGTGTTTTATTTTTGTTTTTCCTATTATATTGTGTATGTGCATCTCAAACGCAAGAAAATTGTTAAATGATGGTTTTTGCACTTCTCTTATGAGGATCTTGCATTAGGAAATCATATTCTACAACTATTTCTTTTCCTTTCAATATATATATAATGTTCCTCGTTCTTTTCTACTCTCTCTCATATATCCTCTTCTATCTCTATTTATTCTAGCTCTTATGTAAATGTGGTACATATATGTTGTTTTCATGCTTTTTCATTTATAAGGATGTGTCCCTATCAATATTCCTTCATAGTTACACCCTTCTAAAGTTGCAATTTGTATGCAATTGTCCCATTGATGGTCTTAGATCTATGATATCTTAATATCTATTTTGACACTATATATGGATGAATTATCTTGATGGCAACTCGCCTCCATTAGGTCACCCTTTTGAGTTTCTAACATGATTAGATAAACACTATCCTACCAACATTATCCCCTAGCTTAAACCATGTCTTTTCTTCTAGATATGTTGGCTTTGTCCTCCAATTCTACCAAAAAAAATATAAATATTTTTTGCCAAAATACAAAATGATTTATTTGTTGCCATCTATATTCTTGTATTATTGTGAAAATTTATCCCAAATTGAATTGTATTAAAATATTAAGTTATGATATTCTTATATATAACCCATAGTTAATTATGTGTTTATCTAATTGATATTGGCATGATGCAACTGCCACACTTGGACATTGATTTCATTCAATAGCTCTTCTACCACTTCCATAGAAGGATTTGTTAGATACACCCCATTATTTGTTTTGCATTAACTAGTGTTTTGGTTGGGAAAAGGGATCTAGGTTGTAAATCACACTCTTCTAGGCAACTTTTGGTGTAGGGATTATAAATGATCTCAAAACCCCACTTAGCTACAAACCTTGTAGGAAGAGCCAGAATGGTGGATCATGGTTCTAATTCCTTTGTTTGTGGTGGTGGGGATGCTTAGATAGTTTGATTTGATATGATGTAATGATGTAACTAGGTCTAATATGAAAATACAACGTTCTATTAGTAATTATGAGAAATTGAATGTAGACAAACAAAAATTGAATCCAAAAATGCAAAAGGAAGACACAAAAGAACCTAGCATTAAAATTTGAGAGCTTGATTTAGCTAGTCTAGGATGTGGTGTACTCCAAACTGAGCACCTGATATTTGAGATTTGATTTCATAGGCCTGAGACTCCTAGTTTGTAGCTTTTTTTCTCCTAGAGTTGTTGAAACTTCATTTGATGATGAGAGAATGTAGATTTCATGACTTGACAACTTGTAGGGTTTGAGTGCATGAATGAACAAATAACATTCATTCTTCCTCCAATTCACTTCAAATCTATAATATGCACACATGAAAAGAGGGGAAGGGTTGTGCCATATAGGGGCTTGCCTAAGTCAAGCCCCATGTTGGTATTCCTACCTCCACAATGGAAAAATTAATGATAAAAGAGAGTTTATCCTTGGATGGATAGAGGCTAATGATAAACAAGCAATGAATTGACAATTTTCTACAACTCACCACTAATATCTAATCTCCTTGATGAACTAAATTCACACTCATCACCTTCAAGGATCAATTGTTGCTTGACTTGATTTGATTTGTAAACCTACAAGTGTTAGTGCTAAAAAAATAATGCATGCAAAGCATGAAAAAAACTCACATAAAACTTGACATGATGCTTAAATGAAAAAATGTTACAATAATCTTGATAATTCTGCTCTTGACTACTCTTGAATTGATTTTTGAAGTATACTATTTGCTAAGAAATTACATTAGGATTAAAATTGTAAAAATAATTTTTATTTATATGCAATTAATCTAATTTCCCAAAAAATAAATCTTGATGGTGGACAATTAAAATTAAAAATTTAAATATTAAATTACCAACATCGGCATATTTAAATTTGGAGCCAAAATAGGTAATCTAGGGCGCACGATGCCTTAGACTAGATTCCTACTTTATAGGGATCAAAAGTTTCAGGGGAAAAATATTAAATGCCTAGTTTAATGTCCCATGTTTGATATTTTGAGAACGTTTATAAAACGAGAAATTAATGCATAATTAGGTCCAAGCGCATAGGGGGAGAAAAACCTAGATATTGTCAAGGGTGACATTTTTTGACGCTACAACTAGAAATCCAAACATATGTGTCCACTACATAATAGCCACCTGTAGAATTTGTTTCATTTGGTTGATTATTCCAGTCCATTAATCATTTAGTTGTTGAAATTATGAATGTAGTCTGTCAAAATGTGTGTGTGTTGTGCCTCATCTACATCCTTAGTTTCATCATATATTTTATAGGTTTATAAAATCTAAATTTCAAGGTTTTCCAACTATATCTTCAAAGTTTTAAAAAAATTTGGCCAACCCAAACAATATTTGATAGAGCGTGCTCATGTTATTATAGGTATTTATATTCATGATCTCTATATGTAGTGCCACCTATTATATGATACATTGGATCTCATTTTTGTGATTATTTCTTGTTCATAAGTACAAAGTATCCCAACTTTTGTCCATAAGGTTTGTACGACTCCTTCCATTTTTTGTTTTGGAAACAAAGAAGGATCTATAATTGTATGTGAAATCTACTTTTGGATAGATTCTAGTGTTTGAGTTATTGACTCCTCCATGGAAATATATTTAACCGATATATGTTTTTACATACTTTTCTCTAGAGTCTCTCCCGACTTCAATCATTTCATGGATGAGATTTGTGACAAATCTACTTACAACCTTAATAGTGTAGTGGTTAAATGATTGGTGAAAGTGTAACCGTGGGTTAATTTTTATTTTATTTGATAAAATTCTTAATTATTTTCGTAGGATACACTTTTGGGGTCGCCAATGCGGTAAGTCAATTGTTGGCTCTTAAGTATTTGTTCACCACTTGTTTCACCCATTATAGTTTTTTCTTTATATTTTTGTGACCAATGTTCCTTGGCTTACTATGTTTCTCTAACTCACTCTCCAAATTCTTCTTTGGCAATGAAGTTTCTTGTTATTTCTCTTCTAAGTATTATATATTTTCTTATTCTTCACATATTTTACTCATGTTGGTGTGAATGGAGTATATTACCTAATTGGTCTACCTCCTAGGTCATATTCCCACTAGTTTACTTAGGGAAAATTTAGGTCATTTGGTTTTTGTGTGTCGTGTCATATGATTAAGGCACTTATCATAATCCTTTGTTGTCTTATTGTCTCACCTTGACAATATAAGCAAGGATCCTCATGTACTTTATGATCCATTTTATTCTTTACATATTTATGGTATTATAATATCATTTTGCACCCATTATCAAGAAATTCATTCTCTTATTTCTCTCACGTGGAAGGTTAATCTTTAGTTTTGTAGGTGATCCTAGTAGTTTGAGGCCATCATTGACTCTTACATGGTATCAAAGTTTCAGATCTATAGGTCCCTTCTCAAATTTGGGTAGGAGATTTTGTTAGGTACATATTTAGGTAAAAAGACCTTATCGAGTCCAAAAGGCCCCAAACCCCTATTTTGATATGAAATTTATCTACTTTTTGTATCAACAATCTCAGACACTATATCATAGGATATCCAATATTCATACACAATGATCACACAAAAATAAGGTATCTAATGAATAAACTAGTGGTTGGTGGAAGACTTGTTATATCATTACTATTACTTTAAGAATTTGACATCACCATAGTGGACAAGCTAGGTAGAGAAAATGTAGTGGCAGATTTTTTTATCCAGACTACCAAATCAATCAATAGAATATGTTATTGATGATTATTTTTCACATGAGCATTTATTTTATCTATCTATGCACATACCTTGGTTTGATGATATTTCCAACTATCTAGTAGCATGATAGACACCACCTCATTTTTACCCTAGATAAAAGAGAATTGGTTCACAAGAGTTTTCCCTACTCTTGGACAACTAGTTATTTATTCTACACATACCTAAATAACATTATGAGGAGATGCATAAGAGAAGATGAGGTTTATGATATCCTCAAAGGCTGCCATGATGAACCCTATGGGGGACACTTTGTAGAAAAAATGACAACACTTAAGATTCTCACCATCAATTATTAATGGCCAACTCTTCATAAGAATGCAATGAAATATACAAGGAGCTATGATAGGTGTCAAAGAATGGGTAAGCCAGCTAAAAAAGATGATATTCCTTTGCAACCATAGTTAGAAATAACACCATTTGATAAAGGGTAAGTGCACCAATCTGTGACACAATTTTGGCTCTTAAGATGCCACCTTTTTTCTAAAATCAGCAAAATATGATTTGCAAGAGAAAATGAAGATAGTTACGCTCAAAATTTCAAGATGCAACAAGAATAAAAGTTGAAGTGCTCTGAGTCTAGTTTCAAAGCTACTACTTTTTTTTGAAATTAATGAAGTTTAAGGGTCTCAAAAGGGCAAAATAGGTCATGTTTTTATAAAAAAAAAAATAGCATAGCGCCTGAGGGCTCCCCCCTTTTTGATTAACTTTTTTTTTAGAATTTCAAAAATCCCAATGGTGAGAAAATAGCTAACACCATGTAGTTTAACCTCGTTATTTCAGATAGTTTTTTTAATGAATATATAATATTTTATGAATTTTCAAAGTGGACACATCTTGAAAAGTTGAAATTTGAGTGTGCTCCCCCCTAATTTTTTTGAAAATTAATCGAAAATTGATTTTTTTTCATCATGTGTAGAATGGAGTCTAGTTTCAAAAAATGTAATTTGTTTCACGTTTTGATGAACGAGTAAAAATCTATCCTAAAACTAGCACATGTTGGTTTTTGACAAAAAAAAGAGGCATTTATAAAAGGAGTCATGGATCAAAACCTTAACTAAATCAAAATGAAAAAATAATTATATATTTAGATAGCTAAGAGAGAGGTTAGCGCTATCACGTTTTTTTTTATATAGTTTCATTGAAAGACGTGCAAATAAGACGGGGAGCATGGACGAAAATATGAGGAAATTTAGAAAATCATGTCAATTAACACGTCCAAAGCAGGTCATTTGGCGAGCACCAAATTTGGCGCTCACCAAATTACTTGCTTTGCACAAAACTTGAATTTCCCCTCTATAGTTGACAACTTTGATAATGCTTAGAGTGCACAATTTATGATCGTAGATGGATAGTTGAGGTTTTACCTTTCATACGCTCTCTAACTCGTTACCCTAATTGGATAAATCTTTATCCCTCTGAAGTCTCTCTCTCTCTCTCAAGTCTCACTCCCTCCCATGTGACCTAGACTAATCTCTTAGTCCAATCCCCTCTCTCAGGTCTCTTTCCCTCACACATAGGTACCTAAATAAATCTATCTCACTCCAACCCCCTTTCTCACTCTCCCTCTCTCTCTCTCTCTCTCTTCCTCTTTGGTCTTTTTGTCTCTCTCACTCCATCTCCCTCTCTTAGGTTGTTATCTTTCTCTCTTTCTCTCTCTCTCTCAAGTGTCTCCCTCCTACCCCCTCTCCCTCTCTTAGGTCTATCACTCACTCCCTCTATCTCTCTCTCATTCCCTCTCTCTCACTCACTTTATCTCGCTCCCTCTCTCTCTCACTCTCTCTTGGGTATCTCCATCCCCCCCTCTCTCTCTCTCTCACACACTCCCTCTCTCTCACTCTCTCTTGGGTATCTCATCCCCCCTCTCTCTCTCTCTCACACACACACACACTCTCTCTTTCTCTCTCTCCGCTCCCTCTCTCTCCTCCCTCTCTCTCTCTCTCTCTCTCTCTCTCTCTCCCACTCTGTCTCTCTCCCCCTCTCTTAGGTCTCTCCCTCCCACCCCCTCTCCCTCTCTCTCTCTCTCTCAAGTATCTTTTTCCTACCCCCTTTCCCTCTCTCTCTTTTTCAAGTCTCCCCATCCTACCCCCTCTCCCTCTCACAGTCACCCCTCTATCTCTCTTCCACTCCCTCCCTATCTCACTCCCTCTATCTCTCTCCCTCTACCTCTCCATCTCTCTCAAGTATCTCCCTACCACCACCTCTCCCTCTCTCTCTCTCAAGTATAGGGGTTGAGGGATTAAGAGGGTCTAGGGGTTGAGGGATTAGGGTTTGAGGGTTGAGGGATTAAGAGGGTATAGGGATTGAGGGATTAGGGTTTAAGGGTTGAGGGTTGAGAGTTGAGGGATTAAGAGGGTATAGGGGTTGAGGGATTAGGGTTTAAGAGGGTATAGGGGTTGAGGGATTAGGCTTTAAGGGTTGAGGGTTGAGTGATTAAGAGGATATAGGGGTTGAGGGATTAGGGTTTAACGGTTGAGGCTTTAGGGTTGAGGGATTAAGAGGGTATAGGGGTTGAGGGATTAGGGTTTAAGGGTTGAGGGATTAAGAGTGTATAGGGGTTGAGGGATTAGGGTTTAAGGGTAGAGGGTAGAGGGGTTGAGGGATTGAGAGGGTATAGGGGTTAACAGAATAGGGTTTAAGGGTTGAGGGTTGAGGGATTAAGAGGGTATAGGGGTTGAGGATAATAAGAATTATAGGGGTTGAGAGTTAGGGTTTAAGGGTTGAGGTTGAGGGTTGAGGGTTGAGGGATTAAGAGAATTTATATAGGGTTGAGGATTAGGGTTTAAGGGTTGAGGGTTGAGGTTTGAGGGATTAAGAGGGTAGAGGGATTAGGGTTTAAGGGTTGAGGGTTGAGGGATTAAGAGGGTATAGGGGTTGAGGGATTAGGGTTTAAGGGTTGATAGATTAAGAGCATATAGGGGTTGAGAGATTAGGGTTTGAGGGTTGAGGGTTGAGGGTTGAGGGTTGAGGGTTGAGGGTTGAGGGTTGAGGGATTAAGAGGGTATAGGGGTTGAGGGATTAAGGTTTAAGGATTCAGGGTTAAGGGTTGAGGGTTGAGGGATTAGGGTTTAAGGGTAGGCGGTAAAGGGGTTGAGAGATTAAGAGAATTTATAGGGGTTGAGGGATTAGGTTTTAAGGGTTGAGGGTTAAGTTGAGGGTTGAGGGTTGAGGGGTTGAGGTATTAGGGTTTAAGGTTTGAGGGTTGAGGGTTGAGGGATTAAGAGGTTATAGGGGTTGAGGGATTAGGGTTTAAGGGTTAAGGTTTGAGGGATTAAGAGGGTATAGGGGTTGAGGGATTAAAGTTTAAGGGTTGAGGGTTGAGTGATTAAAAGGGTTTAGGGTTGAGGGATTAGGGTTTAAGGGATGAGGGTTAAGGGTTAAGGGATTAAGAGGGTATAGGGGTTGAGGGATTAAGGTTAATGGGTAAAGGGTAAAGGGGTTGAGGGATTGAGAGGGTATAGAGGTTGAGGGATTAGGGTTTAAGGGTTGAGGGTTGAAGGTTGAGGTATTAAGAGGGTATAGGGGTTGAGGGATTAGGGTTTAAGTGTTGAGGGTTGAGGGATTAAGGTGAGGGTTAAGGGTTGAGGGATTAAGAGTGTATAGGGGTGGAGGGATTAGGGTTTAAGGGTTGAGGGTTGAGGGATTAAGAGGGTATAGTGGTTTAGGGATTAAGAGGGTATCTGGGTTGAGGGATTAGGGTTTAAGGGTGTGGGTTGAGGGTTGAGGGTTTAAGAGGGTATAGGGGTTGAGGGATTAGGGTTTAAGGGTTGAGGGTTGAGGGATTAAGAGGGTGTAGGGGTTGAGGGGTTAGGGTTTAAGGGTTGAGGGTTGAGGGTTGAGGGATTAAGAGGGTATAGGGGTTGAGGGATTAGGGTTCTAAGGGTTGAGGGTTGAGGGATTAGGGTTTAAGCGTTGAGGATTAAGGGTTAAGAGATTAACATGGTATAGGGGTTGAGGGATTAGGGTTTAAGGGTTGAGGGTTGAGGGATTAAGAGGGTATAGGGGTTGATGGATTTGGGTTTAAGGGTTAAGGGTTTAGGGTAGAGGGTTTAGGGTTTAGTGTTTAAGGGTTAAGGGTTAAGGGTAGATGGTTTAGGATTTAGGGATTACGATTTATAGTTTAAGGGTAGAGGGTGTAGGGTTGAGAGAGAGAGAGGGAGGGGTAGAGGGTAGAGGGTAAAGGGTTAAGGGTAAAGGGTAGAGGGTTTAGGGTTTATAGTTTAAGGGTAGAGGGTTTAAGGGTTTAGGGTTTAACTTGGTTAAGGGTAGAGGGTTGGGGGTTTAGGGTTTAAGGGTAGAGGGTTTAGGGTTTAGAGTTTATAGATTAGTGTTAAGGGTATAGGGTAGAGGGGTAGAGAAGGATATAAGAGGAGGGAGGGAGAAAGATAGATGAGGGTTGATGATACAATGTTTAGGTTAGAGGGTTGATAATTGAGGGCATAAGGTTGAGGGTAGACAGTTTAAGGGGTTAGGGTTTAAGGGTTTAGGGTTTAGCCCATATAAGATTTAAAGTTTAAGGGTAGAGGGTTTAACCTGGTTAAGGGTTGAGGGTTGAGGGTTGAGGGTTGAGGCATTAAGAGTTAAGGGTGGAGGGTTTAGGGATTACAATTTATGATTTAAGGGTAGATGGAGTAGGGTTGAGAGAGAGAGAGGGGGGTAGAGGGTTGAGGGTAGAGGGTAGAGGGTAGAGGGTAGAGGGTTTAGGGGTTTAGGGTTTAAGGTTTTACAGGTTAATAGTATAGGGTTTATAGTTTAAGGGTCCCACTCCCTCTCTCTCCCACTCCCTCTCTTAGGTCTTCCCCCCCACCATAACTAAATAAATCTCTCCCTCTCAAGTCTCTCTCTTGGGTCTCACTCCCTCCCATGCTACCTAGACTAATCTATGTCACTCCAATTCCCTCTCCCAAAATCCCTCTCTCTCCCCCCCCTTTGGTATTTTTGTATCTCTCGGGTCTCATCCCTCCCAACCCCTCTCTCGTTGTCAGGTATTTTCCCCCAATGTAACTGGATAACTCTCTATCCCTCTCAAGTCTCTATCGCTCTCAGGTCTCAGTCGCTACCACACTACCTAGACTAATCTCTCTCACTCCTATCACCTCTCTCTCTATCTCGAGTGTCACTCCCTTTGTCTCTATGAAATCTCTCCCTTTAAAAACAACACAGTTGGCGAGTGCCAAATGTGTTTTACCTTGAAATGGTAAAATAGGGGTTGACCTCATGATTTAGACCCACATGCTTCTGTATTTGTCTGGTTCAATGTTTTATCCGATTCAAAAACACCTTTTTTTATGTAGTTGACTTCATGTTGTACCAATCTATGCTTGATCCATCACCTTTTTACCACCAATCTACATGGTAGACAACATAGAAGAAGATATTTTGAAGTTTCTACATCAATTTACATTATCTGAGGTAATATATTCATTTTGGTAATATTGAAATGTTTATATTTATTATATTTGTTTGTTTTTGACAATACAAACTAAAATTCTTTAATGATTTTATTAATAATAACAATTGGACATAGAATTCAACATTGAATTAGATGGGATTTGCATAATTTTTTTTAATTTTTATGAGTTTGAAGAACAAAAAAATGAAAAACATGACATTTACTTAACATAATTTTACTTATGAATTCTATTTTCATTGCTTATAGTAGTCCATTTCCAACATGGCTAGTGGAATTCACTCTATTTCATTTTATTTTCAACTAATTTGGAAAAAAAATATTTTCAACTAATTTGGAAAACCTAATAGCTTTCATCAATGTTGATGCAAGTTTCCATTAATTTTTTTGTTCCATAAAAAAATCACCTTCATCACATGTGCTTAGATAAATTCAAGTGAGTTGACATAGTTGTTAATGCAAGTTTCCATTCATTCATACCATTTACCTTTCTAATAAATAAAAAATGGAAAATTTTGTGCAATTGAGAATGATTATTGTCTTTCTAAGTTACCTCATTGCCAAAGATATAGTGAATAATTATAAGATATAGCATCACAAACCCTTCTTTGAATTCATATTCTTCATGACTTTGTTGACAATCACAAATTTGGTTTTGAGAAAAATAAACACAAGATTATCTAGTTTTTATTTAGGTGGAAACAACTTATACCCTAGGTATTTGATGCAGAGCAAGGAGAAAAAACCTTCAACAATCACAATTAGATCAGTTTCAAACAATCTTCAATCTCAAAAACCTTAATTCAATGCTCAACTGACCAATTCACATTCACTTCCTTGTAGCATTCACAACAGATAAAATTGTTCATATCTTATCATATCTTAGTCACTGGAACCCTCTCTAATACATATAAACGCTAAAACCTTGCTTTAGGTCTTTCTATTCTTGAAGCAAGGAGGGTTTATTCAAAATCAACGTTCCAAGCCTCTGGTGCAGGAGCACCTTGTAAGCTCAATTTTGTTAAAAAGGTCATCTTTAGTGAGCATGGTCAAATGCTAGGATTTTAGTTAATGTTGAGTATTTTGTGTTCAATAAGGTCAATTAGACCATTTTATAATGTATTTGGAGCTAAGGGAGTTTAGTTGTGTCATAGCTTGCAATTTGGAAAAATGTAGTCAGAAAAGTTGCTAAAAGATGCAAAAGTTGCAGAGTTAGGTGCATGCAAGGTTAGGTAAGTAGAATTTCAGTTCTAGGTGTTAGTTTATGTTGTTATGATTGCATAAATGTGAGGATAACCTTGAGGAAGAGGTGAGAGTATGGAAAAAATGAAGAAGATCAAGACGTATTCCTTGTTTTTAGTGTAAAATTCTGAGTTTTCACTGGTAAATCTATGTTTCAGACCGTGGTACGGCCCGTATAAGTGGTTCATGGTCTAAAAGCTATGTTAAATGTTAAATTCATGTATTAAATTTCATTTTTAGTTTTTTTGATTGAATTTCATAAAGGTTTGTGAGTTTTATGATCATTTTGGTGCTAATGGGTATGAAACCCTGTTTTGGGGTTTTGAACACTAAAGAATGCATGTATGCAATTTTCCTTCAGTGGATACCTCTAGAACTTAGTGAAATGAAGGTTGAATTTTTTTTTCCATGTTCAATAAGGATTCAACAGTTGAAGAGTTGATGGAAGTGTTTTGTGAGTTGCTGTCCTAGTTGATTTCTTGTGTGTCTTGACCAAAAATCGAGGTTTCAAGTAAGGGTTTGAGGAAATAACAGTGCTAAAGGTTGGGAGTAATTTTTTAGAGAATTTTCAGGCTATTTTTAAAGTGTTCCAAGTATTTTTTGAGTGTGGTGTGTTGAGGAAGTCCGGGTTTCAATAAACCCCTAGG
The DNA here is from genome assembly GCA_007115665.2 of Sequoiadendron giganteum. Taxonomy (NCBI): domain Eukaryota; kingdom Viridiplantae; phylum Streptophyta; class Pinopsida; order Cupressales; family Cupressaceae; genus Sequoiadendron; species Sequoiadendron giganteum. Next base: position 88,341,589 of record CM021105.1, read on the forward strand.
GGAAACCTAGTTTGAAATAACACTAGTTTGTAAGTGGTTAAGGAGTGAGTGATACAAAATTGGTGCAGGGGCACCTAAAACTTGTATTGAAATAAAATGGATTCTTGGAAGGTCTAATAGACTAGGTTGAAGTTTCTTGATTAATAAGCAACGAGGAAGTTGCAAAATATATTGAATTGTAAAAGTTGTCAATCAATGCCAATGATGACAAATGAGGTCTAGGTGGATAGAGTATGGAATAGGTTTTATTTTCATATTTTATTTCATGAATAAATTCAATCAAGACCATTCAAGGTTTGTTAGGTTGATTTTTAAGTCTTGGTGGTGAAATGTGCAAAAAAATGCATTCTTGCTACAAAATTGCCAATATTTGAATTTGTAGCCTTTTGAAGGAAAATCCTTGAATTTGGATGTAAATGTGAAATAATGAGGTCTACAAGGTTGTAATAGGGTGAATTAAAGGTTTTTGAGTGATTTAGGATTCCTTAGGTGTCAAACTTAAAAATTTGCAAAATTCATGTAATGTTGTCATGTGTAAAAGGTCTAAAATGCAACTTAATGAAGATTAGAAGGTGTTAATGATTAAAAATCAGTTATGGGAATTGGAGGGAGTTGGAATTCAATAAAAATATGTGTAATAACCTTTAATTCCTCTAAGGAGACGTTGTTTGTTGATTTGTAACCCATTTTTTTTTATCAAGAAGAACGTTATTTTCCAAAAATTTACTAGTTTCTCTCACTTTTCTTGTTGTTGTACGACCTGTACGAACTCTAAGATGATCTAAAACTAGTTGGATGTTGTATATTAATGAATTTTATTTAATTTGAACCTATTTAGAGGTTCTAACTCTTTTTATAGCGAAATTTATCTTGTTTTTACTGTTGCTACCTACTTTCACAATGTTCTTGGATTGAAGGGTTTCATGATGTAATTCGACCCATTCCACTTTTTGTGCCTACTGTAACTTGTGGAATGGGTCCTATAACTTGTAAAATAGATTCTTAAACTATTTATAATTTTTTTGGGTCAAGGTTGGGTGTTTGGGATGATTTTCTAGGACTGTAGCAGGGTATTTCCAGGGTGAAAATGAGGGCTTCAAGTGGTGTTTTGAAATTTAATGTGGGAAGTATTGTCCATGCAATGTATTATTCACCATGTGCAGGTTATGGTAAGTTTTTTAGGTGCTTTGTATGGGTCTAAAAGGTCCGAGAGATAGGGGTTTCATTAAAACCCCAAGTATTTTGCTTGAAATTGAGGGTTTGGTGTATTAGGGGTCTAGAGGTCTTGGACCTGGAATAAAAATAGGAAATTGGAGGTTTTGACACATAAAATACTACTTTTTGAGGAGTTTGAGAGAATATCTAGTGTTTACAAGGTACTCTCTTTGTAAATTAGGCTAATTGAATAGCCTTTACAAAGGTGGGTCTATTGGAAGTCAATGTTGGTCCAAAGGAGTTGATGTTGGGGTTTACCTATGTTTTATAACTTGCAAATGGGTATCTTAATCATCCCTAATTTTTTCAAGTATTTCAGAAAATCTTGGTGAAAAGGCCCTTGAACCGGGTTACCTATGCTACAAGGGAAAGCTTGGTAGAAGTTGGGATTTTTAGTTGAACATCTGATTTTGCTTTGGAATTTGATTGATTCTCATTGATTTGAAATGGTTTCCACCCCTCTCTACATCAAAAATGATGTTTCTTGGTAAGTTAAATAATCAAGTTGTGTTTGGTTTATTATTTTAATCTTGTTAGATGCCTTAATAGGCTCATGCAAAGCCCTTATACCTTAGTGTGGATTGGAGTCCTTAGAAGCCTATTTCCTTTGATGAACCTTTGAAAGAGTGTGTGTAAATATATTGCGAGCCTTCCTCTAAATATTTGAAAAAGTTCATTTTGGATCCCTACATGTACTGCATAAACCTCTAGCTACTTTGCCAACTCTTCAAACACACTCAAAATCCCTACTATAATATCTAACCCTACAGACATCTAACTCCATCATATAATTTTTTTTGTCTAGCATAGACATGTTTGATAATTCCAAATAGTTTGCTGCCTTCTTTCATAAAATGCTTTGGGGTGTTTCATATTTAATGCAATGTAATCAGTGATGTCAATATTTTCATACTTTTGTTCTATGTGTGTTTGTGAACATGTACCATTGAACATCATGCCGAGGAAATGATCGAAGCCTCTAACACTGGAAGAATGTGTAGTTAAAAATACAAGGAGAAGAGAATAAAAAAATGTAGCTCATGAAGCAAAGGAATTGCAGCCCATACAACCAAAAATTCCCGTGCAATCTAAGAGAGATGTCAAATTGGAAAAAGAAAGGCACGAATGAGGAAAGTTCGTGGAAGGAAAGGAATGGATACCGAAGTTTGGGGCACATCACCAACCATAGATGAAGCTCAATGCACATCTCTAGTTGAAGACACATCGACAACAACATGTGATTTTCCAAGTGCATTGGAAATCACATCTCCAATTGAAGACACACCATCACAACATTTCATTTTGAAAGTACATTAGCAAACACATCTCTATTTGAAGGCACTCCACAAACGACATCTCAAGTTGGAGGTACAACATCGTTTACATGTCAATCTCAAGGTATGTCATCAATTTCACCTCCGATTGAAGGTACATGATCTATCCTCGATGTTGTTGACCTTCCCAATGTTGATACAAATTTACATTTGAGAACTCCTCCTAGAGTTTTGCATATAAAAACTACATTTTTTATTGATATTGATTCCAATGTTTTGAAATAGATGCCTAATAAGATTCCAAAATGTACATGTCAAAGATATGCACAGAGGATATGGAGTTTATTTTTTGCGAAGCTAAGTGAGGGTGGAAGATGCCAACTATTTGTTGAAATGATGAGGCAACTCAAATTTAGGCCCACCATGAAGGCTCTTGGGCTAAGAGTTTTGAATGAATCAAGTGAAAATTCTATTGTAAAGAACTTGATGAGTGCATATGAGAGTGTGGGTTCTACCTCACACACGAAGGATAGTTGTGCCACACGACGTGTGATGACAAAAACACTGTTAAGCAGTCAAACAAGGAACAAGGTGAACCTTACAAAGACAAGTAAGTCTTTGAAAATAAGTATATAATCTCTAATAAGTTCCAAATGAAGGCGTGAAAGAGTGGAGGATCCAAATAGCAATGAGTTATGGGCATTCTCGGGTAGAGTGCCACCGAAAGATACAAGAATTGCTCAAGGCTTGAGATCTTTAATTGTGAATTATTGGAAGGATAACACAAGGACCTCTCCTAATCAAATAGATGTTGTAAGAAGGATAATTGGTAGTAAAATTCGTGAGCCACATCCAATGCATTATTTGGATACCACCTAAACCCAATTTTTTGCTGATTTTGTACATAAGTTTCCTGAAATTAAAATATGTCAAAGGTGTTTTGAAATGCTAAAGCATTTTTATGTCAAAATAAATCACACATGCACTACTTGTTTTTGTAGGGTTCATATTGATTTTTCTAACCATTATGATGTTTATCGACGTATATGTGTAGATATGCATACTGACAATTTTTTGCAAGAATGTAAATAATGCCTCCACCTAAATCGTCAAGGAAATTTTTGTCTTCCATTTTATGTGAAAGAGAGGATGATAAATTTTTTTAGAAGAAGCCATGTTTGGATGGCACATGTGATCATTGTGGTGGCATGCAACATTTTCCAATTTTCCAACACATGGCTAGTACACACACAATTGGAGACAAAATTTGTGGAATTTGGCAAATATAAGATAGTGGCATATAGTATAAAATATGGGAAAAAAGCAAAGTGGTGTGAATTGGTCAGTGATAAGATTCCAGTGTATCAGTTTATGGGAATTTTTCGTGATCAGGTGGTCTATGAGTATGCAAGGCATACACACAAAGCACAATGGTTGGACTCACAGTTCAAGTTATGCAAGGACACATATCCACTTTGTCATATCATTTCAGTTGTTGACTTCACTGAGAACTACACACTACAACCACATAACAAGGTGCAATCACAATACTACAAATCCATGTAGGTTTCTATATTTTTTCATATAGAATTCATTCATGCAAATGATAGTACAGAGGAAAATAGGAAAGTATTGAGGGAGTATCACTTTTACATCAGTGATGATCGTCATCGCACATATTCTACAGAGTTAGTGCAAGGTTGCTTTCATATGTTCTATGCTGATATGGCTAGTAGGGGCATATAATTTAGTTAGCATATCATATGGTCAGATAATTGTACATCACAATTCAAGAACGCCAGAATGTTTTATTGGTTGAGCAGGATGCATAGGATCAGTGGTGTTCAACATATGTGGAACTTCTCAGAGGTCGAGAATGGAAAGGGGGAGCATGATGGAGTAGGTGCATGTATCAAAAGAGCCCTAGCACGAGAAGAGTTAAAGTAGACAAACAGTGTAAAGTTGAAAAATGCAAGATCAATTGTCCAGTGGTGCAATGGTGCAATGGGTCTAGGTAGTGAACGTAATTTTTTAGTTCATAGATTTTTTCATTTAGTAGACGATACTAATATTGCAAAATATGAGGATTGTTGTACACTAACAGGATCGAGTGAGCTACACTCTTTTAGAAGATCCAATGCAGGTACATGGACTATCCATACACGAAAGATGACATGCTTTTGTTCTGCATGTACACTGGGTGTTGGCAAGAAGTTGAGTCCACTTTTTGGCCAAAAAGTGGAAGTGTTTTCCCTGATTTTCAGAGTTTGACACATTTGACCTTAAAATTTGAAGCACTTAGAGATGAAATTTTCAAACAAGTCACTGATAATAAAATGTAGTACTTGGAGTCTAGTTTCCAAATGTGTAATTTATTTCAATACCCACATTGTACAAATTGAGTTTCAATAGGCTTTTGTAAAAACCACTATTTAAAAGTCATTTTTTTTTACCATACCATGCACATGTACGACATCCATATTTTGACTTAAATTATCATATTTTTCTACATAATTTGAGGAAAAGACTCGTGACTCACTGAAGCGTGCCTTGGATATTTTTTTGTAAATTTTTATTATAATTTTTTTGTTAATTTTTTATTAGGCATATTTGTCGTTTAGAAAAATCGTTGTGTACGACACGCATAAGATGACCTAAAGTTATCATTTTTTGCATTTTTTTTTAAATTGAAAAGAATTGTCTGAAGTTTTCCCTTGTGCAATCCGTTTGTCAAAATGTTATGTTGATCAAAAGTTATTAAAATAGTAAAAAACACTGATATTTAAAGTTTATGGACCAATTTCATCAGAAATTAAATGAAAAATAGAAAAAATAATCGAATTGTAAAAAAAATTACATATTTGGAATCTACATTGTTTCATCTAAAATGGGTTTTAATTTCGTCGAAAAATTCTGCAAAAAAAGGCGTCAACCATATGCCCAAACTTAGTATTTTTTGTGACATTGCTAGGGCCTTCAACTTGCAGGTCAAACCAGGTCCAAAGCTTAGGTTCGGGTCCCCAAGCCTTTTCCCGAACCAAAAAACAAAGCAAAAACCTGACCAAAAATTAAAATTTTAAAAAACGGGATCCTGTTTCATTATTTTTTTATTTATTTTTATGAATTTAAGAAACGGGATCCCATTTCTTAAATTTATAAAAAAAATTAATTTCTTATGAAATAGGATCCCATTTTTAAAAAAGCGACAGGATCCGGTTTTAGAACGAGGTCCCGTTTTTGGCTCGGGGTCTCGAACCTAAACGAGATCCCATCTTTTGCAAGCCGATTTCATTTTTTTGCCTAAGGAAAAAACTTCCACGTTTCGTGGACTCATCTTTGTGCTTCTACCCCACTTCAAGCATAGAATGATTGTGAGTCAACAGAGTGGGTTGCCGAATGGTTTGTAAGAAGTCTAACCCCACTTGACACTTATCAGCTCCTGATGGCTCTATAAATCATGAAGATGCAATCATCCATTGATTTTGATCATGTATCAGACCTACTAGAACTAGGTAATATATCTTACTCACAGGTTTTATTATGATACTCAGTAAATACATCTAACAAGATGAACATATCAATGTAGGGAATGTTTATGCGGTGATTGCAGATGAAGACAATGAAGAGGGTACAAATTATTACTTGTGTCATTGTATCGAGGCCAAAAAGAAATCGGAGGCCCTAGTTATAGACGAAGAAAACATAGAATATCCTACAGGTTCGATGGTTGTTATTGGAACATGGCTTCAAAGGTATCCAGTTAAGAATGTTGCAGTTTGGTTGTTTGAGGACTTCGATACACATTGGAAGATTCTTCACTACTCGAACCTTGTTGTCACCACCAACACTCATTTGATCAAATATAAGGGCAGACTTGCAAACAAGAACTTGTGGAAAGTGTGTGAGTTTGACCACGAGGCAATACTTGACACAATAAAGAGTAGAGAAGACTCGAATGGTTCCTTGGATTGATTTGTAAGTATGCACATTGAATTTTTAAATTCATGTTATTGATCATTGCTTTCTTTCAAGCGTTTAAGTTTGATTGTATAAGGGCTAACAAAATTACATTAATCTAGATATGCAAAATGATGGTTATATGCTGCTCTTTATTGAGCACCTTTAAGTTGGTATTTTGATCAATAACATGGAGGTTAACCAATTACAAACACAAGTTCATCTAGCTCAAAGAAAATTTTTTCCCTAACAACTCTTTTTCATCAACTCTTCACTATTTCAACCTAGTTTCCTTGTACATGTCCAAACACCAAAACTAGGGCATAACTATAGACCCTCTTAACAAACACACAAACCATTTAGGGTTTTAGATACTTATTATGCTCATTCCAAACATATCTCAAATGGGAATATCACTCTTTTGGACCAACACCTTGCAATCAGGCTTTTTCACCATTTTAGACCCCCAAATTGGTCACTTTTCCAAAGGACCTAAACCTTAAAAATTCCTTTTCACCCAAATTTTGATTGGGAAGCACTCACTAGTGAACAAAACCCCAAATTCCAAAATTAATTTGTAGAGGCATGTTTCCCAAGCCACCCTACCATGATACCCTCATTTCTTGCTCTTTACATGGGGGTTTATTGAAAAACAATCTTCCAGGGCTTTCCTAACCCAACCAATACCTCCAAAACTTCATAAAAGACCTGCACAAACTGAAAATGATAGGAGATCTTTGCTGCCCCTAAGTTTCCTATCATTTTCCCACTCAAACCACTCAATTTCACCAAAATTAGGTCACTTTTTCAAAGGGACTCTACTTTAAGCTTTCCCTTTCACTCAAAAGTCAATTGGACATCCTTCTACATGTGTTCAAACCAAAGAATCCACCGTTTACCCTCAAACAATGATAATTCAAAGCACCGAATCTCAAAACCCTCCTTTTAAGCCAATAACGTAGGGCTTATTGAAAATCACACATCCAACCCTCACCAAAACTTGCCAATACCTCTACCCAAACTTAATTCATCAAGAAATAACAGTGCACAACCTTTTTACACACTTTACTATCTCAAAACCTCATTATTTCACTTCGAAAACACAAATTTTCACTCTAGGGCTTCATGCCCAATAGAACACTCGACCTCCCCTGCACAAGTTCCACATTCCCACACTAGTTTATTGATGTTGCAGACCCATTCCTCAAGTTACAATGGCCACAATGAGAGGAATGGGTTATTTTACCATATTAAATGACTTTCAAACCTTATTTGACAACATCTTGACTCATTCATCCTAACTAGACTCAACTCAAAAAATGGAGGACAATGTGCTCTACACCATTCTCCCTATTAGTGTTTGAAGTCATATGAATTTACGACTATCATTGATCCTTTTTTTATTGTAACTGTACGTAATACTTAAGTTTGTCAAATTTTAAGAAAATAACATAGGTTGGTGGTGCAAGTGTTCAGTGGTATGAGAAACATCGATTACGGGTGCATTTTCTAGTTGTCAATCTTCTCTTTCTTTTCCATCTCTTAGATTTATCAGATTCTTATATGCTACATGTTTTATGTTAATTATGTCAGTGATATATTTGAAATTTATACGTAGGATCATCGAGAGATGAGAAAGTAGTGAAGGGCCACATCACCATTGTAGGACCTTCAATCAACCTCCTTATCTAGCATGCATGAAGGTGATAGTAAGTCTCATCAGGTGTATGACTGACATTATTTAGATATTTCTCTTTTAATGATTTTAATGTGAGTCCATGTCTAAGATTGATAGGCTTTTGCAAGTTTTTTGTGGACCAAATTCCTATGAGATTACACAACCATAGAGAGGCTACTACCCATGTGTTTTGTAGGGAGCAGGGGATGTACATGTTTTGAATCATTTTGGAATGCAAATAATTGGGCCAGTTGAGGTGGATTGGAGAAACGAAACTGGGCAACATCTCCTTTTGTTTCTTCTTGTACAACATATTTCATGATTTGTGCTGCAAATGGGAGGATTATTTCCCTTCATGTATTGCTACAAGTATTGACAAATGGGAAGATTTTCAAGATGTTCTTCCATCACTATTGTAATATTTGTCATTGACTTAGTGTATTTTTTGATATACAAAAAATATGAGAAATTAATACATGCAAATGTGTATATTCCTTAATATATGCCTCAATTAAATGTGTATATTACATTTAAAATTAGTTGTAATGCTTTATGGTTTACATTTAAAGTTGTATTCAAGGAAAAAAAAGTGGATTTATGAGTAATAATGAAATAATGTGTAATATAATTGTAGAAAGGCATATTTTATCGCCCCTACCTTGTCAATCCTACCGAATTGGCAAGCTAGTGAGCTCACTGGCTTGCCAATTTCGTAGGGTTGACAAGGTAGGGGCAACGTATGCCTCATAGAAATTGATGCAACCTAGGTCATCTCTAACATACCTCAATTCCACCTAAGACTTCTTTGGAGCAACTTGCTAAAAATTTGAAAACAACGTTGTCCAACCTCACTTTTTCATGTAAAAACACCCCAAATGCCACCTAGGGCATCACCAAAAATCAGTATGTGCACCTCCTCTACTCAAGAAATAATGAAAACATGTTTATCTATCTCAACTAAGCCTATCCACTTAGTTACAACATCATATAGTGGGTGGAAGGCTTAAAACACCATTTTAAATGCACTCAAACCCTTGAAATAGGGCTCATAGACTAACCTCCTACAACTGACTCCAACCACCATCCTACAACTGACTCCAACCAATTTTCAAACTCATTATGGATGTTGGAGTACAAAATTTCACTTTTTTACATTGGGCAACATTAACCAGTCTTCGAAATCACGATTGGGAAACATTAACCAGTCTTCGAAATCACAATTGGGCAACATTAACCAGTCTGCCAAACCACCAATTCCTCCACTTTTAGGGCGAGATAAGCCCTCTAACATAACAAACCCCAAAACCCTCTTCATTCACAAGTAATGCAAAGGTTTATTGAAAAACCATACTCCAAACCTTCCCACAACCAACCAAATCCTAAAACACCTTTGGAAAGGTCTGCACAAGCTTAAAAGTTCAAGAGATATCATTGCCCCCAAAGATTTCTTCAAACCCTATCATTAAACCACCATTTCCACTCAGAAATGCACCATTTGACATCTAGGGCATCACCTAAAAACCCTCTATTCACCTCCCTTGCACACAAAACTTTGCACACATGTTTTATAACACTAACTAAGCCTTTCCATCGAGTTACAAAAGCATACAATGGGTGGAAGGCTTAATATGACATTTTAATACACTCTAAACCCTTAAAACAAGGTGTACAAACTGACCCTTAGTAATTGGCTTCTAAAATGCACATAATCAATTGAAATCCAACCAAACCAAAACTAAAATGGATTTAAGTATGCTTCCCACCTAATTCCATTGAAAAGAGAGCACAATCACTCTGAGCTACATTCAACCGACTTGATCCCTTAAGGGTCCAAAGTGCAAAAGGGCAACAATCTTTAACGAGCTATTACTCATAAAACATGGTGCTTACGAAATCTCTTTATGAACCTAAAAGATCATGTTGGGCTCCTCTACAATAAACTCTCTCATTTTTTTCTATCTCAGAGGTATTTTCTTGTGGTGTCCAATTTTCACTTGATGGAAAAAGTGTCAAATGCAAGTAGTTGAAAGTTGCAAAGTGGTGCAACTTTCATTTTGTAGCTCGTGTGACCAAACGGTCTGTTCCAACGCGTTTGAATAGGTACGTTTACGCTAGAAATGTTCATCTTTCACACCCAAACACGCGTAATCGCTTTGAGCTACATTCAACCGGATCGATCCCTCAAGGGTCCAAAGTGCAAAATGGCTGCAAACTTCAGCATGCTATTAATCAGATACCGTGATTCTTAAAAACTTCTCGTTTGATCCTATGAGATCAAGTTGCAACCCTCTACAATAACCTCTCTCATTTTTTTCTATCTTTGAGGCATTTTCTTGTGGTGGCGAATTTTCACTTGAGGAAAAAGTTGTCAAATGCAAGTAGTTGAAAGTTGTAAAGTGGCGCAACTTTCGTTCTGCAGCTCGTTTGACCAAATGGATTTTTCCAACACATTTGAGTGGGTAATTTTATGCTATGAATGGTCCTCTTTCACACCCAAACACATGGAATCGCTATGAACTATGTTCAACCAGATCGATCCCTCAAGGGTCCAAAGTACAAAATGGCTACAAACTTCAGCATGTTATTACTCAGATACCGTGATGCTTAGAAAATTATCATCTAATACTACGAGATCGAGTTGGGCCCCTCTACAATAACCTCTCTCAGGTTTTTCTATCTCGAAGGCATTTTTCTATGGTGGCGAATTTTCACTTGGGGAAAAAGTTGTCAAATGCAAGTAGTTGAAAGTTTCAAAGTGGTGCAAATGTCGTTCTGCAGCTCGTGTGACCAAACAAACTGTTCCAATGCATCCGAATAGATATTTTTACACTAGGAATGGTCCTCTTTCTTACCCAAACATGCATAATTGCTCTGAACTAAGTTCAACCGGATCGATCCCTTAAGGGTCCAAAGTGCAAAATGGCTGCAAACTTTAGCATGCTATTACCTGGATACCGTGACGCTTAAAAAATTGTTTTCTAATCCCATGAGATCACGTTAGGCCCCTCTACAATAACCTCTCTCAATTTTTTCTATCTCAGAGGAATTTTCCTGTGGTGGCAAATTTTCACTTGGGGAAAAAGTTGTCAAATGCAAGTAGTTGAAAGTTGCAAAGTGGTGCAACTTTCGTTCTGTAGTTCATGTGAACAAACAAATTATTCCAACATGTCTGAGTGGGTAATTTTATTCTAGGAATGGTCCTCTTTCGCACCCAAACACGTGAAATCGCTCTGAGCTACGTTCAACCGGATCAATCCCTTAAGGGTCCAAAGTGCAAAATGGCTACGAACTTTAACATGCTTGTATTCAGACACCATCACACTTAGAAAATTTTTGTCTGAGTCTATGTGATCATGTTGGGCCCCTCTACAATAACCTCTCTCAATTTTTTCTATCTCGGAGGCCTTTTCCTGTGGTGGCAATTTCTTGCTTAGGGAAAAAGTTGTCAAATGCAAGTAGTTGAGTGTGTAAAAATGTCTTTTTAGCCATTCCACCCATTGAATCCTACTATAACTCAGTGGAATGACATAATTAGGGCTATGGAACATATGTGCATGGTTTCTGGAGCAGGGGAGATGAGTTGAGTGGTTTGGTGTGATGCCCTAGTTGGCAATTTGATGAGTTTTGGTGAAATTCAATGGTTTAAGAGTGGAAATGGTTGAAATCCTTTGGGGCAATAGTTTGTGAGAGACTTTTAAGCACGTGCAAGTTATTTTAAGCATGTTTGATGTATTGAAAATGTGTTATGAGTTGTTAGAATAGGATTTTCAATAAACCCACCCGTTTTAGGCTTTTAGCCATAACAACAAGGCAGTGAACTATTTGATAAAATGCTTTGGTAAACATGTACGAAAAATGTGGTAGCATAGACAAGGCACTGAATTGTTTGAAAAAATTCCTCAAAGAAATGTGGTCTCATGGTTATAGAATTCCATGAAAATCCATAGCTATGAGGATTTGTGACTTGAGGATTGTGATTAATGATTGAAATTGTGTTTAGTGAGATTGCATGACCTCCCCTACTACATCAATGTTTTAGGGTTTTATCCATAGCAACAAGGCAATTAACTGTTTGATATAATGCTTTGATAGACATGTATGAAAAATGTGGTAGCATAGAAAAGGCAATGAACTCTTTGAAAAAATGCCTCAAAAAAATGAGGTATGATGGTGATGGAATGCCATGACAATCAAAAGCAATTTGATTGTCATGGCATTCCATCACCATGAGACCACATTTATTTGAGGCATCTTTTGAACTAGTTCACTTCCTTGTCTATGGATTGTCATGGATTTCCATCACCACATTTATTTGATGCATTTTTTCAAACAACTCATTGCCTTGTCTATGCTATTTCTTACTATTATTCTTTTTATATATTTTTTTGAAGCATCCATAGCTTGTTCGAAATCACTTGTTTTAGGATTTTATCCATAGCAACAAGGCAATGAATTGTTTAACAAGATGATTTGGTAGACATGTATGAAAAATGTGGTAGCATAGACAAGGCAGTGAACTATTTGAAAAAATACCTCAAAGAAATTTGGTCTCATAGAATGCCATGATAAGAAAATGCAATTGGAAGCTGCTCCTAGTTATTAGTTATGCAATGTGAATAAATTGCGTAACTACTTAGGTTGACTTTGTACAAACTATATTGTAATTGAAATTTTGTCATCTATCAACATCTAGTTATTAGTTATGCAAATTGAAGCAATGCTTTGACTTTGAAAGATGTGTAATGCAATGCAATCAACGATATGAATATAAACTACAAAAATCCATTTTTTACAATTCATTAGTTAAAATATTTATTTTATTTTCTCTCTATATCTCTTTATGCTATGGAAATACCTTTCAATTTTTTTTAAAAAGTTTTTATCTCTTGTTCTACAATTTTTCCCAATTTTTTCAAAAACTCTTATACTTTTGGTTTGTCAAATTTTTCCCCAAACGATTTTTAAGGCTAGGCATTGGAAGCATGAAGCATACACGTGAATACACAAAATATAGGTGAAGTATACATGTGAATAAGTGAAGCATACATGTGAATAAGTGAGGCACACGTAATTGAAGCATTCCAAAGGATACAAACCACCACGAATGAAGCTTATTTACACAATACACTTTAGATGGGGCTTATTGAGCATTCAACAGTAATTAATTAAGCATTAGATGTAAACAAAATCCATTCCTACAACATTCAAGCATACAATTTAAATGATACACATGATAACATAATTCAAGAATGGCAATAGCAAAATAATATTTTCTTTAATCAAAAATTTGAAAGGCTATACAATGATATATATTGATAAAAGTATATACAATATATCCAAAAAAACCATACATGCTTAGTACAAAGGAGCCATACGGACATAAAATGTCATGTATATATCAATATTACAAAACTTATGTTCCAAAATGCCACATAGGCATACAAAAAACAACCCTAATACATAGTCATTTCCCTCTAGGGGAAGGAAATAGATCCTGTGCTGCCTTCAAAATTTGGTTGGATGGAGTGACTGTTGCTTCTCTTGTCTTTCAAACAAGCTCACTATTCCTCCTCTCTTCATTCTAGACCTTCAACTGATACAATAAAAAGTAAAGATGTTAATACATAGAAATTGAATTGTGGAATGGCATATAACAAAATATATAATCACTTACCACATACGTATAGTCATCATGCACATTTACAACATCACCACATCCACGATCTGGAGTGACAACCACCTGTAGCAACCATCAAGATATAAATTAAACTACATAAAAGTATCATGAAAATTTTCTATAATAGACCATAAAAGAAAAAATATAATGTCAAATCGACTAATCTATTCTATACCTCTCTCAATGGATTAGAACTGGCTATTGTTGCAACAAATCCATGGTCCATCGTGCCACCAACATCACCAGGGGTTTCTCTTGTCAACAACTACAAATGAAACAATATCTTAGGTATCATGTTGATATAAAGACCAAGAGGGGATAATTGAACATAAGGTGAAATAAGAGAGGGTAATGGGATGGGAATAGAAGGGTGATGCAGAGAGGGGGATCAAACTCATTCAAAGTGAAAAATTGAATTCAAGAGGCATCTAAGAAGATTAAAATGGCCTATTAGAGTAATCCAAACAATCCTCAAATCTTGACAACAATCAAGAGTGTAATTTATCACTTTCACCCATGTAATCTAGTAGTAGTGCAAACTTAGTTTTGGCCTTTAACTCCCATGCTTTCCAAAAAAATTGACAATCAAAATGTGGATTCAAATACCCATTTTAGAGTTATACAACATATCTCTTAACCAGATACAAGTCGTTTGGACCAATCCCTTGAAATTAGACCCTCAACGCTATCCTAGGCCATGAATTAGGCCAAATTTTCAAAGCAACATACCTTTAAACTTAACACAGGCCCTTGAAACCTTGGGGCAGAATTTATTATGCCCTAAAACCTCTAAAGCCACAATCAACATCTAGGGTTGACACCTCCAACATAGAAAACTCCAAAACCCTCATTTTCATGCCAAGTTAAGAGGGTTTATTCAATGTCCCACTTGCACAACCTCCCAGACCATGCCACTGACTCATAAATGTATATTATGACCCCAATATGCTCAAAATTTGGAAAAAACTCAACACTCTCATTGATTTCCACAAACCCTAGACCCAAGGCTCCATCTTCATGTGTTTTTCTTCACAAAACTCATCAAGACAACATGTTTATCTACGTAGTTCCTTCTCCACAACTCTAATAATGTAACCTACAACCTAATCAGACTCCCTAGGGTCCATTACACTAGTTACAATAGGTAAAATTGGTGTAAGGGCCCTTAAATCATGATTTTGGTTACAAAACCCTCAAACAATGTGTCCTCGGCCTATTATAGGAAAACAAGGATATTTACCAAAAATCATAATGGATATCCCTCAAGCTTGTTCCAAAAGATTGTTAACACCTTCCACCACAAAGTAAAATGATTAACATGGCACAATAAAACTATATGGGCTCGTACAGGCCTGCAAATGACAAGAAAACTCAGAAATTTGATGAAAAACAGAGATATTCTTATTGCCAATGCTTCAAACTTCAAGCCAACATTACAAAATGAGTTGTCATGCCTTTTTAAAGGATTCTCCTCATCAAGACAATTCCAAAATACCTTACAACTACTTTTTAAACCTCTCATGATCGTTGCATTTATGCAACTCACAAATTTGGCACTTTCAAGTTTTGACTCTTTATTGTTTCCTAGACCCTCTTAAACACCTAAACTATTAAAAATAGTCTAATGAGACCTTATTAAACTAAGAAATCATGAATTAATCAAGAAAAAATCATCCTATCTACCTTGACACCCCTTGTCAACTTTGACAATTCCTTCCACATGATTTGCAAACCTTACAAGGTGAATACTAAAGCCCCTCAAAGTTGATCAATTACAATAGAATGGTCACATTGGACCTTATTAAGACTCAAGGACTCAACTCAAACATCCTAATAGACCTTACCTATCAGACACTTAATGAAGAAACATAGAAAAGAGTGGTGCCCCTGCATGAAAGGGATTAATGGAACATAGGATGGACTAGTATAGATTGATGGGAT
Organism: Sequoiadendron giganteum; assembly: GCA_007115665.2. Taxonomy (NCBI): domain Eukaryota; kingdom Viridiplantae; phylum Streptophyta; class Pinopsida; order Cupressales; family Cupressaceae; genus Sequoiadendron; species Sequoiadendron giganteum. The sequence goes on from CM021105.1 coordinate 88,357,331, forward strand.
GGGCTAGGATGGGATAACAAAATATAGGGTGGACAATTAGAGGTTAATGGGATGTGATTATTAGGGAATAATGTAACATAGGGTGAATTAGGATGTGTCTAGGGTTTGACTATAGTACACGAAGTGCGAACTTGACCTATGTGTAGAAATAATAGAGAAGAGTTATTTAGGATGAAACGTGGATAAATATGGTATAACATAGGATGATATAAAGGAACATAGGGGATCATGGAACTCCTAGGGTGAAATAATAATGGGTACAATAAGATGGGAGTAGAAGGACATAATGACACATAGCATGGACTAGAAGATATTAGTGGGATGGGTTAGGAGGGGATCATGGAAAATAGGGTGAACTATTAAATGTTAATAGTATGGGATTAGGAAGGAATAAAGGAAAAAAAAGTGAATTAGGAGAACATAATGTGACATGATCAAGGAATACAAATGCAATGTTTGTGTTTCTCATCAATTTTTTAGATTTGTATATACACAAAATTATGAAAACTAGCTAACATAGATTTACAACACCATTAATGAATAAAGGATACTTGAGTGTACATTGTTTGAGGATATGAATCACAAGGTGTGGAGGAAGAAGGTGCACCAAGAAACTATTTGAAATCCAAAGCATGTTATGAGACAAACATTCAAATATAACATTCAACTGCTCAAATGCAATAATAATATCTTTAATACTAGTTGCATACTTGTGGACTCATCATCGAGAATGTATAAGGGTCTGTAGGAATAGATCATGCCTCATGAACATTGCGACCCTAAAATTTCATCATATCAAAATTCTACTAATTTAGTTATTCTTAAATTTCAAAATATAATTTAATGAACAACATTAAAATAACTTGCTAAATTTTACCTGAGTGTCAATGCCGAATGTATCATTTAGAATATCATTTGTGAAAGCCATTGCCTCTGCAACTGATGTAGGTTGTGTAGGTGCATCATGAGCACTTTGACAATCATATGTTCAAACAACACCACAAGTGCCACAATGGTGGGGTGGAGCTCAGGGCCTACACGTCTCCTCCACACCAGGCTCTACTAGAGGACTCACACATTGTAAAATGGTATGGGTGAGTGAGTCAATCGACTTGAGCGTGTCCACCTCTACATTGTCCTTAACAATGGAAGAAAAAATGACATGCTCCACCATGGGTCTGGCCAAGGCTCTCGGTGCCAACTGTGGACTACATCATGCAACGGGCCTATCATGTGTGGAGCCCCCACCTCTAGCCTAAAAGTCTGATTTCAAAATAGTTTGGCATTTTTTTGAGGACAAAATCACAATAGAGTTTCCTAAAAAAGTATTGTGGCACTTCATGGTTATTTCATGGAGTTTGGTCAAATACCATCCACCACCGCTCCCAAAATTTGTTTTTAATTAACTCATTGTGACACCAATGGATGGGGAACCTCTTGCATGCATGAGACAAAGGTTCATTGGTTCTCGAGTCTATAAATAGGGCACACAAGTCAGCTTTGCTATTATTTTGTTTTTTGACATCTGCATATGACAAACCACTGGCATAAAATTGTCTCATCTCATGCCTCTTATTTGACCAAAAATTCATTTGCTCGCTCATTTCTCCTACATGAGTTACAATTGACTTCAATGATTCAAAAATCCCTCTCCTATAAGGGTGGGTTTCGACATGGTCGGTTAATATTCCAATTAATTGTTGAATGTCTCTTTTATTGTTTTCAATTTAATTTTGAATATTTTCTTGTGTTCCTTGAGGATGCCTATGAATTGATGGAGGGGTTTCTGGTTGTTCTTGTATAGGAGGCTCTTCGTGAGGGGGTGATTGTGAATTCTCAATGTTTCGAGGTGGATATTCATTCCCTGAGAATTAGAACAAAGTTTTATTATAAAAACCTATTTAAATTTGCATTCTAAATCAAATTCGAAATAAATAAAATAAAAATACATACCTCTTTGCAATCTTTGACCTCTCTGACGTGTTGGTGACATCCTTATGGAAAATGGAAAGCTAAGGATGCAACCAATGGATGAGATTTGGCGAGCACGAGTTGCAGACCTGAAATCCTCTTTCTCAAGCCGTAGGTTGAAGAGAAATGAGGGTTTGAAACCCTTTTTTTGGCTTTTACGTCAACTTTCCAATTTAGCGCATGATAAAATTGGCGTGCGCCAAATGGCTTATTTCAGGATTTTTTAAAACATTTTTTCAATTTGGCACCTAAATTGTGTCACAGATTGGTGCACTTACCCTAAATGGGGGTTAGAATTTATTGGCCCCATATCACTAGAATCAAACAACAAGGAGTATATATTAGTTTGCATATCTATTATTTAACAAAGTGGGTAGAAGTTAAAGCTTTACAATTTGTAAGAGATGGAAATATGGAAAAAATTCTATACGAAGATATATTTACAAGGTATGGAGTGCCACGTGAAATTGTCACAAATCAAGGTCCCCAGTTTACATTAGAGTTGATCACCAAATTGGTCCAGGAATATGATATCAGACATAGGAGGTCCATACCCTACCACCCTTAAGCCAATGAGTAGGTGGAAGTAGAAAATAGGGAAATTAAAAACATTCTAACCAAAATAGTGTAGATTCATAGGAAGGATTGGGCATCCAGATTGCCTGAGGCAGTATGGGCCTATAAGACAACTTGGAAGACAACAACAAGGTTCACACCATATGAGCTGGTCTATGGCAAGAAAGTGGTTCTTCCTATTGAATTTAAGTACAAAAAACTAAGGATAGTAGTAAAACTAGGCATGGACTTGACAACAACACAAAAGGAGAGATTACACAATTTGAATGCATTAGATAAAATAAGGATGGAAGCTATGAACCACATTGAGGTTTTTCAAAAACAAAGAAACAAATGTCATGATCAGTTCATCAAAACCAAGGAATTCAGTGTAGGTGATTGTGATTTTCTCTATGAGTCAAGGTACAAGGAATACAAGGGAAAGTTACAAACAAGATGGTTAGGCCCATATGAGATACACCAAGTGTTCCCAAATGGGGCAGTACAGTTATAGACAATTATTCTCACTACTGGTTAATGTCCATTGATCGAAACTTTATAAAATCTAGTGTAGAAGGATGAATTCCTTCTCTCCTTGATGCATTAGTATGGACTAGAAAGAAACTCTGACAAAGACATTGTACCAGACATAAAATATTCAACAATAGAAACTACAAGTTCTGCACATGACTCAATAGATGACCTACACAACTCACCTATTGAAGTCACTTAGGTATAATTTTCTACAACATTTCACAAGCACACACAAAAAAGATGAAAAAAATCAACAAAAAATTTCAAGCATAGTTTGTGATGCAATAGGGACCTATAGCCTCACACTTGTAGGTGATAAAATTTAAAATGAGACCTATTTTTGAAGGCACCGATAGCACCTGTTTGCTAGATATTTCAAAATTTAAGCTAAATTAATTGCACATCCATCCATATTCAATTTATTCCTTCGTACATGCCACATCATAAGTATTATTTCATTATATGTATCCTAATACACCTCATTCCACCTAGAATCCATATCACCTTTCTCGATATCCATGCACTATGTAGTTCATTTCACATCCCATCCTTGCACATCTTGAAACCTTTCAAAACCATCATTTACGACACACCATATAGTTATATCATTCATTTTCCATTGCAATTAAGAACTATCACATCATATATCATTGCAGGCAGTTCAAATCAAGTTCACACAAGCTAATTTTTAGTTCATGCTACACTTCTACATGTACACGTATTAATTTTCCATAATTATCATGGATGATAATTGTGTTTTTACATGTTTACATATTAAATATTGCGTGCTTTGTATCATTTTTAATATTTCCACTACATCATTTCACCCTCTCCCAAGAATGATGCAATTAAGTGAAGACACTTAATACCTTTTGTTGGGGGTGGAAGTACTCTTTATTTTTATTTTCCTGATTTTCAAAACCCAAAAGCTTTCTGCAACTTTTTCCATTTTGTTTTTTCCCCATTCCTTATAAAATTCAAGCTACAATTCAAGATCAAAAGGAAAGAAAAATGGTTAGAACAACTACATTTGGAGAACAAAAGCACAAAGGTAGAGAGGGATTGGTGTGGTTAAAGTGGTAAACATAGAATATTAAGCACAAACAAAGCAGATTGTCATCCACATTGTCATCCACATTGTCATCATGGATGGTGATATAGTTCAAAGAGAACCAGTTGTACATAATCATCTATTGGAAGATAGACTAGTGTTACCTATTTTTCAACATGCTAGTTGGATGGACTACTTCTTAAAACTCACAAAATTCAACAAATTAATGACAACATTTTTTTGCTACTTTACAAAATGATGAGGCGACTATAAGAGGTTTAAAGGTGGATGCTTCAGAGGCCACCATTGCTGAGGTATCTGGTTTGTTGCAAGGAGAGGAGTTTCTAGTTAGAGCAGACATTGTTGCTACCAAGAAAGAATTAAGAGAAAATGGAGAGAACTTGGAATCATCCTCCTAAGGTACTAAAAGATTATCCTTGGCATGGGTTTGGGATTTTTTTTCTTCATATATAATTATCCTAAATGTGATGGTAGGTAGTCCCTATTTTTCATGGTTTACTTTAAAATTTTAAGCCATCTTCACCATGATAGGCATGCCATTGTGCCCAATTTTATTTACAATCTATTGAAAAGGATGAGTTATAAATACAAAAGAAAAAGGAATAATACATCATTGTCACATTACTGCTTAATCACAATTTTAATAAAGAGAATTTTGAGAGTTTAGTTTCCACATGTTTCATGGGAGAGTTTCCTAAATTTTAGTCATATTAATAACATTCTTGAGGAACCTAATATTCCAGAAAATGTAGAATCACCTGCTGTATCAGGAAGGAAAATTCTCTTTGGCTCCCCTGCTGCTTCACCTACCCATAGAAGAGGAGAGCTAGAGGAGGAAAGCCTTTGAAACTGACAACTCGTAGCCTCTGAGAAACTTGTAGCAAAAAATACCCAATAAAACCCTACTTCTGTAAAAATACCAAAAACTAGGAAAAGAAAAGGTGAATTTTCTTCTACACCTACAAGAGGGCAGAAGAAATCTACCCAACCTAGGCATTCACACCGCTTGAAGAAGGGAGGTTTTATGAGAGGATAAATTACAAAGCAAGAAAAGGAAAATGTTGTGAGAGTGGAAAAATATTCATAATTGAAAGAATATGTCCCCAAGAATGTGCATACATTGGTCAAACAATAATGGTATATGACAAGCACCTCTAAATATAATTCAAAGGATGGCTTTGTTGCTAAAAATATGAGAAAGAGAACCCCACAAATCCATGACAGTGAGGGTTGTGATTATGCCATGGGTGATGATAACCAATTCTTAGAGAAAGATGAATATTTTTTACTGAGGAAAGGAATGTTAAGAAAGAATTGCAGGAGGCACTTGACAGAAAAAAGCAGTTGGAGGATTTGTTAAAAGGTTATTAGTCAAAGGATAATGAAAGGGACATGAAAATAAAAGAATTGGAGAAAAAATTGCACAAATTTGAACATGGGTTCAAGTTGGATGTTCTTGCAAAGATTTCTCTTGTGGAATCAAGGAATAAAGAACTTGTAGCTAAAGGAAGACCTCCTCTTATTAGAACTCCAACTGGTCCCACTGTTGTTTCCCTAGGAAATGAGTCGTGGAAAATAATTATTGAATTATCTCAACAAAAGGAAGCATGGGATAAGGAAAAGGCATAAATGATTTCAAACCACAATAGGATATTGGAAAAAAGGAAACTGAATTGAAGAAGATGATAGTAAGGATTGATGACATTGTAGACAAGGGCGCACAAATCCTCAAATGTAGGCCACCCGTCGGGGTGTATGCTTTATTTTAAAAGATTTGTTTTTGTGTTTTCAATTCAACTATCTAATTAGTAGCTTACCAATTTCTCTAAGTAGAAAATTTGAGTTTTTAAATACTTTTTCTAACTCCACACTAGATATGCAAGCTCACCTATGTGAATTTTACTTGAATAATCTTGCTCTACCTGATGAGACAAAATGGAACCCCTTGATATTTGTGGGGGAATTATAGGTTAGAGCATTGGATTCTTACTTCAGGAATGAACAACAAAGAGGGGAAATAATGAAAGATTATATTGAGAAAGAAAAATATATTGCTCTCCAGATCCGAAAGGAGTCAAAATACCCCAACACAGTCATAGAATAATGGACAAATCTCATGAAACATAAGGGTGTGGGCAAACAAAAAATGAATATCAGAGAGTGTTATGCCAGGATGCAACAACTAGTTGTAGGTCTTATCGATCATGATTTTAAATATGTAAAGGGAAGATGAACATAATTAACTCTTGAATTGCAAAAGAAGGAACCTCACTACTTATATAACTTTGTATCCATGCTTGAAAGGTCCCGCAAGTGCATAGATATTTCCTAAGAAAGTGGACTTAAATGGGTACATCTTACCTTTCATCCACCCACACTTCTTTATCCAATGCCACATTGGATAGAGGAACAACATGTAGAACAGGAAGAGGCCAAAAATATCAAATGGGAAATACTTTCATGCTATAGGGGCTACTACATGAAATAGGGAAAAGGAGTGGATGTGGCTGTAGAATTTAGGAAAATGACCTTACAATACAACCTCTGGTCTTAAACTGTTGCTTAAGGATAACCAAATATCTTAATTGGGGGGAATGCTAAGACTAAGTAATAGATAGTTTTCTCTTGTTTAGTTCATGCTTTTAGACATTTTAGACTACTTATTTCATATACATTCCAAAAATTATCTATCATTTTTATATCTTTCATGCAACTTGAACCGGGTTTTTATGTATGGAAATATGGTTATGATATGTTTGTAATTGCATGGTTAAATGTGTGAGTTTGTATTAAATGTAATATGAATCTATATATAATTCATGGTTATTAGTATTGTGTATATGTTGAATTAACTAACTCTTTGCAACCGAGAATCTAGAGTAAGAAAATTGTAACCCACAACAACTGGGAGGCTCAACCCACAACCAAAGGATTTTAGGTAGAAGTAAAGAGGATATTCCAGAACACTAGAAACATGACAATTTCTGAAATAGAAGCATTAATTTATGATCATGATTGCGAATCACCAAACCACATGAATAAGATGACCAAAAAAGGAGTCTACAATGGTTAGAAAGTCAACACGATTTTTTTCACAATACACATCTCTTCTATACCGTTAAAGATAGACTTCCAATCCTAGTTGATTTCTTCCATATTTTTAGTTATGATTTTAGTTACACAAACTTTGTCACTCTCTATTTTATAGAAGAGTGGCATTTTGTATTTAACTTTCTGTTTTGAGTCCTTATTCCAATAACCATCCCCAAACCTATATAGTTGGATTGGTGGTCGAGAAGTAGATATGGTGCGAGGATATGTTTTGATATAGTTTTCATTATACTCAAACAATACTTGTTAATTTCTTGTTATGCATTCACGAATGAGAAATCTGTGAAGATTCTTATTAGATTATGCAATCTAGTTATATGCAATGAATATGCTTTAAGTTTATTCTTTATGAGCAGTTGATTCAGGAAGTTTAGATTTGAGTTTACTTTGTGGAAACAATGGCTTGAGCAAGGGACACTCAAGGTAACTGTTCTCCACCATTAATTTTTGTTGTTACATTAGTTGCTTTCATTATTGCATTTATCTTAATCAAATTCTTCATTTCCTATATGTGAATGAGATATTGTTTTATGATTTATGTTCCACTTTGTCTCAATGTATTTTCCTCCATAAAGAGACAAGTAATTATAAGTGAAGTTATTTTTTTTAGTTAAATACAAAGTTTAGTTAATTACAGAGTTCAATTTTTAACAATTAACTAGTCACATTGTTAAGTTGTAAGTACTTGTAGCAATAGGTCCAAATTTAATACTTTTTCCTATTCCATAGTTTATGTTTTTACACATGTGTAACCACCTATACTAGATGATATAGGCAATATAGAATATCTCAATGCACATATAGTGCCAACATCATCACAAGCCTATGTTAGACATGGTCAATAATTAAATGGAGTCTTTACAAGGTTTTACTGGACTATTTAGCTAGGAACCACCTCTGAATTGTGTGTCTAACACCAAGTTTACTAAGCATTAGTTTGGGTATTACATAAGGAGGGGAAATAACCTTAACTTTTGTCATAGATACTTAAAAATATCCTTTGAGAGTGCCTTTGTAAAGATGTTTGCAACTTGATCCTTTGTAGGCACATATTTCATTTTGACCTCATGTTCTGCAACTTTCTCTCTCAAAAAGTGGTACTAGGTTGAGATGTGTTTAGTCCTTGAATGCATTACCGGATTCTTATAAATGTTGATTGCACTTGTATTGTCACCAAATATAGGGATAGGCTCATCATAATTCACTTTCACATCCTTTAAGGTCTTCTTCATCCAAATCACCTGAGTCTAGCAAGATGTTGCAACAATGTATTCTACTTCTGTAATCGACAAAGATATTGAGTCCTACTTTTTATTGAACCAAGATACCAATTTGTCTCCCAAAATACACTTCCACTTGTACTTCTTCGGTCATCAAAACAACCTACCCAATTAGCATCACTATAGGAACTTAGGGATAAATTTTGATCCTTTTTGTACCATAGCCCATAATCTAGAGTACCCTTTAGGTATCTAAAAAATCTCTTCACAACTTTTTCATGAGTTTTCTTAGCATTGGATTGAAATTTGGCAACCAAACATACCGCAAGCAAGAAAACCCTTATGTGAAGGATCTATTCAAGAACCAAATATTTTGTAGTAAAGATAGGCATTGTAACACACTGTTATGTGATGCACCAAATAATCTCAAACATTAAGATAACATGCACTGGATAGGTCCACATATATATATGGACACAAATTTTCTTCTAAAGGAATGCAAAACATCCCAACAAGCCTTCAATATTGTTTCACTTAGCCAAATCGAAACACTGCCACTGATATCTTCCATATCAAAAGGTATAAAGACTTGAAAAATTGGATATGAATTCTTCATATTATTTTCATCTTGAATTTTGGACTGCAAGGTAGAATATATTTTTGTGGAGAGATGCAAACCAAAACACTTTGATTTTTTCCAAAAAGGCTGCATAGTAAATGCCTTGGCAAAAACTTTTGAAACTTAATTTTTGAAAATTTCATCTCTATATGTAGAACACCAAATGGGATAGCATCAAATATAACAATTTTACCAACCTTTATACTTCATCTACCTCCAAAGTTTATTTATACACAATAGATCTGCATACTGACTGATTTGGTTCAAATCTTCCTCTATGCTGAAACCTTCAAGACTTTTTTCTTTTCAAGGGGCAAAATATTCTACAAGTGACATCTTCCCCTAAGATAATGCTTTATCTTAGTTAGACTTAGGACCTTGTGTAGAGTGCACAAGGGTAGAATAATACTTC